>CP139507.1:331087399-331569613 GCA_021014915.2 Artemisia tridentata subsp. tridentata | reverse complement strand
CTTATATGGGGAGAAATGTGTTTACTTAGATTTCCTTACTCCCTAACTATCTTTTACCGGTTGATTAGTGTGTATTAATTGCGTGGATGATGGGTGTATTCCTTAATACCAATCGTGGGGTGGCGTACGTACTTCCCCAACTCTACAAGCTCCTACTTCACTCCTATGTCGAGCCGGCTAAGAAGCTCCTAACATGGGATCACTAGAATTCGCTCATGCATTAAAAACAACCATAATAACCTTAGTACGCATTGGTTCATGTTTCTTAAGACGTTCAAGCAAGTTACAGTATAGGAAGTTAGCAAGTTTTCTTAAGCCTAACATCGATAAACAATCATCCAATACAATTAATAACACACTAATAACCGATAATCAATAGTTAGGTTTCATTAGATCTAAGCAAACACAAGATAAATCTAGCCTAGCATGTTAATCAAAAGACAAGAACAAGATATAATCAAACAACACATAGACATATTGATTGATTAAGTGATTACTTATCTTCAATTAAACATGGGAGATCCAAGGGTATGAAAACCCTTAAAAATGGCAGAAATTCGTCTTAGGGTTTCTCCTCACAAAGTTGCACACTAATGACAAAAAATTGCAAAACTATATATAGAACTTAGTGGCTGACGGCGTCACGTTATAGATCTTGACGCCGTCACCTCGCCGTGTCTAGGGTTCCCGGATGGTCTTCCTGACGCTGTCCCTCTTTAGTCCTCCAAAATCCTCTCTGGCTTATCAAGGCTTGACGCCGTCATAATAAAGCTTGAGGTCGTCTCTGTTTAGCTTAAACCGTGACGACCTTGATCACTTCAAAGGGTGACGCCGTCAGACTTCCTTTGTAAAACTCCTTGGCTTATCATGTGTATTTTTCATATCCACCTTTTTTGCCAAGCCGTGACGCCGTCAAGAGCAATACTTGACGCCGTCAAGTGTAATTTTCCAGCAGCTTTGGAGACTTTGTCGTTTTCTTCACTTTTATGCTCCAAAAACGTCCAAAATGCTTCCTTTTCCAGATTTCTTCTCCAAAGTACCTAAAATGACAAAAGGAATGATTTAGGGCAATATTTGATCAAATAAATACGATTTAGGGCTTAAATGACCCCCTAAAAGCGGTACACTTTTCGCTTCATCAAATACCCTTACACTTGAGATTTGCTTGTCCTCAAGCAAATGGGCTTTTATTCTAATCAAAATACAAGTTAGGGGTCATTTAACGCTAATATAAAAGTAATTACAACAAATAGTCGTTCCACTTTAACCATAATAAGCACGGAGATTACAGACTAGCACCTCACAAGTAGTGTTTAGATACTCACATCTGTCAGGTGTCATAAAAGTATATCTCATAAATGAAAATGGATAATATCTCTCACTACCTGTCATAGCAAATAGATTACCATAGGCTTGGGAAAGGATCAAAAACCTCCTCCACTAGGCGTAAGCACCTAAGATAAACTATCAAAGAGGGCTTTTAAACGGGTTATAACGTTAGGTATAGGGATATGATAAACACGGATTTGTTGGATAAGGGATATTTTACTGGTGGCGAGTTAAAGATCTTGATTAATTACATGTACAATATGGCGTTGCTAAGCCAAGACTAGACTCGACTTAAGCTAAAAACAAAATAACAGAAACATAAAATAAACATAAAATGAAACGGGATGGTAGTCCGTATGTTTTTTCTACTTTTCTTTTTCTCATTTTCTTTTTTTTTTTTTTTTTTCATACACTCTTGCCCTACCATCCAAAATAATACATCATAGGGGCGTTGCATCCCCTTACACTTGAACTTTTACATAACTTTACAAATAACTATTCTAATGACTCGTATTAAGATAATCGAAACACTTGGAGTACTTTTAAAATATTTATCACATATGGGGGTAATAATGTTGTTCTTCCCCATTACTCCATTACACTAGTACTTTACCCATGAATCCCAATCGTCCCAAAACAATATGTACAAGGATATGACTGATGCGTGGTTTTGCAACCTTACAACAGGTTTTACCTCTCGAGGGATCTCAGGAGGCTTACAACCCCACCAGGCAGTGTACCTGACCGATGTAGTAAAGTGTAGTGGTAAGTACGGGGGATTGATCGTTCTCCACAGGGAATAGTGTTCGTTAGGTATGAAAAACTACTCTAATAGGTCTAAGGGTGAGAGAAGATTCTTTTTATGTTTTTATAATTTTATGAAAGCAAGTAAAATCTCGGGTTTGAAAGAGTGGGTGGAATTAGTTGCTAGTCAACTAACCCAAGTTACTACGAATGCAAATAAAATAAAATAACAGAAAATGAAAATGTGGTGAAACTTATATGGAGAAAAATGTGTTTACTTAGATTTCCTTACTCCCTAACTATCTTTTACCGGTTGATTAGTGTGTATTAATTGCGTGGATGACGGGTGTATTCCTTAATACCAATCGTGGGGTGGCGTACGTACTTCCCCAACTCTATGAACTCCTACTTCACTCCTATGTCGAGCCGGCTAGGAAGCTCCTAACATGGGATCACTAGAATTTGCTCATGCATTAAATACAACCATAAAAACCTTAGTACGCATTGGTTCATGTTTCTTAAGACGTTCAAGCAAGTTACCGTATAGGAAGTTAGCCAGTTTTCTTAAGCCTAACATAGATGAACAATCATCCAATACAATTAATAACACACTAATAACCAATAATCAATAGTTAGGTTTCATTAGATCTAAGCAAACACAAGATAAATCTAGCCTAGCATGTTAAACAAAAGACAAGAACAAGATAGAATCAAACAACACATAGACATATTGAATGATTAATTGATAACTTATCTTCAATGTAACATGGAAGATCTCAAGGCAAAAAGCCTTGAAAAAGCTGCTAAAATCGTCTTAGGGTTTCCTCCCAAAAGGTTACACACCAAGTTCCACACCAATGTCAAAAAATTGCAAAACTATATATAGAGATTAAGGTCTGACGGCGTCACATTGTAGATCCTGACGCCGTCACCTCGCCGCTTTTAGGGTTCCCGGATGGCCTTCTTGACGCCGTCCCTCTTTAGACCTCCAAAATCCGTTCTGGCTTATCAAAGCTCGACGCCGTCAGAAATAAGCTTGACGCCGTCCCTCTTTAAATTAAGCCGTGACGACCTTGATCACTTCAAAGGGTGACGCCGTCAGATTTTTCATGCAAAATTCTCTGGCTTATCATGAGTAATTTACATATCCACCTTTTTCTTGCCAAGCCATGACGCCGTCTGGGGAAATTCCTGATGCCGTCAAAGGTACTTTTTAGCCGATTTTGAGACTTTGTCGTTTTCTTCACTTTTATGCTCCAAAAACGTCCAAAATGCTTCCTTTTCCAGATTTCTTCTCCAAAGTACCTAAAATGACAAAAGGAACGATTTAGGGCAATATTTGATCAAATAAATACGATTTAGGGCTTAAATGACCCCCTAAAAGCGGTACACTTTTCGCTTCATCAAATACCCTTACACTTGAGATTTGCTTGTCCTCAAGCAAATGCGCTTTTATTCTAATCAAAATACAAGTTAGGGGTCATTTAACACTAATATAAAAGTAATTACAACAAATAGTCGTTCCACTTTAATCATAATAAGCACGGAGATTACAAACTAGCACCTCACAAGTAGTGTTTAGATACTCACATCTCTCAAGTGTCATCAAAATAAATCTCATAAATGAAAACGGATAATATCTCTCACTACCTGTCATAGCAAATAGATTACCATAGGCTTGGGAAAGGATCAAAAACCTCCTCCACTAGGCGTAAGCACCAAAGATAAACTATCAAAGAGGGCTTTTAAACGGGTTATAACGTTAGGTGTAGGGATATGATAAACACGGTTTTGTTGGATAAAGGATATTTTACTGGTGGCGAGTTAAAGATCTTGATTAATTACATGTACTATACAATGTTGCTAAGCCAAGACTCGACTCAATCTTAAGCTAAAAACAAAATAACAAAAACATAAACATAAAATGAAACGGGATGGTAGTCCGTATGTTTTTTCTACTTTTCTTTTTCTCATTTTTTTGTATTTTTCTTGATTTTTTTTTTTTTCATACACTCTTGCCCTACCATCCAAAATAATACATCATAGGGGCATTGCATTCCCCTTACACTTGAACTTTTATATAACTTTACAAATAACTATTCTAATGACTCGAATTAAGATAATTGAAAAACTTGGAGTATTTTTTTTAAAATATTTAGCACAAATGGGGGTAATAATGTTGTTCTTCCCCATTACTCCATTACACTAGTACTTTACCCATGAGTCCCAATCGTCCCAAGACAATATGTACAAGGATATGACTCGACTTAGCAACCATGTAATCAACTAGATAATTAACTTGGGTTTAAACAAATGTTGTCACAATAATGCACTAAAAATGAGTGCATACAAGGTAGGCTAAGGCGATTTGGGTGTACATTTTAGTGGGGTGTAACAAATTCTTCCTTTAAGTAAAATGCTTAAAGGTCGAAACGAAAAGATAGGATCTGAGAGGTGTACTAGGGGTATCGTGTACTAAAAATGAGTACAACGCAAAGGGTGTGGGAGAATTACTTGACCAATGTAGCCAATGTAATTATAACAAAAACACAGGTGTAAAACAATGGGTTAATCCTAATGCCTCTTATCATGTAGTAAATCTAACTACACGAATGTAGTCTCACTTGTGGCCTCGGAATGGTCCTAACGCAAGTTCTAGAATCTAAGTGCTACCGGTACACACATCATAGCATAAATGCTTTTCCTACCAATTCTAGGGGCGAACCTCACATATTTAGGGGTGGAAATTTTTTTTTAGTGGTACGGTTTTTGTGCTAGTCATATAACTCCTATCCGTGAGACGCTCATTAAGACCAAAGTTTCACTCCTAAATGTTGTAAAAAAATTTAAATTTGGCACTAAAATTACCCTAACAGGTATTTATCTCAGTTTTATTACACATCTACTATTAAACAAACAAAAATCAAGCGTAATAGCATTCTCTAATCGTACTTTTACCCCCCCTTACACTTAAGATGAACATTGTCCCCAATGTTCAAATAACAAGATGTAAAAGTAATAAGGTAAAAGAATGAAATCAAATACTCCCCTGATTCGCTCGGTGGATAATGTGGTAACACGGTTAGATCTTCTTCCAAAGTAATGTTGAAGCTCCATGACTAATGCATCGCCAAAAGCTTGATCCAACAAACATTTCCTTGTCCAAAATAACCTGTTAAACCTGAGAAAACAAACTCGAAAACCTGCATAACATCTGCGGGATAAACTCTATATATAAGGATATAATGCTTGTGGAATGATAATTTTGCAGATTCCTGGAGATTATAAGTTATAGATTTAATAAAAACTTTTTATGAGAACAAAACTTTCAAAAATTTTTCAGAAAATTAAACCTGACGCCGTCAGGTTGTAAATCCTGACGCCGTCAGAAATGATCTGACAGAATTCTCATGTTAAGTTTCCGGAAAAAATTTGGAAAAAAACTATACCTTACTTCCTGGAAATCCTGCAAAACATCATTATGACTCGATACAAGCATTTGACTCAAACAAATACGAATATGTATGTTAATTTATTATTATTACGATTCATGTCCATTTGTGTTCTAATAAACCAATTTAGATTTCCCTTACACTTAACTTTTGCAAAATACCTTTATATGTAGTTAAGACGAAGTTAAAAACAAAATAAAGCATTTTCACAATTTACTTTTGAACATGAATCAATAATAATAAAATTTAAACGTACATACGGAAACAAATAAAATCAAACAAACAAATAAATAAACACACAAAGCAAATAAAACTTGGGTTGCCTCCCAAGAAGCGCTTTTCTTTATTAACGAGTCTTGTAGCTAGACTCAAAGTCACGGGTTCTATGTGATTCCATCATTGTTCACGGTTTCTAGGTCATCCTCATGTCCGGTTCTAAATTCCGGTCCTAATTTCAAACAATCCTTGTAGAAACCGAATATCCTTCCCATAACATAGTCTACTCCTTTACTTCTATCTTTATCATTCCTATAGTAGACTGCTTGCTTAAGCTCCTTCTCAACGTTTGACAAGTGTTGGAATTGCTCTATCTTATATGGCATTTGGTAGTTTATCTCATCGGTCTCATCCTTAAATCTAACTATTCCTAAGGAAGGCTCATAAGTCATTCCAGAGACCTCAACAAATGGTTTTCCAAAAACCACTTGAGTTAGGGATGCATCGACTATTGGGCGGATATCTTCTACAATTACAAAGTCGGTGACATAGGTGAAGTTTCCTACATAAACTGGTAATCACTTAACTCTTCCCGTGAAGTTACTCATCCAACCCTTGTCAGGGAACATCCTATACCCAAGTTGATTTTTCATTATCAAGTTGTAGTGGGCTCTAGTCATGATATTTATGGGTGATCTAAGGTCGATGTAAGCTTTCCACACATGTAAATGTCCGATGTTGCATGGTATGTTAAGATTAGAAGGATCGCCTACTTTTATAATTGGTCTACCTAGGAAGTATGGTGTCTCGGGGTCATCAAATAAGTTTGTATGATATGCGCGCTCTTCCTTAGCGGGTAGCCTATTGAAGTAGTCCTCATCATCATCTACTTCTTCAATCTCATACTTCCTAACTTCTTTATCAACCTCGACTTTCTTAACCTCATCCTTAGGTTCACTATTATCCTCATTCCTATCAATCGTTTTGATAGTGACAATGTTGACGAAGTGGACATGTTTGGATGAAGAGGGGTCTTTTACTTGGGGTCCGCTATTTGTGTTCCTAGTGTCCTTATGTGGAGGTGATAGCACTTGGTTATTGAGGGCTTTCAATAAGTTGTCAATTTTATTGGTCATCTCCGTTTGATGTTGATTGAATTCGGATTCAAACTTAGCTATCCGAGCTTCTTGAGATGCCATAAATTGGGACATCAATCCTTCAAAGTTATTGGTACTACCATTGCTGGAAGGATTGTTGTTGAAAGTACGGTTCGAGTTGGAACCGCTTGATTGGAAACGATTAGGTGGGTTGGAAGAATTGGGTTGTGGTGCGTTTTGGTTTTGTTTCCACCTAAGGTTTGGGTGATTTTTCCATGAGGGGTTATATGTATCACCGTAAAGGTTTGGCTCGGGCTTGAAAGTGTACCACTTATCTCCCGCTCCGTCGGTACGCGAGGATGCGTAGTCCGCAAAAGCTTGTTCGGGGAGTTCCATGCAATCACGAGTGTCGTGGGGACCACTACATAATTCACATGAAGAAGTGATTTTGTTCACTTGGCTTGAAGGTTTAGGAGCCTCGTAGGATTTCATAAGAAACTTGACTTGGTCTTCAAGTTCTATGATCCTACGGTCGGAAGTGCTTGAATTGTTCGAAGGCAAAGATATTGCCTTGACCGTTTTATTCAAATCACGGGGATCACTCCAACTTTCGTTGTCATAAAGAGCAAGATCTTCTAGGAGAGCCCATGATTGTTCCGCACTTAGATCACGTAGCTTGCCACCGGCCGATTGGTCAATGGTTTGCCTCGTGGAGAGATTGATATGGTCATAAAAGATTTGGATTTGGAGCCAAAGTTCTATAAAATGGTGAGGGACTTTTGGAGTAAGTCCTTGAATCGAGTCCATGCCTCATAGAGGGTTTCGCCTTGACGTTGTTGGAACATTAAGATATCATTCCTTAGCTTGGTAGTTCTTCCTGGTGGGAAAAACTGAGCAAGGAAACGAGTGGTGAGATCATCCCAAGAGGTGATGGATCCTGCGGGTAGACGCTCTAGCCATTGACTAGCTTGGTCCCGCAGAGAGAATTGAAAGAGACGCAGTCGGGTCGTCTCTCGAGTGGCAACATCAAGGTCTATAGAATCAATGATTTTGAGAAAGTCCTTGAGATGTTGGTTAGGATCTTTGGAACGAAGTCCATGGAATGCGCATCCGCTTTGCACCAACCGGATGGTGTCGGATCGCAAGGGAGTGACATTGGCTCCTTGAGTGAGCTCAATGGTGTTTCGATAGCCATGGTGGCTAGGACGAGAGTAGTCTCCTAAGGTACGGGCTCTAGGAGGTTATGGTGGTTGTTGTGGTGGGTTGTTGGGATCAAGGATATTACCATCTTCCATGATGTCGAATGGTAATGGTTACGAACAAAGAAACGAAGAAAAAAGATAGACTAAAGAAAACCTAGAAAAATAAAATAAAAATCTCACTAGAAAGGAATCTAGTGAGTAGACCTATAAAATAAAAATTCAACCTAAACAATAACTATTCCCCGGCAGCGGCGCCAAAAACTTGATGCGTGGTTTTGCAACCTTACAACAGGTTTTACCTCTCGAGGGATCTCAAGAGGCTTACAACCCCACCAGGCAGTGTACCTGACCGATGTAGTATAGTGTAGTGGTAAGTACGGGGGATTGATCGTTCTCTACAGGGAATAGTGTTCGTTAGGTATGAAAAACTACTCTAATAGGTCTAAGGGTGAGAGAAGATTCTTTTTATGTTTTTATAATTTTATGAAAGCAAGTAAAATCTCGGGTTTGAAAGAGTGGGCGGAATTAGTTGCTAGTCAACTAACCCAAGTTACTACGAATGCAAATAAAATAAAATAACAGAAAATGAAAATGTGGTGAAACTTATATGGAGAGAAATGTGCTTACTTAGATTTCCTTACTCCCTAACTATCTTTTACCGGTTGATTAGTGTGTATTAATTGCGTGGATGACGGGTGTATTCCTTAATACCAATCGTGGGGTGGCGTACGTACTTCCCCAACTCTATGAACTCCTACTTCACTCCTATGTCGAGCCGGCTAGGAAGCTCCTAACATGGGATCACTAGAATTCGCTCATGCATTAAATACAACCATAAAAACCTTAGTACGCATTGGTTCATGTTTCTTAAGACGTTCAAGCAAGTTACCGTATAGGAAGTTAGCCAGTTTTCTTAAGCCTAACATAGATGAACAATCATCCAATACAATTAATAACACACTAATAACCAATAATCAATAGTTAGGTTTCATTAGATCTAAGCAAACACAAGATAAATCTAGCCTAGCATGTTAAACAAAAGACAAGAACAAGATAGAATCAAACAACACATAGACATATTGAATGATTAATTGATAACTTATCTTCAATGTAACATGGAAGATCTCAAGGCAAAAAGCCTTGAAAAAGCTGCTAAAATCGTCTTAGGGTTTCCTCCCAAAAGGTTACACACCAAGTTCCACACCAATGTCAAAAAATTGCAAAACTATATATAGAGATTAAGGTCTGACGGCGTCACATTGTAGATCCTGACGCCGTCACCTCGCCGCTTTTAGGGTTCCCGGATGGCCTTCTTGACGCCGTCCCTCCTTAGACCTCCAAAATCCGTTCTGGCTTATCAAAGCTCGACGCCATCAGAAATAAGCTTGACGCCGTCCCTCTTTAAATTAAGCCGTGACGACCTTGATCACTTCAAAGGGTGACGCCGTCAGATTTTTCATGCAAAATTCTCTGGCTTATCATGATTAATTTTCATATCCACCTTTTTCTTGCCAAGCCATGACGCCGTCTGGGGAAATTCCTGACGCCGTCAAAGGTACTTTTTAGCCGATTTTGAGACTTTGTCGTTTTCTTCACTTTTATGCTCCAAAAACGTCCAAAATGCTTCCTTTTCCAGATTTCTTCTCCAAAGTACCTAAAATGACAAAAAGGAACGATTTAGGGCAATATTTGATCAAATAAATACGATTTAGGGCTTAAATGACGCCCTAAAAGCGGTACACTTTTCGCTTCATCAATGACTCGACTTAGCAACCACGTAATCAATTAGATAATTAACTTGGGGTTTAAACAAATGTTGTCATAATAATGCACTGAAAATGAGTGCATACAAGGTAGGCTAAGGCGATTTGGGTGTACATTTAAGTGGGGTGTAACAAATTCTTCCTTTAAGTAAAATGCTTAAAGGTCGAAACGAAAAGATAGGCTCTGAGGGGTGTACTAGGGGTATCGTGTACTGAAAATGAGTACAACTCAAAGGGTGTGGGAGAATTACTTGACCAATGTAGCCAATGTAATTATAACAAAAACACAGGTGTAAAACAATGGGTTAATCCTAATGCCTCTTATCATGTAGTAAATCTAACTACACGAATGTAGTCTCACTTGTGGCCTCGGAATGGTCCTAACGCAAGTTCTAGAATCTAAGTGCTACCGATACACACATCATAGCATAAATGCTTTTCCTACCAATTCTAGGGGCGAACCTCACATATTTGGGGTGGAAATTTTTTTTAGTGGTATGGTTTTTGTGCTAGTCATATAACTCCTATCCATGAGACGCTCATTAAGATCAAGGTTTCACTCCTATATGTTGTAAAAAATTTTAAATTTGGCACTAAAATTGCCTTAACAGGTATTTATCTCTGTTTTTTACACATCTACCATTAAACAAACAAAAATCAAGCGTAATAGCATTCTCTAAAGTATCTTACTTTTACCCCCCCCCCCCTTACACTTAAGGTGAACATTGTCCCCAATGTTCAAATAACAAGATTTAAAGTAAATAAGGTAAAAGAATGAAATCAAATACTCCCCTGATTCGTTTGGTGGATAAAGAGGTAACATGGTTAGATCTTCTTCCAAGAGAATGTAGAAGCTCCAAGACTAAAGCATCGCCATAAGCTTGATTCCCCATACATCTCCTTGTCCAAAATAACCTGTTAAACCTGAGAAAACAAACACGAAAACCTGCATAACATCGGCGGGATAAATTCTATATAAGGATATAATGCTTGTAGAATGATAATTTTGCAGATTCCTGGAGTTTATAAGTTAGAGATTTAATAAAAACTTTTTATGAAAACAAAACTTTCAAAAATTTCAGAAAATTAAAACCTGACGCCGTCAGGTTGTAATGACTGACGCCGTCAGAAATGATCTGACAGAATTCTCATGTTAAGTTTCCGGAAAATTTCTGGAAAAACCTTTACCTTACTTCCTGGAAATCCTGCAAAACATCATTATGACTCGATACAAGCATTTGACTCAAACAAATACGAATATGTATGTTAATTTATTATTATTACGATTCATGTTCATTTGTTCTAATAAACCGATTTGGATTTCCCTTACACTTAACTTTTGCAAAATACCTTTATATGTAGTTAAGACGAAGTTAAAAACAAGATAAAGCATTTTCACAATTTTAGTTTTGAACATGAATCAATAATAATAAAAATTAAACATACATACGGAAGCAAATAAGATCAAACAAACAAATAAATAAACACACAAAGCAAATAAAGCTTGGGTTGCCTCCCAAGAAGCGCTTTTCTTTATTAACGAGTCTTGTAGCTAGACTCAAAGTCCCCGTACATTACGTGACTCCATCATTGGTCACGGTTCCTAGGCCATTCTTATTTCCGGTTTTATATTCCGGTCCTAATTCCAAACAATCCTTGTAGAAACCGGATATCCTTTCCATAACATAGTCTACTCCTTTATTTCTATCTTCATCATTCCTATAGTAGACCGCTTGCTTAAGCTCCTTCTCAACATTTGACAAGTGTTGGAATTGCTCTATCTTATATGGCATTTGGTAGTTTACCTCATCGGTCTCATCCTTAAATCTAACTATCCCTAAGGAAGGTTCATAAGTCATTCTAGAGACCTCAACAAATGGTTTTCCAAAAACTACTTGAGTTAAGGATGCATCGACTATTGGGCGGATATCTTCTACAATTACAAAGTCGGTGATATAGGTGAAGTTTCCTACATAAACCGGTAATCCCTTAACTATTCCCGTGAAGTTACTCATCCAACCCTTATCAGGGAACATCCTATACCCAAGTTGATTTTTCATTATTAAGTTGTAGTGGGCTCTAGTCATGATGTTTATGGGCGATCTAAGGTCGATGTAAGCTTTCCACACATGCAAATGTCCGATGTTGCATGGTATGTTGAGGTTAGAAGGATCGCCTATTTTTATAATTGGTCTACCTAAGAAGTATGGTGTCTCGGGGTCATCGAATAAGTCTGTATGATATGCGCGCTCTTCCTTAGTGGGTAGCCTATTGAAGCAGTCCTCATCATCATCTACTTCTTCAATCTCACTTTTCCTAACTTCTTTATCAACCTCGACTTTCTTAACCTCATCCTCAGGTTCACTATTATCCTCATTCCTATCAATTGGTTTGATAGTGACAATGTTGACGAAGTGGACGTGTTTGGATGAAGAGGGGTCTTTTACTTGGGGTCCGCTATTTGTTTTCCTAGCGTCCTTATGTGGAGGTGATAGCACTTGGTTATTGAGGGCTTTCAATAAGTTGTCAATTTTATTGGTCATCTCCGTTTGTTTTTTATTGAATTCGGATTCAAACTTGGCTAAACGAGCTTCTTGAGATGCCATAAATTGGGACATCAACCCTTCAAAGTTATTGGTACTACCATTGTTGGAAGGATTGTTGTTGAAAGTACGGCTCGAGTTGGAACCGCTTGATTGGAAACGATTAGGTGGGTTGGAAGAATTGGTTTGTTGTGCGTTTTGGTTTTGTTTCCACCTAAGGTTTGGGTGATTTTTCCGTGAGGGGTTGTATGAATCACCGTAGGGGTTTGGCTCGGGTTTGAAAGTGTACCACTTGTCTCCCGCTCCGTCGGTACGCGAGGATGCGTAGTCCGCAAAAGCTTGTTCGGGGAGTTCCATGCAATCACGAGTGTCGTGGGGACCACTACATAATTCACATGAAGAAGTGATTTTGTTCACTTGGCTTGAAGGTTTAGGAGCCTCGTAGGATTTCATAAGAAACTTGACTTGGTCTTCAAGTTCTATGATCCTACGGTCGGAAGTGCTTGAATTGTTCGAAGGCAAAGATATTGCCTTGACCATTTTATTCAAATCACGGGGATCACTCCAGCTTTCGTTGTCATAAAGAGCAAGATCTTCTAGGAGAGCCCATGATTGTTCCGCACTTAGATCACGCAGCTTACCACCAGCTGATTGGTCAATGGTTTGCCTCGTGGAGAGATTGATATGGTCATAAAAGATTTGGATTTGGAGCCAAAGTTCTATAAAATGGTGAGGGACTTTTGGAGTAAGTCCTTGAATCGAGTCCATGCCACATAGAGGGTTTCGCCTTGACGTTGTTGGAACATTAAGATATCATTCCTTAGCTTGGTAGTTCTTCCTGGTGGGAAAAACTGAGCAAGGAAACGAGTGGTGAGATCATCCCAAGAGGTGATGGATCCTGCGGGTAGACGCTCTAGCCATTGACTAGCTTGGTCCCGCAGAGAGAATTGAAAAAGACGCAGTCGGGTCGTCTCTCGAGTGGCAACATCAAGGTATATAGAATCAACGATTTTGAGAAAGTCCTTGAGATGTTGGTTAGGATCTTTGGAACGAAGTCCATGGAATGCGCATCCGCTTTGCACCAACCGGATGGTGTCGGATCGCAAGGGAGTGACATTGGCTCCTTGAGTGAGCTCAATGGTGTTTCGATAGCCATGGTGGCTAGGACGAGAGTAGTCTCCTAAGGTACGGGCTCTAGGAGGTGGGTGTTGTTGTGGTGGTGGGTTGTTGGGATCGAGGATATTACCACCTTTCATGATGTCGGATGGTAATGGTTACGAACAAAGAAACAAAGAAAAAAGATAGACTAAAGAAAACCTAGAAAAATAAAATAAAAATCTCACTAGAAAGGAATCTAGTGAGTAGACCTAATAAAATAAAAATTCAACCTAAACAATAACTATTCCCCAGCAACGGCGCCAAAAACTTGATGCGTGGTTTTGCGACCTTACAACAGGTTTTACCTCTCGAGAGATCTCGAGAAGCTTGCAATCCCCACCAGGCAGTGTACCTGACCGATGTAGTATAGTGAAGTGGCAAGTACCGGGGGATTGATCGTTCTCTAGGGGAATAGTGTCGTTAGGATTGAAAAACTACTCTAATAGGTCTAAGGGTGAGGGAAGATTCTTTTTGTATTTTTATATTTTTTATAAAAGCAAGTAAAATCTCGGGTTTGAAAGAGTGGGCGGAATTAGTTGCTAGTCAACTAACCCAAATAACTACAAATGCAAATAAAATAAAATAACTGAAAATGAAAAGGTTGTGGAACTTATATGGGGAGAAATGTGTTTACTTAGATTTCCTTACTCCCTAACTATCTTTTACCGGTTGATTAGTGTGTATTAATTGCGTGGATGACGGGTGTATTCCTTAATACCAATCGTGGGGTGGCGTACGTACTTCCCCAACTCTACAAGCTCCTACTTCACTCCTATGTCGAGCCGGCTAAGAAGCTCCTAACATGGGATCACTAGAATTCGCTCATGCATTAACGACAACCATAATAACCTTAGTACGCATTGGTTCATGTTTCTTAAGACGTTCAAGCAAGTTACCATATAGGAAGTTAGCCAGTTTTCTTAAGCCTAACATCGATAAACAATCATCCAATACAATTAATAACACACTAATAACCGATAATCAATAGTTAGGTTTCATTAGATCTAAGCAAACACAAGATAAATCTAGCCTAGCATGTTAATCAAAAGACAAGAACAAGATATAATCAAACAACACATAGACATATTGATTGATTAAGTGATTACTTATCTTCAATTAAACATGGGAGATCCAAGGGTATGAAAACCCTTAAAAATGGCAGAAATTCGTCTTAGGGTTTCTCCTCACAAAGTTACACACTAATGACAAAAAATTGCAAAACTATATATAGAACTTAGTGGCTGACGGCGTCACGTTATAGATCTTGACGCCGTCACCTCGCCGTGTCTAGGGTTCCCGGATGGTCTTCCTGACGCCGTCCCTCTTTAGTCCTCCAAAATCCTCCCTGGCTTATCAAGGCTTGACGCCGTCAGAATAAAGCTTGAAGCCGTCTCTCTTTAGCTTAAACCGTGACGACCTTGATCACTTCAAAGGGTGACGCCGTCAGACTTCCTTTGTAAAACTCCCTGGCTTATCATGTGTATTTTTCATATCCACCTTTTTTGCCAAGCCGTGACGCCGTCAAGAGCAATACTTGACGCCGTCAAGTGTACTTTTCCAGCAGCTTTGGAGACTTTGTCGTTTTCTTCACTTTTATGCTCCAAAAACGTCCAAAATGCTTCCTTTTCAAGATTTCTTCTCCAAAGTACCTAAAATGACAAATGGAACGATTTAGGGCAATATTTGATCAAATAAATACGATTTAGGGCTTAAATGACCCCCTAAAAGCGGTACACTGTTCGGTTCATCACAGAACCATAGTCAATACAAACCTCCCGTAATAAAATAGGTATGTGATCCGACAAGTACCTATCTAAAGTGATGGTAGAAATATTTAGGCAAGACTCCATTAAACCTTCTGAGATAAAAAATCTATCTAACTTGCTCATTTTTTAAGTCGACTTATGAACCTATGTAAACGAACAACCTCCCAAAGGAACATCCACCAAACCTCCCAAAGAAATAAAAGAATTAAAAGCGTCATCACCTTGATTATTGAAAATAGACCTGAATCTTTCTTCAGACGATCGAACTTCATTGAAATCCCCCATAATAATTACTTCACCATTCCAATTCTCAATCACATAATACAAATAATCCCATAAATTTTTTTTCAGAACTTTCTTGAGGGGCGTAAACCGAAATAATAAGAAGATTTTTATCATTATGAATCCAAACACCTTGAATTGCAATAAAATAATCAGATATCGTTGAGTTTAGTTTACAAAACATTGTTGGGTCCCAAACACAAAGAAGCCCACCTGATTTGCCAACAGAAGGACCGCAAAAAAACTTAAACAAAAAATTACCCCAACACAACTTGATATTGAAAACATAAATACTCTCCATTTTAGTTTCTTGAAGAGCTAAAAAATTCACCTTGTTCTTAATACACAGCTCTTTAACCCAATATTTTTTTATCTTTTGGGCGAGACCTTGAACATTTAAGGACATAAAATTCATCTATTAACCTCGTTCTCTCCTCGTGACTCAGTGATCTCCACTATATTTCTAATACTCCGTCCATCTTGTAACCCATTGTTTGACCAACCTTCACTAAATCGTCCATCAATTGAAGAATAGAACCCCCACCCCCCCTCTAGGTATTGCAATTTTTTAAACTTCCCTGTACATGCGGACGTCTCCACATCTTCCTTCAACATAGAACCTGATCTTACATTCCTAACAACAAATTCTACCTCATCTTCGTTATTTCTTTGAACATCTTTGTTTTCCTCTTCGTTTTCTTTATCCAAATCATTAGAGTTGATCTCTGTATCCATCCTAGGTGTAAATCCCGAAGGATATTTCAATGTTTCTTCTGAGTGAGCGCCGTCTTTAACATTCCTTTGTTTCTTCTCTAAAAGTTCATAAATATTAAACGGGTCTTCAGATTGTACATCTTTCATGCCCTCATTTATTTCCTTCTTTTCCAAACTTTCAACAAGCTCCTGCTCAAATATAGTTTCTGGGATTTCTTCACCATAACTATATTCTTCTAACCTTATATTCTTTTGCAAAGAATCATTTTCTCCGATTGAATTATCATCCATTGAATTATCATCATTGTCTTCTTCCTCCATAAAATTCGGATTCCAACCGTTCACTTCTTTAGCCCGAACCCAATATACTTTACCTTGGGCAATAATTTTAAACGATTCAAATATGTTCTCCTCTAGAGTCATATGGATAAAAAATCTTTTTCTATGTAAACATGAGTCCTCCTTTTCTTCTTCATAAACTAACTCACCCCATTTAGAAATGATTTTAATGAATGTATTTTTCGTCCATACTTTCAAAGGAACTCCTTCAATGTCCACCCATGCGACCCTCCCAACCAAATTAAACGAGCATGAAGCTTGTTGCAAAATAGAAAACAAGGATCCAATTCCAACATGAGATTTAAAATTCTCTTTTACTGAAAGTGAATGGAATTCAATCAGTACCTAAAATCCACCCATATACTTAATAATAACATTCTCAAAACCTTCAGAAGCCAATACAATCTTAAGTTGGATAACGAGCTAAATTCTTTCATTTTACCCACCAATGATAACGCAAAATCACGTTGCGATAAGAACGCTTCATCAAGAACAATTGCTGGTTTGCTTCCTCCACACCATAGTTCACCGTACCTTTTTTAACCGCAAACACATATGACTTGTTTTTTACTTCATCCCCAGATCTTTTAGCAGGTTCACCATGTATATGTTTCTTTTCACCATATTTTTGGACGTTATTTCTAACATCTTTGACGGGTATGTTAGGTCTAGCAGCCCTAACACCTGTATGAGGCGGTATACCCACATCCTTCCTAGCAAACCTAGCCATATTGGCATGTAAACGAAGCTTCCCAATCCAAACATTACATAACAAATCAATTAGGGTTTCAATATTCGACACCTTGATATAACGGCAAAATGCATACATTTTTCCTAATTTGTTCTTATGATTAGCAATAAAAACATCAACAAGGGTCCCCATCTTACCACATATATTCCATGATTCGCGCACTGTAAGATGAGAAGGGAAATTGGAGACATACACTGATAGAGAGATCTTTGATGTGTCATTAGCATTAGATGTCTTAGCATGGGGGTAATTCAGTCTTTCAAACACCGATTGGTATTTCTTCCGATTGACCTATTTCCATTCAGAATTACCCATGGGAAACGATAGAAAACCCGTTGAAAAAATTAATTGGTGAAAATTATTGGTGAAATTAATTGGGGGAGATGAAAGATCAATGATTTTGGAAGTGGGGTTTTAAAGTAATTGAAATTTGGTGGATCAAAAGAGCAGTAGGGGTGGTGATGGTGTAGTACGCTCGACGGCCATGGGGGTCATGACCAATAGTTCACTTAATGAGCAAATCCATTATATTGTGGGATTTGATTTTACCATAATCTTGCATTATCATTTTTTGTAATTATTTATGAATATATTGATTTTTTTAAATCGTTATCTATACTATATATAAAGGAAAAATTAAAAAGTGAAAAGTGAAAATCTGAAACTAAAAAAGTAAATATTGAAAACATATGTTTCAAATGAAAACTATTAATACATATCTAAAACCGGGTTGACCCGGGACGCTTCAAACCCGGCGGGTTGACCCGGTTTAATTTGACCCTTTTTTTGACCCAACCCATCGGGTTGACCCGGTTTAAATTGATCCATTTTTTCGATCGGAACGGTTCAACCGGTTGAACCATCCGGGTCGAACCGGGTTTCAAAACTTTATGTTTAATCCCCAAATTATCAAACTTTTATTATTTTTCGTTTATAACCCATAAACTTTTTTTTAATCACTAAAACTATCTCTCACTATAAAATCCCGTTGATATGTACATGTACTCGTCTATTATATATAAAAATTTTTATGTATTTAACTTTTTATTATTATAATGTATTTCCAATTTAAAATAGGATTCTGCTAACAGCAACACAATGAGTGTTGTTTAAGCTTACTTCAATTAGCAATGTTTTTAAATATGAAATAATTTGATATTAATACATACCTTATTAAAACTCACTTACTCTAACTAAATGTGTTGAAATCTTGTATTCATAGAAATTATGAGTTTATATTTGGAAGCATTGTTATTTAAGGTAAGTTTAAACAACACACATTTGGTGGATGTGGAAAAAAATGCCACTTTAATGAATTGTTATTAAATCTAGAAAACAAGATCTTTACCAAACAAACATTATACGAGTACTACTGCATGTTTTATTCTAAAACAAGTGCTAAAAAAAGTGTAAACGGTCTCTTCAAAATTGAATATAAGAAATTATTAATAAATTAATGAGAAAAGTTCATATGCTTACTCTTATTTTGGTGCTTATCAAAGGACAAATTCTCACCATCCATCTAATTTGATCTAATGCTGGGGATTAACCTAAGATTTAATATGTCAACCTAAGTCCATTTTTTTTCCCTTTTTTCTTGTCTTTTTATCTTTCTTATTTATTCATATTTTGTCTTCTTTTTTTTTAATTCACGTTTTTTTTTAGTTCACGTTTTTTTTTAATTCAAGTTTTTTTTTCGCTTTCATACATTTTCGTCTATTTTCATACGTTTTCGGCCGTTTTCATCTGTTTTCGTCCGTTTTCATACATTTTCTTACGTTTTCGCCGGTTTTCATTCGTTTTCATACGTTTTCGTCTGTTTTCTTTCTTTTTCGTCTATTTTTCATATGTTTTTGTCCGTTTTCAGACGTGTTTTTACTTTTTCGTCCATTTTCATACGTATTCGTCCATTTTCGTATGTTTTCGTCCGTTTTCTTATGTTTTCGCCCGTTTTAATACTTTTTCGCCTGTTTTCATACGTTTTCGTCCATTTTCTTACGTTTTTGTCCATTATTCATACGTTTTTGTCCATTTTCATCCATTTTCATACGTGTTTTTACACTTTCATATGTTTACGTCCGTTTTCATACATATTCGTCCGTTTTCTTACGTTTTTTTCCGTTTTCATACGTTTTTGTTCATTTTTAAATGTTTTCGGCCATTTTCAGACGTTTTCATACATCTCTAAATATCATATTCTGTGATATTGAGAATATCACAAGTGATCACAAATGATATTCTGAATATCACAAGTGATATTCTAAATATAACAAGTGATTTTCTGAATATCACAAATGATTTTCAACTATAGGCATCACTAATTAATCACCTAATTCATTAACATCATCACCAATTTTAAACTAAACATTAACAAATACCAATCATCAACACTAATATAAACAAAAACAGTCACCGAAAACATGACAAAAACGAATAAATAGTCATTTTACACATCACCTAAAAATGTTCCACGTGTCAAATATGCAAATCTAATCCAGCCAATACAAATATCACAAATCTTAATCTTGAAACCCTAATAAGGGTGTTGTTATTTTTTAAGCACTAATTTAAAATGAACACTAATCATCCAGCACAAATAAAATAAAAACCCTAACACAAGTGTATTACAAGATCTCAGTCCATTAAAGATGAAATCAACCAAACAATTAATAACACCACTATATCCAAACAAAACATTAATTAAGAATCAAAGATTAAGATTGAAAGATAAGGTGACCTGATGATAATGAAGGCCTGATGACGTTGATGGGATTACCAGATCGATCCATTAGAAATTGAGCTAAGATGGTGCATTTAATTGTATGTGCCCGCAATGAGCCATATAATGCAATTAGAGTCAACGTCATCTAGACTGTACCCAAACATCATCTAGACTGTACCCAAATGTCATTTGTGTGAACAATCACCATGATACGTTTTCGTCCATTTTTTACAAGAAGTATTCTGAATATCACTTTTGATATTCAGAAACGTATGAAAATGGACGAAAACATAAGAAAACTGACAAAAACATACGAAAATGGATGAATACCTATGAAAATGGACGAAAACATATGAAAGCGTAAAAACATGTCTGAAAACGGACGAAAACGTATGAAAAATGGACGACAAGGAACGAAAACGAAAGAAAACTAAAGAAAACGGACGAAAACGAATGAAAACAAACAAAAACATAAGAAAACAGACGAAAACGTATGAAAACAGACGAAAACGGGCGAAAACGTATGAAAACGTCACTTGGTATTCTAAATATCACAGAATATCACTTGTGATATTCAGAATATCATTTGTGATCACTTGTGATATTCTGAATATCATAGAATATCACTTGAATTATTCAGAGTATCACTTGTGATATTTAGAAACGTATGAAAACGTTTGAAAACGACCGAAAACATTTAAAAACGGACGAAACGTATGAAAATGGACGAATATGTATGAAAATGGACGAAAACGTATGAAAGCGTAAAAACACGTATGAAAATGGACGAAAACGTATGAATAATGGACAAAAGAGTAAGAAAACGGACGAAAACATATGAAAACAGGCAAAAACATATGAAAACGGGCGAAAACGGAAGAAAATGGACAAAAATGTATGAAAACGTATGAAAACAGACGAAAACGTATGAAAGCAAAAAAAACGTGAATTAAAAAAATGTGAATTAAAAAAATGTGAATTAATAAAAATGTGAACTAAAAAAAATTGAATTAAAAAAACGCGAATTAAAAAAAATGTGAATAAATAAGAAAGAGAAAAAGACAAGAAAAATAAAATAAAGACTTAGGTTGACATATTAAATCTTAGGTTAATCCCCACCATTAGATCAAACTAGATAGATGGTGGGGATTTGTCACTTGGTATGTTTGGATTTGTGGGTAAGCAAAATAAAGGGACTCGTTAATATCTAGTAACTTAAATATTGTTAAACTTTTAATAGATTTAATATAAACTGTGGAAAACTAGAAGGGGGGGGGGGTTGAATACTTTTACCGGTTTTTAATTCGTTTTAAAATTTTACTTGTGAAAAACTTTCATTCGAATCTTTTGTGTAATCAATCAATATCAATACTAACACTAAACTATACTATCTAATGTAAACAATAAATGTAAAGAAAAGAGATGGAAAGATCAAACTGGGACAAAGAGATTTATAGTGGTTCGCTCACGAAGCTCTTCTTCGCCCTACTCCACTCCCCGAGTACCACACTCGAGAGTTCTAAGCACTATGTCAACAAAGCTCCCTTCAGGCGGAGAAAACCGTACAACATCGCTTATCCTTATTTCCGACACTAAGCTAAATGTCGAGTACTAATCTTAGCTATTACGAATCTACCACGATCCACACGATCCTTTCTACTTCACACAATCAACACACTTGACTCGATCTGCCCGATCTACCCGATCTACCCTTGATCCACTTGATCAACACACAAGCCCACAAGTTACAAAAGATCTCCAAGATCTCAACAAGATCACAATGATCTACTCTCACTTGACTCGATCTACCTGATCTACCCTTGATCCACTTGATCAACTCACAAGCTCGCACTCTACAAGAGATCTTCAAGATCTCGACAAGATTACAATGATCTACTCTCACTTGACTCGATCTACCCGATCTACCCTTGATCCACTTGATCAACTCACAAGCTCACACTCTACAAGAGATCTTCAAGGTCTCGACAAGATCACAATGATCTACTCTCACAAACTACTCAAAAGAAAATGAACTTGATGTATGCTAGAATACAACAAGTATGTAACAAGTGTTACAAGTGCACTAACTATAACTACAACACTTTGTATCTTCTTTGATACCTTGTGTTCTTCTCTTGCACTAGTAGAGGAATGAAGGTGATCACTTGGTTGGATGATTGGATCATTCTTTAAACAAAAGAAAACTAAACTAAATGATCAAGAAGAAAAGAAGTGTTAAGAGTTTTGAACTCAGAAAGTTATGTGTGAAAAAGGATGCCCAAAAACTGTGAAGAGGGCTGGTATTTATAGGCAGAAGAAATCTGACCGTTATAGAGACACGGCACCACTAAATGTCACACGGTACCACTAAATTTAGTGGTACCGTGGTACCGTGCCAGACAAGAACGCTCCAGTTTTTGTTTTTAGTGGTGAAAGTTTATTTAGGGAAGTTTGGAGCTGATTTTGGGGGGAAAATAGCTGTTATGATATTTAAACTTATTTTTCTAATAAAACATTTCTTTATAATTCAAAAATAACTTGTAAGGTATATTTTTGAAAAAATATTTTGTCACATTAAAAATGTGAAGTTTGAAACACAAATTTACTTCTTTGATCATTTGTCAAGTTGTAAATTTGTTTGTTCATACCTAGAGTGATTTACGTAGAAACGGGATATTTCGACTAAAAACTTGTTTACGTTAATTTTAACGTAAAGTGTTTTCACATTTTGTTATCATCAAAACGTGAAGTTATCGAAAGATATATATAACGTTTTTAGAACATTATTTGCATCAACAATCTCCCCCTTTTTTATGATGACAAAACATACACTCATTTTGAGTTAAAAGTTAATTTTAACAAGTTTTTAGCATGAGTTTATCCCATTTCTCCCCTTTTTTTCGAAGCAAAAAGGTTGCTAACTCTCCCCCTTGATGTATACTCCCGCTCGTTTAGAAGACACCAAGAAATTGAGCAATGGTTCTTGCTACAAAACAAAGTTAGATGACAGATATACAGTATCTAACATGTAGCAATCAAGACAAATATCCAAACACAAGCTAAAAAAAGTGGCTAAGTAGCCAAAAACTATAAAAGAGAAAACAACCACATGATTAGCCCATCCGTTCATATAAAGAAATGTCATACTTGAAGTATGACTACATCAAAAACATAAAGACAAACAACAAGAAGCATATATAAATCCTTAGTGACAAGAGGCCCTAAGACAAGCTTCATTTCCAAAAAGGGACCTAAAGGTTTATTGTTGGAAACTAAACATGAACATGTTTAGTTAAGTGGGCTAGTGGGAGGTGGAGAGGGTGACATGATTGGAGGTGGTGGTGGTGTCAAAAGATGTTCCACATAAGAGAACATGAAGTGAATCTCATCTCTCAATGAAAAGATGAGGTTGCGGTTGTGAAGACAACATAGGCAATTTGCACTATGTAAGTCAAACGGATAAGATTGGATAGGTTGCCCCATAATTGGAGATGGAGGTGGTGGTGAGTGTGTTGGTGATGGGGTTGGCATGGCATAATCCAATGGGGTGATAGGTGAGAGTGTGTAATCCATGGATGATGGCATGGTGTTGAAAGAGGGAGATGATGAAGATGTGGTTCTAGTGGATGATGTTTTGGAAGGAGCATTAGGTGGAGATGGTGAGTTAGGAGTGACTTGGGAAGGTGGTGTGGTGACTTCATCATCTTTGGTAAGATCAACAAAGAGAGGTTTGGATGGTGGTCTTACGGTAATCCTAGGTTTCTTTGAGATGTGAGTTGTTGATCCTTGTGTGGAAGACATGGTGGATGAGTAATGTGAGGTTGAAGATGAGATGCAAGATAAGCTTGCAATGGTGAGGCATTATATAGGCAAGAGTTGTGGAATTTGAATAAAAGTTGGTGGTAGTTTCCTATGGTGTAGTGAGGGAATCTTAGGGTGTATGAGAGTTTGCAAAATATTGCAGGTTTAAGGTTAGGGATGCAGGAACCTAGAGGAAACAGTGAAAATTCGTCAAATAAGGGCACGGTACCACTAAATACCGCACGGTACCATTAAATTTAATGGTACCGTGGCCCATTTAAAGGTACCGTGACTTGGAAGTCACGAATTTTCCTGTGCAGCCTAGTTCTGGGCAGCTAAAGGAAAGTTTTCTAGGGGAACTATTTGCAGGAAATGTTAGTGCCTCAAACCACTAAAGATTTATTTGTCTAATATGTCCCATATTAAGCTACTCCTAGCAATTAAAGATTATCATGCAATTTTCTAAGATAATCTATAAGCATGCAAACAAAAAGGACAAAATAAGGTATCATCCAAGAATCATTTAATTGAAAATCATGCAAGGTGATAGAATAAATGTTAAGCATGCAAGATAGATAGGAGTATTAAGTCCTAACGTAATCTACCAAGGATAAATCCTAATAGAAGTACTAATCCCTCCTTAAATACTTATGACTTGAGCTTGCTCCCGTTTTCATCACACTCTCGTCTTGAGCATGCATCTCTTCCTCATGATTAGGATCATCAAAGGGTGCATGGTTGGTTGAATATTCGGAAATTAGAATGGATGAGATATATGACTCATTAAGGGATTTCATGACGGGATTGAAGAGTGAGTATTGAGGACCACGAAGGTAAGGATGAAAGTTCATGAATTGGTGATAGAGACGAGTTAGGAACATCCCATAGGGTATCAATTTATTTTTGTTACCCTTGAGATGTACAATTCGCCTAGCGAAGAAGTATGCGAGATTGTACGGTTGTTGAGTGTGAAGACAGTAAATCATATGAGCACAACACGCCGGAAGTTGTTCACGATTTCTGTTTAGACTGAGAACATTTTCTCGCAGGATGACTGCCCAAGGAAGTAGTTCATAGCGAACCTCTTCCAAATTATTTTTGTTGGATTTGGGTAAGAAGAGTACTTATGAGTAAGAATGAGTTTGGTAAGTTCGGTTAGAGAGGGTATGTAGGAACAATATGGACTATCCTCTTCTCGATAGTTGAAGAGGGACTCAAGACACCAATCTTCAGTATAGGCATATTGCCAATGATTGGGGATTCAGAGAATTTGAGCAAATTGCTCAAGAGTCAAGACGAATTTGAAGTTTCAGATCCAAAAACAAAGTGACAGAGATTGATGCTCGTTACGTACGAGTTCAACTTGTCGAAAGAATTCCAACACAAAACGAGGACAAACGTGCTCGTTGATGTGTAGTAAGCAATCGAATCCTATAGCTTTAAATGAGGTGTTGATATCCCTATGATAAACTAAGGATGGATCAACGACTCGACCTTCATGAAACCGATGGGTTTCAAGATTAACATACGCACGAATGTGACTATCGGGTGTTGTAGGTTCACGAGAGATTTCGGGAGTATAGGTTTCGGTTAGAAGATGATCAAAATCATACTCATGAGACATTTTTGTTACCTATAAGAGAAATTTAAGAAGAATTAAAATTGAGAATAGTTGCTTTAAAGACACGTGCCTAGTGTGTGCCTATATGCAAACCATGTGGAGGTGCGGTAATCTTGACTCTAGAACTAAAAATAACGAGATTACCCAAACGCTCCTAACTTCACTTTTGCTCAAAAGAATATGTCGATAAATACATATTAGTTATGTAATTCGATCAATATTCGTGAGATCATGTATGCATGATAAAAATGTTTTTAGTTTGTATCAACAATGCATGAAAATGTTTCATGATCCTAGTTTCGTGAAATTTTTCGAAAACAATGGAATTGGGGTGTTAGGCGACTTCAATCTTTTGGCGCCAAAAGTTCTATGTTTGAAGGACTTTAGTGTTAATGAGTCCCAATGCAATAACAAGTATCCTACACATGATTCCTCTTAAGGCTATTTACTCGAAAGCAAAATTTGGACCAAAATATATGATATAGATGGGTTTATGCAAATCCTAAGTTAAGGGAATCATGATTGTTATACATTGTCTGCTCCTATTCCTAATTTCCTAAAGACTCAATCAAAATTGAAAAATCCCAATTCAATTTTCATGTATGAACAAACCCTAGACTCAAGATTAAAGAAAATTAGAGTCAAATGACTTATAATTTATGTTGAAAAAGTGGAAGTAGTTGATAATCTTGAAAATTAATGCCTTGAATATGATCTTGAAATGGTGTAATTGAATTTTGGGTTGTGAGGTTTGGTTTTGACAGCAATGGCATAAGTTGAGAAAGTTTAAAAATGAATAATGTGGGAAAAGGGGACTGAAATACGAAATGTATCAGATACACGGTACCACGGTACCATTAAATTTAATGGTGCCGTGATCTGCTGGGATGAATATTTGCCCCCATTTTGATTTTTGACGAATAAGTCTCGCTGTTTTAGTGAGGCTTTTTGACACGAGGAAATAATTTATACCTAATAAATTCTTTTAACGAGAGGACCTATACTAGACGAAAGGAGATGACTTTAATATTTACAGTGAAATATTCAAGTAGTCATACGAGGGATGTGAAGAATGACTCACTATTTCTAGTGAAATATTTAAAGAGTCATGAGACGAGACACACGAGATGACTTCAATATTTCCAGTGAAATATTCAAGTAGTCATAAGAGGGGTATGAGGGATGACTTTAATATTTCCAGTGAAATATTTAAATAGTCATAAGATTTATGGAATATGTTCCATCATTCCTAGACCTAGACGAAGATAATTGAAGGATTCTCGTTTGAGATGTTTGGCCAAGATGTCGGTGATATTGTCTTGAGAGGGAACTTTCTCAATAGAAATGTTTCCTTTTTGGACGTTATCGCGAAGGAAGTGGTGACGAATTTCGATGTGTTTAGTATGAGAGTGTTGAATGGGGTTTTTGCTCAAGTAATTAGCACCTCTGTTATCGCACATAATAGGGACGTCGTCTAGATGGATGTCGTAGTCAACAAGAGCTTGTTTCATCCATAGTGCTTGTTGACATGCCTTTCCGGCGCTTACGTATTCGGCTTCGGTCATGGAGATAGCAAGAGCCATTTGTTTCTTGGAGAACCAAGAAGTTAGACAACAACCCATGAAGGTACAAACGCCACTCGTACTTTTTCGATCCACATAATCTCCTGCATGATCAGAGTCGACATAGACAATAGTTTCTACACCGGTCCCCTTGGGATAGAATAATCCCAAGTGTATAGTGCCTTTAATGTGTCAGAAGATACGCTTAACCGCTTCAAGGTGAGAGGTTTTGGGATCCTCTTGGAAGTGAGCACAAAGGCAGACACTAAACATGATATCAGGCCTACTTGACGTGAGGTATAATAAACTTCCTATCATACCTCTATACTTAGTGCTATCCACGGACTCACCTTCTTCATCTTTCGTGAGTTTCGTTTCCGTGGACATGGGAGTTTTCGTGGGCTTAGACTCTTCTAAACTAAATTTCTTAAGCATCTCCTTACTATACTTAGATTGATTAAAGAAGATACCATCTTCCATTTGTTTTATTTGTAGAACAATGATGAGATGTGAATTACGTTTCTTCGTGAAAAGTGTATTGTCAACCATTCCCATGGTATATTCATGTTCAATCAAGAATGCATTTATTCTATCGTACCAAGCTTTAGGAGCTTGTTTGAGACCATAGAGCGCTTTCTAGAGTTTATAAACATGATTCGGTTTTTCGAAATCAACGAATCCTGGAGGTTGTGCAACGTATACCTCCTCGTTGATATAACCATTTAGGAATGCACTTTTCACGTCCATTTGGTATAATTTATACTCTAAGGCGCAAGCATAGGCAATGAGTATCCTAATGGACTCTAATCTAGCTACGGGTGCATAAGTTTCATCGTAATCTATTCCTTCTTGTTGGTTATAGCCTTGTGCTACCAACCTTGCCTTATTCCTAGTTACGACACCATTTTCTTTGAGTTTATTTCTAAACACCCACTTAGTTCCTATAATGGTTTGATTCTTAGGTGGAGGTACTAGATCCCAAACTTGGTTTGCGGTGAATTGATTTAACTTTTCTTGCATGGCAACTACCCAGCTTTCATCCTTAATTTCTTCACCAAAACTCTTAGGTTCTACGGTAGATATAAAACAAAAGAAATTACTTTTGTTTTGTGCTTGTGACCTAAGGGTTCTTTGGTTTAGGTTTCCTAGGACATTTTCAATAGGATGGTTCTTGGATTCCATAATGTTGACAACTTCGTCAACTTCAACTATTTCATCCTCAATGTCATTTTCTAAGGTTTTCTTTCCATTCACCTTAATGGCTTCTTCCTCATCTAAGTCATCATCCACCATGGGTGATGTCTGAGTTGGTGGAGGACTTTCATAGAATGTCACGATGAATGATTCTTCGACTTTCATTGTTTCCTTGTTTAGGACAACATAGGCTTTACTATTTTGGGAGTAACCTAGGAAAATACCTTCGTAAGACTTTGGGTCAAACTTGGGGAGGTAGTCTTTAGTGTTTAGAATGAAGCACTTGCTTCCAAACAATCTAAAGTAATCTAGAGTAGGTTTTCTACCTTTCAAGATTTCGTATCGTGTTTTTCCTAAGATAAGTCTAATTCGAATCCTATTGAGTATGTAAGTTGAGGTGTCCACCGCATTACACCAAAACTTTTGCGGAATTGATTGTTCATTCAACATCGTTCTACTCATCTCTTGTAGAGTACAATTTTTTTCGCTCAACTACCCCATTTGATTGTGGAGTGCGTGGAGCCGAGAAATTGTGTGTAATACCATTAGCATCACAATATACTCCAAATTGCACTTCATTGTCAAATTACCGACCATGATCCGTTCTAATTGAGACTATTGTACACCCTAGTTGATTTTGGACTTTCTTACTAAAGATTTCGAATTCCTCGAAAGCTTGTGTCTTATTCTTAAGAAATCTAGTCCAAGTATACCTAGAGTAGTCGTCAACTATTACTAAGGTGTAGTAATTTCCTCCGTAGCTCCGTACGACGGATGGACCAAATAAGTCCATGTGAAGGAGTTCTAGGCAGAGGTCGAGACCATATTCTTAGCTTTGTGACTAGAATGAGCTTGTTTTCTAACTTTACAAGCGTCACAAAAGTGTTTATCAAACTTAATCTTAAGTAGGTTTCTAACTGGCTCCTTAGATGCCAATGATTGTATTAAACGCATATTGGCGTGACCTAGTCTCCTATGCCATAGAGTAGAGTTATCATCTATGGTTGCTAGGAAAATCTTATCCCGAGGCTTATTTCCTATTTTCATAACAAATAAGCCATTCTTCCTAACTCCTTTGCCTATGGTTATACCATTCTTAGTGATCTCACTACCCTCTTCGGAAAATATAACTCTACACTTATTGTCTACCATTTGACTAATGCTAAGCAAGTTAAATCCTAAGTTATCTACATGCTCAACATTTCTAATAGTGAGGGAGTTTTGAGTAATCGTACGTTTGCCTATGATGTTTCCCTTAATTTTGCTACCGAAAGTAACATTACCTCCGTTGTAAGCCTTGTATGATGAGAATAGACTCCGGTTACCCGTCATATGATTAGTGCATCCACTATCCTTGACCCATTCATCGGGCTCCAATTCGATTCCCAAGCATATCTCATTTGAAGCTTGAGCCATTAGACATGTTTCGTCGTTGGGCTTCTTCTCTTCTTCTTCACCGCTATCACTACAAGAGCCTCCTACGAAAGATCTTTGGTTGTTTGTTTTTGGTGGTTTAGGACATTCTCCTATGAGGTGATTAGGATCTTCGCATCTAAAACATTTCCTATCACTCTTTCCTTTCTTCTCATCTCGGTTCTTTTGTGATGACTTCTTTTCATCACGAGGTTGTCTAACGAACCTACCTCTTCTCCTAAAGAACTTTTTAAAATCTCTAACGGCTAACACATACTCTTCGTCTTCACTATCGGAATCCGAACATTCCTCATCACTAGACTCCTTTTTGGCTTTCAATGCTAGAGGTCTAACTCTCTTGCTTTTGCCTTTGACAATGCCAGAGTCTTTCTTGATTATCATTTCATGAACCTTTAAGTTTCCTATAAGTTCATCAAGTGATAATGTCGCCAAGTTCTTTGACTCTTCAATGGTGGTGACCTTTGCTCTTTATTTGGGATGTAGAGCCCTAAGAAACTTCCTAACATAATTCTTGCTCGAATAACCTTCATCAAGAGCTTTAAGAATAGTAATAATAGTATTAAATCTAGCAAAAGCATTATCAATAGATTCATCTTCCGGAATGGAAGATTGTTCATATTGTTGCACAAGAAGATCTATCTTGTTCTCTTTGAATTGATTATTACCTTGGTGAGTGACTAACAAAGTTTTCCAAATATCTTTTGCCGTGTAACACATAAAAATTCTTTCAAATTCCTTTTTCGGCAAAGCATTATAAATCATCACTTTAGCCTCATCATTTTTGGCTAATTTTCTTTTAAGGTTATCACTTTGTTTATTGTAAGGAACTATTTCATCCATTTTAGTTTACGGATTCTTTTCAATCGGTTGAAAGTCACCCTCGATAATAATATGCCAAAGATCAATGTCTTTTGATTTCACATACATTTCGAATCTTGTTTTCCAATATATAAAATAATCGGTTTCGAAAAGTGGTGGTCTTTGCATAGATTGCCCTTCTTGATATTTGTCGGAATCCATTGACCGATTCAAGTTTTAAAATACAATTTATTTTAAAATCTTGCCTGACGTTGCTCTGGGACCAATTGTGAAAAACTAGAAGGGGGGTTGAATAGTTTTACCGGTTTTTAATTCGTTTTAAAATTTTACTTGTGAAAAACATTGATTCGAATCTTTGGTATAATCAATCAACACCAATATGAACACTAAACTATACTATCTAATATAAACAATAAATGTAAAGAAAATAGATGGAAAGATCAAACCGGGACAAAGAGATTTATAGTGGTTCGGTCACGAAGCTCTTCTTCGCCCTACTCCACTCCCCGAGTACCACACTCGAGAGTTCTATGCACTATGTCAACAAAGCTCCCTTCAGGCAGAGAAAATCGTACAACGTCGCTTATCCTTATTTCCGACACTAAGCTAAATGTCGAGTACTAATCTTAGCTAGTACCAATCTACCACGATCCACATGATCCTTTCTACTTCACACAATCAACAGACTTGACTCGATCTACCCGATTTACCCTTGATCCACTTGATCAACACACAAGCCCACAAGCTACAAGAGATCTCCAAGATCTCAATAAGATCACAATGATCTACTCTCACTTGATTCGATCTACCCGATCTACCCTTGATCCACTTGATCAACTCACAAGCTCACACTCTACAAGAGATCTTCAAGATCTTGACAAGATCACAATGATCTACTCTCACTTGACTCGATCTACCCTTGATCCACTTGATCAACTCACGAGCTCACACTCTACAAGAGATCTTCAAGATCACAATGATCTACTCTCATAAACTACTTAAAAGAAAATGAACTTGATGTATGCTAGAATACAACAAGTATATAACAAGTGTTACAAGTGCACTAACTATAACTACAACAGTTTGTATCCTCTTTGGTACCTTGTGTTCTTCTCTTGCACTAGTAGAGGAATGAAGGTGATCACTTGGTTGGATGATTGGATCACTCTTTAAACAAAAGAAAACTAAACTAAATGATCAAGAAGAAAAGAAGTGTTAAGAGTTTTGAACTCAGAAAGTTGTGTGTGAAAAATGATGCCCAAAAACTGTGAAGAGGGCTGGTATTTATAGGCAGAAGAAATATGGCCGTTATAGGGACACGACACCTCTAAATGACACACGGTGCCACTAAATTTAGTGGTACCGTGGTACCGTGCCAGACAAGAACGCTCCAGTTTTTGTTTTTAGTGGTGAAAGTTTATTTGGGGAAGTTTGGAGCTGATTTTGGAGGGAAAAATAGCTGTTATGATATTTAAACTTATTTTTCCAGTAAAACATTTCTTTGTAATTCAAAAATAACTTGTAAGGCATATTTTTAAAAAAAAAATGTTTTGTCACATTAAAAATGTGAAGTTTGAAACACAAATTTATTTCATTGATCATTTGTTAAGTTATAAATTTGTTTGTTCATACCTAGAGTGATTTACGTAGAAAAGGGATATTTCGACTAAAAACTTGTTTACGTTAATTTTAACGTGAACTGTTTTCACATTTTGTTATCATCAAAACGTGAAGTTATCGAAAGATATAAATAACATTTTTAGAACATTATTTGCATCAACATAATCCGATATTAATTATGTCAAAATCATCTAAAAGTTATTCACAAACCTATTTAACCATAAAACAAGTTAAAATTTTAAATTTTAAATATCTTAATTTATATCAAATTTTACATAACTAACCTAAATTATAAAGAAAGAACAAAAGGTGTGGCCTTAAGTTTCCAAACTTTGTGTCCCGGTTTGCATTTGCTAAGCCCATACCCGAAAAAACTCTATTGGGGCCCGTCCGGATCCTAAAGAGTACCTCTCACGTCCCTCTCTCATTCTTCTCCTATCCGGCTGTAAACCGACACCGCTAAAAAACCATCCGGCCAAATCTTACCCGATCCGAAACCGAAGCATCTATAGTGCTTTTGTGAGAGAGCGCACAGTAAAATCTACAATAAATTAATATTCTAATGGGTGTACAGTGTTCTCCTGAGAGGGTGCACGACCAAAGCTACAGGGATGAATTTTTTAAATGTGATTTGTGGTGTATTATTGCCATTTGTTAAGAGGTAGAGAAACCCCTTTTTTCCTAACCACAAATTAGTTATTTCTTATGTTTTAAAGTATCTTCTAGATCATTAGATTAGGTCAATTATTTTCGTCATCTGGATCTGTTGTGTTTCCTGAAATAAGCGTTCTTATTAGGTCTGGAATCTTTATGTTTTTTTTTTTAGTTAAGTTTTCTGATGTTAGAATTGCAGGTTTACTAGGTATAGTCTAAGGGTTCACAAGTTTAGCAGCTGTCATTTTAGGATTTTAAATGATTTTAGTTGTTTGCCTTATTTCATATGAATATGATAGCCTAAATGATTTTAGCTGTTTGCCTTAGATGCATCTATATGTTGGGTATTTTGGCAACTAGGAGATGGTTATAGTTTTTGGTTTAAATTGTTTTACTTATTTGCTTTATTTCACCTTTATATGATGCGGTAAATTAGGTATTTACTTTAAAACTTTTTTTTTTTTTTTTTTTTTTTGCTTCATATCAGCTTATGACTTTTTTCCTTTGAAAGAATAGATATTCATATGATAGCCTAAATTAGGGAAGAATTAGCTTATTGTAATGTAAATTATTTTTTGTTAAACTTATTGATAGCTTTTTATGAATATGTGTTAGTTAGTTTCATATCTGATGTGTAATTATCAATTCATCATAGTTGTATGAGAAAAGTTAGGGATTATAGCTTTTGTATTTAGATTAGTGAGGTTCTAGGTTTATTTGTATGATTTATGTGTTTATTGTTTCGTTAAATGGAAAAAAAAAGTGAAACTTAAGATTTTGATTTGGTGTTTGCAGTTATATTGAAGTTGTATTTTCGCGGGGCGTTTATGCTAACGCAGCCATCGCAATTTTTCTGGCTTTATTATGTCCGGCTTGTTTGTTGGTGGGTTCAACAAAACTTAAAACAGTTTGTATCTTGGCGGGGTAGCATGCTACGTTTGCAGCCATGGCGGTTAGGGCTGGCAAAACGGGTACCTGTTAAGACCTGTTAAAGGAAAAAATGTACTATGCAATTTTTTGTTTTTTTAAAATAATTGTTTTCAGTATTAGAGGATTCAATATTTAACTTTTTTGATATATAAAACGTATAACTGCCAAACTCAAACTACCAAATCCAAGTGTTAAACAAGTCATTTTGTGGTTTGAAACTTTTGTTTTTGCGCGCTCCGAACCTGTTAAGACCTGTTTTGCCAGCTCTAATGGCGGTCGTGGCCTGTTTTTCGAAAAGGTCAATCTAATAATATTATGACGGAGTTGAAACGACAGCTGATGCGAGATTTGCAAGACCTCGAAACAAAGTTTTACAATCCTCCAGGCAGTGTACCTGATCGCTGTAGTGTAGTATAGGTAGGTCCGGGGGATTGATCGTTCTCTAGGGGAATAATGTCGTTAGGCCATGATGTATGACGAGATAGGTCTAGAGGTGAGGGATGATTCTTTTTGTCTTTTTATTATTTTTATGAAAGCAAGTAAAATCTCGGTTTTTGAAGGAGTGGGCGGAATTAGTTGCTAGTCAACTAACCCAAAAACTAATAATTATAAAATTAACTAAAACTAATTAATACAGAAAAGTAAAAGTGGTGATTACTTATGAGAGGAAAGCGTGTTTACTTAGATATAATTACTCCCTAGTTATCTCTTACTGATTTGTTGAATTGTCACGTCCTTGGTTTAGTTGAAGCGCTGTATTCCTTAATATTGGTCGTAGGGAGGTGCCAAAGTCCCCAACTTTATGAGCTTTAGTCTCCCCTAAATCCCTTAAAGTCTATTAAGTTATCTAGGATCTACAAGCCGTAACTCACGCAATAAATACAACGAGAAAAACCAATAGTGCACTCTACGGTTGCGTTTCTAAGACATTTAAGCAAGTTACATATAAGAGGTTAGCCAGTTTTCTTAGCCTAACGCGAGGCAATCAACTCAACAAGAGACAACAAATCAATATTCAATAACTAAGTTTCACTATATCTAAGCAAACACAAAAAAATTTAAGCTACCATGTTAAAGAAAAGAAAAGATAAACAAATAATCAAACGATACATACACATAACGAATGATTAAAGGGATAACTTATCTTTATTGAAACATGAAGTTCAAAGGCTGTAAAAGCCTTATAATAGCAGTAAAAATCGTCTAGGGTTTTGCTCTCCAAAGTGTTACACAAATTAATGAAAAAATGCGAAAGTATATATAAGTTTACAAGGCTGACGGCGTCAAGTTATGGATCGTGACGCCATCAGATCGCCGCCTTTAGGGTTTCGTCTTGTGCAATTCGTCGTTGTGACGGCGTCAGGAATGGCATAAGGCCGTCACCTTTTAAGTCTTCTGGGCCGTCTCTTTATAGCTTAAAACGTGACTCCCTCCTTCATTTTGTACCTGACGGTAGCAGGTTGTAAGTTCTTTAAAATTCTCTAAGGCTTCACTTAATGATTTTGAGCCAAAAATCCAACTTCAAAAGCAAGGGACGGCGTCACGTTGTAGCGTGTGACGCCGTCAGGTCTTCAAATCTGACAGGTTTTTCGTGACTTTGTCATTTTCTTCACTTTTTCGTCCATATACATCCAAAAAGTGCCGATTTCCAGATTTCTCATCCCAAGTACCTAAAATACAAAAAGAAATGATTTAAGGCAATATTTGATCATATTTATTCGATTTTGGGATTAAATGACCCCTTAAAAAGGTACCAAATAATTCCTTATCAAATATCCCTACACTTGGGATTTGCTTTTCCTCAAGCAAATATGCTTTTACACTTATCAAAATACAAGTTAAGGGTCATTTAACATTAATATAAAAGTAATTACAACACATAATCATTAGCACGGAAATTGTATACTAGCACCTCACATTAAGTGTTTGGATTCTCACATCTCTCGGGTGTATAAAGTGATATAACATATGGAAACTGGAAAATAAAACACACATGTCATAGCACATAGATTACCATAGGCTTGAGAACGGATCAAACCTCCACCGCTTTGGCGTAACCACCTAGGATAAACTATCAAAGAGGTCTTTTAAAGGGTTGTAACGTTAGGTGTAAGGGTATGGAAAAACACGATTTTGTTGGATAAAGGGAAGTTTACTTGTGTCAAGTCAATTATCTTGGTCAATTACATGTAAAATGAGGCGTTGCTAAGCCAAGACTCGACTCAACATGCTAACTACTAACTCTTTTTATATTTTCTTGACACTTTCTTGACTTAAACAAAAATAAAGAAACAGAATGGTAGACCGTATGTTTTTTTTTCTTGTCTTTTTCTACTTTTTTTTTCTTTTTTTTTTTCTTTTCTCTTTCTTTTTTCGATTTTATTTTTTCATACACTCTTTCCCTACCATCCGAAATAATACATCAAATGGATCTTGCAACCTCCCTACACTTGAACTTTTACATACTTTACACATAACTAATTAATGACATGAATTAAGAAAATCAAAACACTTGGAGTACTTTTAACATTAACGTACATATGGGAGTAACACATGACATTCTTCCCCATTACTCCATAAAAACTAGTACTTTACCCATGAGTCCTAATCGTCCCAAACTGTATTTACAAGATATGACTCGACTTAGCAACCATGTAACCAATTAGACAATTGACAAAGGGTTTAACAAATAACAATAATGCACTAAAAGTGAGTGCATACAAGGTAGGCTAAGGCGATTTGGGTGTATATTTGGGGGTGGATTGTAAACAATGTTCATCATTAATATTTCGGAATCCACCGCAATATCATGAGAACCGCGAAAAGGATAGGCTCTGAGGGGTGTGTTGATCCCAGTTATGCACTTGATCGAATCCCTTATCTTGTAAAGGTTTAGTTATTTTGAATAAATTCAACACAAGTAAGTATAGAAACTGTCTTTGAGTTTATCAAATACAATGTGGAATCTTGAATTTGATCTTAAGAAGAACTTTGTAACAATGTAACAGTAAACAAAGAACACAATTATATCAAGCAAAACGCTTCAATATTATTGACTATAATACGAATACTCAACAGTATTAGGGTTTTACAACCTTGAAGCTATAACTCTATGACTCAATGAATACGTATAAATCTCTATGCCCTAGGACCTCCTTTTATAGACTAAGGTGTACTAGTCGGCTTACAATAACTTTCTATGCAAGATAAATCTTTTTAGAATCTTTTCTGTTAATACAAATAAACCTTCAAAACGTTTATTTATATTTTACGATCTTTCAATGTTTTGTCGATAACAAACGTAAAATCATTTTAACAAGATAAATAAATTACGTAATGCTTTGAGCCAATAGTTTACTAACTCATTTCATTAAACAAGTAAACCTTAAACATATCTACTTAACAAGTTTACATGAAACCAAAACTATTTTATAAAAACACTTAAGTATCATTTGTTACTTACATTTTATAAAATACATGTTAAGAAAAAGCTAGTAAACACTTGGACTATCCATGGCCCAAAACCAAGTCCATAAACCATAAACCATGGAGCTTGACCCATAACCCATGACCCATTGCATGACATCATGCATGACATCCATAATGGGTAAAACCCATGACCCATGACCCAAAGTCCGTAACCCATAACCCAAAATCCATGACCCATGACCCAAGATGTCTTTGACATCAGGCATGACATCATCTATCCATGGATCATAACCCATAACCCATAACCCGATTTGTAACCCAAAATCTGGACTGGTTTACCCAGTTACCCGGATCCCACGATTTACACTAGCTAGATCCCTCTGGGAAGGGATCCGGTGGAACCGGGTGAACAGTAGGCAGTTTTGCCTATAAATAGTGAGCCATTTCTCTCTTATCTCTCACCCCTTTTAGAGTTTACTTCTTCTATACTCTAAACTCTCTAACCTTAGATCCAAGGATCTTTCTATGTAGTTTCTCTTTGTGATTCTCTAGGTTCCTTCCATAAGGCGAGATCACAACCTCTCGAAGACGTGCAAGCTCGTGATATAGGTTGCTTTGATTCTTCTCTTCCAAGATCATAGAAATGATTCTTGTTCTTTCTTTCTTCTCAAAGGGTGTTGTAGATGTGTTGAGTCGATAGGTGTAAAAGGACATTGGATCCTTTAGTCGAGTTGTATTGGGTGTGTTGGTTTAGTCTGTCGTGCTAAGGACCCGGTATCTAGCCTTGTACCGGATAAAGTATAGGCGACGAAGGTTTGGTCTACCCTGTGTGAAAGACCCGGTATCTAGCTTTGTACCGGATAAAGTGTAAGCGACGTTGTGAATGCTTCTCCGCCATGACAAAGGAGTTTGTGTTGTGCAGTAATTACGAACTCTCGAGTAGGCGACTCGGGGAGTGTAGTAGGGCAAGGAAGGTGTCTTTGTAGCCGAACCACTATAAATACTTGTGTCATGGTTGTGTCTCTCTATCTTTATCTCGTAGCTTAGATTTATATACTTTAATCTATCAATATCCAACAAGTCAAAACTATATTGACATAAGTCGGTCTATAAGTTTTAATAAGTGATTTTAATCGGTCAAACTATTCATTCTCCCCTTCTAGTTTTCTATATTTTCTATACTTATCTAAACAGACTATACATATCAAACCGACTCTAATACTCTAGCAACACTAATAAACAATCAGTAGTACTAATCTTTACTCTGGCAGCATTAAGTCTTCAGCAGTTGTAACTTAGTACTAGCAGTACTAAGTTTTCTTCTAGCAGCTTTAACTACTTAGTGTATATTTTCTTGAAGTTCTCAGCAGTTATAATATACACTAGCAGTCTTAATCTTCTTAAGCAGAAGTAACTTTATAACCAGCAGCATTAATAACTTAAAGCATTTTCCTTGTAATACCTGAGCAGTTATAATCACATAAGCTGCCTTAACCATCTTGAGCAGCATTAACACCTTGGAAGCTTTAATTCCCAACAGGGTGTACTAGGGTTATCGTGTACTAAAGATGAGTACATCGCAAGGGTGTAGGAAAATTACTTGACCAATATAGCCAACATAATTATAATACATGTTTAAAACAAGGGTTATCCTAATGCCTCTTATCATTTAGTTTAAGCGATGAAGGTTTAGTCTAGGGTGTACTAGGGTTATCGTGTACTAAAGTGTAGGCGAAGAAGGTTTAATCTACCTTGTGTGAAAGACCCGGTATCTAGCTTTGTACCGGATAAAGTTTAAGCGACGTTGTGAAGGCTTCTCCGCCATGACAAAGAGTTTGTGTTGTGCAGTGATTACGAACTCTCGAGTAGGCGACTCGGGGAGTGGAGTAGGGCAAGGAAGGTGTCCTTGTAGCCGAACCACTATAAATAATTGTGTTGTGGTTATGTCTCTCTATCTTTATCGCGTGGCTTAGATTTATATACTTTAATCTATCAATATCCAACACGTCAAAATTAGATTGACATAAGTCGATCTATAAGTTTTAATAAGTGATTTTAATCGGTCAAACTATTCAACCCCCCCCCCCTTTCTAGTTTTCTACAATTGGTATCAGTGCTTCGTTACCAAGTTTCTTAAAGTATATTGTACTTTAAAAGCTTGAAACGGTCCGTGTATGTTTGAAAACTACAAAGAAGGATAAATCTTTTGCAAAAATTGACATATAACTCATTTTTACAAAAGTGATAGAACTTTCTATGTTTAGGATATTGATAAATTTATTATTATCTATTATATTCAAACAACTCTTCTTTGAGAAATCTTCATTTTAGGAATCTTCAAAAACTTCATCCTATCAAAGGATAAATGGAGTTTGCACACAAAAGAATAACTAAAGAGCTATCGACCTTCTTTACTAAAAGGCATTAAGATATTTTAAAAGCTCATGAAGTATTTCGCGTCTATGGTTTCAAAAACCATATTAAGAGATTATACCAAAGGTATATTTTCTTAGTTATAATTAGTCATTTAAAATGTGCTCATTGCTTATGGTTAAAATGTGTACTTATACGTGTCTTTCTCTTTTAAGATGTGTTAACATATACTTGACATCTTTTTTTTTTCTTTCTAAAACCATATTTTTTTATTGGTCATAGTTTAGATGTATATCACCAAAGTGTTATATCTACTTGAATTATATGTTAGACACCAAATCAAAATTTTCAAAAGTCTCTCTTCACGAATTTCCACATTCTTCAAACCATCAGGAATAGTATTCCATCAATCCCTCCTCTCTTAAACTCTAAGTCCTAGTTACTTAGGATCATCAACCATATATTCTTAAGTTAGCTCAAAGGATTAGTAACAACCAATACATAGTAAAACCAAACGGTCAAAACCTTTCTGTACCTGATGTCTACCAGGATCCCTTCATTATAATGGGCCAGATCCATTTTAGAATGGATCCGGAAGAACCGGCTTGACAGACATCAGTTTAACATATCACCTTATCTTCCTCCTCTCCCCAAATAACCAAAATCGCATACCTCTTCATTTTAGGCTCTCATCTACCTCAATCTCAGACTTTCAACCACCTTCGTAAATAACTACATCTTTCCAAAACTTCTCTCTTTTGAGCAAGGTTAATTAAAACATTTCTACCAACTTAAGTATGTAAACTCAAATTATCTCATACGGATGATCTTTTGAAATAATATTAGCATTGTTAATACAAGTAAAAACATAGCAATCAACAAACTTTTGCTAATCTTCTTAGAAAACCTCATGAAGCTCCTTCAACCAAAACATTCATTTTCCAAAGAAGTTTTCTAAAACGTCAAGAATGTACATCGGATCATAACCCACACTTGTGTTGATGATGTACTATCCCGTCTTCTTCTCCATGATCGCATCCCAAGCTTCATAGTAGGATTGACAACTTGATTGTTTCATCCGAGATACTCAAGTAAATTATTTTGCAACACAACTATAATTGTCATATCCGAAAATCCAAACTCAAGCTTTCCAACAACATATGTTGAACTTGCTCATCCAACCATATTTGTTCTCTATATGTGTTCTCCATATTTGTTCTCCATATTTGTTCTCCATACTTGTTCTCCATATTTGTTCTCCATATTTGTTCTCCATACTTATTCTCCATATTTATTCTCCATATTTGTTCTCCAAACTTGTTCTCCATACTTGTTCTCCATATTTGTTCTCCATAGTTTTTCTCCATATTTGTTCTCCATATTTGTTCTCCATACTTGTTCTCCATACTTGTTCTTCATATTTTTTCTCCATATTTGTTCTCCATATTTGTACTCCATTTTTGTTCTCCATATTGTTCTCCATATGGACTCCTTTAAATTTTTGTAACATCTTCGTCACCTTAGTCATTAAGTTGTGTTGCATTAAATATAATATTAATAAAACGAAGCCAAGTATCATCATTGTTACTCTTCGATAGGCCATTGTTGGAATACAAATTTTCCTAACCTGAAGAATGAATACTGGAGAACTTATTGCACTAGAAACTCAATTTGACCTAGCGGTCGAATTGCTTCCAAGAGAGAAGTTGGGTATAACCGTAAAAATGGTCGTGTTTAGCCTTAATTGAGCACCGCTAGTAATAGTCTCATATTCATTCTTCCACCTGAAAAATCTCTATTCCTATTATTTCCTAAAGTAAGTTTGCAATGGCAATACTTTGCTTTTCCTTAGGATTAATAATCTAACAAGTAGTAAAATTGATTTCTCATTTAGTCAATCAAAACCACTTGCCTCATCAAGCTATTATCTCGCATTGATCGAGAAGAGCTACATGACTTCGAGGATGAAGTTCATTGAAGGTAATCACCATCCGTAATGACTATACTTAGCTCATTGCCTTCATTAAACCGAAACAACCTTCTAAACCTTATTACACTAGTTATCCTTCTCTTTTTACTCATATCTTAGCTGATCTTATGATTAGTAGCTCTTTTGATCTCTTAGGATTAACTTAAGTTTCTTCTGAGATATTTATGATTTATCATCTAAAAAATAACTATCATTTCTCAGCTCCGCTTCTTGCATCACCTCCCTCTGATTATTATACACTTACCTACATTTTAAATAAATTTTTAACAAATTTATTTCTACCATCTTTACCTCAAAATACTCTAAAAATCAATCTTTTAATTCTTATGATTTTTAAAGAATTTTAAAATTTTTCATATCACCTTTCCCTAAATCCTACAAATATTTAACAATTAGTGATATGATTTTCTTAACTCATATTCACCTATTTGCCTTCTTTAGACCTCTTTCTTATTTCTAAACGACCATTAATGGCAACCCCTCATCATTAGTCTTAAACCACTCAGGATTTCCTTCATTAAGACACCTTCTTAAACTCACTACACCAGGAAACATAGGCTGCAATAGCTAGATCCTAATCATTTTTCACTTTCATCTGATCTGTTAGCCGGATCCATGTTGAAAAGGATCCGCTGGATCCGGGCAAACAGACACAGGTTTGATCATGTAAAACCTTCCAAAACTCAACTTTATCCACTCAAACACTCCACATTGCCATTAATATATCTCTTAGAAGATTGTATCACTATATTTGACCTTGATGCATGCATATCATTGCAATTCAAAGGATTTTAGTGGTTTAGGCTTTAATTACCATACTTGATCCTTCACTATTTAAACCACTTGTGTTTGTGCTTCCAAACCACACCTAAACAAACCATCTTCTACTGTAAACTCACCTTCTAAACCTACCTAAAAAATATGACTAAAGCACCAAGTGCAAGATCATCCACTAGGAGTCCACCAAGAAAAACCTCACCCATCAAAGCACCCTCTACCAGAACACCTCTCCTAAACTAAATCCAAATTCCTCCATCTAATGAACCAACTCCAACACAACTAGCTTCCAACAAACCAACCTCACCATAACTTCCATCTCTTGAACCATCACCACCACAACTTGCTTCCACCAAAACAATGCCACCACAATCAACTTCTCTTGAACCTACATCTCCCATTGAACCTACATTACTAAACACTCATATTTCCACTCAACCAACAAAACCTTCACCTCTTGAACCAAGACTTCTCTCTTTTACCACACCTCATTCATCACCTCACCTCTACTTCAATTCATTGGAGGACTTACCTCCTAGACCTTCTAATCCACCACCATTGTCAACATTCTCATCCATTGAGAGAATTTCAACTCAACTACCATTCCATCACCTAAACATTGACATTAACATACAACCACCTATAACAAACTTGCCTTCCTCTCCTCCACCCTCAAATGGTCAATTTTGGGTAATGAGAAGATGTCAACCATCACAAACACCTCAATCACCTCAACCAAACAATAACACACTTCCTCCCATACATACCTCTCAACCTACACCCGTGGTACATCCACAACCTTTCAACCAAAGTGGTTTCACCTCAAACATACCTCACCTACCTTCTATCTTAACCTCACAACAAACAAGCCACAATGATACTTGTGATCGTTGTCAACATGTCCAAACCTTAGTTCATGAACTACGTGATGAAGTATGTTTCATGTTCTACAACCTTCTTGAACATTTTGATGACGTCAACAATCCTAACCTTCCCTAAAAACCTTGTAGTACAAGCACAAGTGGTCTCACTATTCTAGCTTTAGGCCTAACTTAAGTCGAATAGGAATTTTTCATGCTAAGATCATTTTCTTAGTTTTAGAGATTTGAACAATGTGTGTATCATTTCTCTTGTTTTATTAAATGAATCTACGTGATTATGTGCTTCTTGTCTATGTGAACATGATTTGTGTGATTATTACTTGTCTTCATACCTTTTCTATTATGTACTGCTGCTAACAAGTTGCAGGTAAGCCAGATCCTTCACTTTGTACTAACCGGATCCCTTTTTCAAGGGAACCAGCGGATCCGGGCAAACAGAATACTAACCAAAATTTTATGCAGCTCCATTTTTAGCAAAAGGACACAATATACTTGTTTTCTAACCTTTGTTTTGTAGATTTTCAAAAATACACATGGAGTACTTAACGCCCTCATTAAGGGGGAGCTCTCGTCCAAGTAAAACCATTGCAAAAACTTGCAATGATCACGTCTTAGTCTCCTTAATTAATTGACGCCCTCAACAAGGGGGAGCAATCGTCAAGGGGGAGCAACTAAGAACTTCTTACTCTCCTTATTCCTTTTTACACATTTTCTTCACTTACATTTTTTAAAACTTGCATTTGGGTTAGTTTCCTTTCGACGCTCTTTTTGTTTCGACAAAAAGGGGAAGAAAGAGTAAAATCTACAATTCAAAAATTTACGAATTTTATTTTTTAATTAAAAAAATTTTATGTTTTGTCATCAACAAAAAGGGAGAGATTGTTAATACAAATAAACCTTCAAAACGTTTATTTATATTTTACGATCTTTCAATGTTTTGTCGATAACAAACGTAAAATTATTTTAACGAGATAAATAAATTACGTAATGCTTTGAGCCAATAGTTTACTAACTCATTTCATTAAACAAGTAAACCTTAAACATATCTAGTTAACAAGTTTACATGAAACCAAAACTATTTTATAAAAACACTTAAGTATCATTTGTTACTTACATTTTATAAAATACATGTTAAGAAAAAGCTAGTAAACACTTGGACTATCCATGGCCCAAAACCAAGTCCATAAACCATAAACCATGGAGCTTGACCCATAACCCATGACCCATTGCATGACATCATGCATGACATCCATAATGGGTAAAACCCATGACCAATGACCTAAAGTCCATAACCCATAACCCAAAATCCTTGACCCATGACCCAAGATGTCTTTGACATCAGGCATGACATCATCTATCCGTGGATCATAACCCATAACCCATAACCCGGTTTGTAACCCAAAATCCGGACTAGTTTACCCAGTTACCTGGAACTCTCGGTTTACACTAGCCGGATCCCTCTGGGAAGGGATCCGGTGGAACCGGGTGAACAGTAGGTAGTTTTGCCTATAAATAGTGAGCCATTTCTCTCTTATCTCTCACCCCTTTTAGAGTTTACTTCTCTCTATACTCTAAACTCTCTAACCTTAGATCCAATGATCTTTCTATGTAGTTTCTCTTTGTGATTCTCAAGGTTCCTTCTATAAGGCGAGATCATAACCTCTCGAAGACGTGCAAACTCGTGATATGGGTTGCTTTGATTCTTCTCTTTCAAGATCACAGAAGTGATTCTTGTTCTTTCTTTCTTCTCAAAGGGTGTTGTAGATGTGTTGAGTCGATAGGTGTAAAAGGACGTTGGATCATTTAGTCGAGTTGTATTGGGTATGTTGGTTTAGTCCGCCGTGCTAAGGACCCGGTATCTAGCCTTGTACCGGATAAAGTGTAGGCGACGAAGGTTTGGTCTACCTTGTGTGAAAGACCCGGTATCTAGCTTTGTACCGGATAAAGTGTAAGCGACGTTGTGAAGGCTTGTCCGCCATGACAAAAGGATTTTGTGTTGTGCAGTGATTACGAACTCTCGAGTAGGCGACTCGGGGAGTGGAGTAGGGCAAGGAAGGTGTCCTTGTAGCCGAACCACTATAAATACTTGTGTTGTGGTTATGTCTCTCTATCTTTATCTCGTAGCTTAGATTTATATACTTTAATCTATCAATATCCAACACGTCAAAACTAGATTGACATAAGTCGGTCAATAAGTTTTAATAAGTGATTTTAATCGGTCAAACTATTCAACCTCCCCTTCTAGTTTTCTACATTTTCTATACTTATCTAAACATACTATACATATCAAACCGACTCTAATACTCCAACAGCACTAATAAACAATCAGCAGTACTAATCTTTACTCTGGCAGCATTAAGTCTTTAGCAGTTGTAACTTAGTACTAGCAGTACTAAGTTTTCTTCTAGCAGCTTTAACTACTTAGTGTATATTTTCTTGAAGTTCTCAGTAGTTATAATATACACCAGCAGTCTTAATCTTCATAAGCAAAAGTAACTTTATAACCAACAGCATTAATAACTTAAAGCATTTTCCTTGTAATACCTGAGCAGTTATAATTACATAAGCAGCCTTAACCATCTTGAGCAGCATTAACACCTTGGAAGCTTTAATTCCCAACATGGTGTACTAGGGTTATCGTGTACTAAAGATGAGTACATCGCAAGGGTGTGGGAAAATTACTTGACCAATATAGCCAACATATTTATAATACATGTTTAAAACAAGGGTTATCCTAATGCCTCTTATCATTTAGTTAATCCTAACTACACGAATGTAGTCTCACTAGCGATCTCGGGATGCATCACAAACGCAAGTTCTAGAATCTATATACTACCTGTACACTCATAAGCATTAAAAGTGAATGCTTTTTCCTAAAGATCTAAAGGCGAACCTCACATTTTTTGGGTGGAAATTTTTTAGTGGTATGGTTTTTGTGCTAGATATATAACTCCTATCCATGAGACGCTTATTAAGACTAAAGTTTCACTCCTATAGGTTGTAAAAATTTGTAAATTTGGTGCTAAAATTGCCCTAACAAATATCTCTTTTAGTTTTATTACACACCTACTTATAAACAAAACAAATATCAAGCGAAGTTATAGTTTCTAGAATGTCCCATTTTACCCTCCCTACACTTAAATTGAACATTGTCCCCAATGTTCTTACAAAGTATCAAAGTTATGATAAAGGGAAAAATAAAATAGATGAAAGAAACTAATACTCCCCTGATTAGCTCGGCATGGACGGAGAACAAGGATACAAGGTTAAATCATCATCCAAGAATCGCCAAAAGACCATCCTCATCCAATCCAATCCTGTAATGAAAGAAAAAACAATGAACCAAAGCATCAAACCGAACAAAGAATAATCACAACTAGATGTAATTCCAGACTTAGAAATAGAAATAAAATAATAAAAGGATAGGATACTTGTAGAATGAGATACAAATAACATGCAGGAAAATTAGACATTTAAGAAATTCTTGAAATTTTTCAAAAGTTAATTTTCGTTATTTAACAAAAATCTGGAAAACCTGTGCTACAGTAGCTGACGTCAACAGGTGTAAACCATGACGCCGTCAGACTGACCTGACAGATTTGTTTCGTTTTGTTTTCTGGAAAATTTTACTGGAAAAACCTGTTTTCTAAAGTCTATTTTCCTACAGAAACTCATAAAACATATCTACAAGTATTGACATACAAACAAGATAGAATATATGCTAATCATGAATTGTAAAATTTTCCATGTCTGAATTTCATTCTTTTTAACAAAATACCTTTATATGCAATTAGACGAGGTTAAAAACAAAATAAAGCATTTTTACAAATTATTCGAAACATGAAAATTAAACAATTATGATTAAGCATATATGACACAAACAAATAAATAAAATAAAAACATAAAACAATTAAAAACATGGGTTGCCTCCCAAGAAGCGCTTGTTTTTGTTCGAGTCACGAGCCTGACTCTACCCTTATTTATCATATATAAGGGGGGTTTTCCCTACACTTAAGATTAAGTGCGGGTGATAGTAGCGATACACACCCTTAGGGTGGAAATATGCCACGTGATGTGAAGGGGGTGTGTGAATGGCTTCCTTCATCCTAAAACTACCCGGACTATATGGGTTGATGGGTGGGTCGGTTCCTCTTTTGTCTCCTAGATGTATATATAAAGATGGAAAATTGTGTAAAGATTGAGGTTGAGGTTTCGATTCATCAACACTAGAAACTTCCCTAGAACTAAGAGTAAGGTTGTGACTACAAGTATTCAAACCTATATCATTTAGTTGTGTTTGGTTCAAAGGTTCTACCTCCATCGGGATTCCTAAAGTCTCTTCTACTTCTTCCGGGTGAGTTACGGGTGGTGTGTATGCCTCAAATGATGGTAGAACTTGTGGGGTATTTAGTGGGATTGTGTTATTTACCTCATCCTTCCTTGTCTCTATATCACCTATATCCTCATCATGTGTTTTAGTATAATCTAACCCAAACATGTTCCTAAGTATCTCAAATCTTTCTCTAGCCATTTCAAGTTCTAAGTCCGATTCCTAAGAATCTTCCTCAATAACTTGACTACCATGTTCAATTTGCCTAAAGGATTCATCACGTGTTCCTTGGGATTCAAATTCATTGATCCTAAAACCTAGGTCTTTTTGCACAATGTACTCATGTTCGGCTAAATCCTCCTCAATTGTTTCCTTAGGTAGTGATAAAAGCAAACTGAGTGCTTCATCCAACTTATGGTTTATTGCTACGGAGTTTTCCATAATCTCTTGGTAAACTAGGTCGCTTTTCCTAAGGGCCTCACTAAAACAAGTTGATCCTGAACATGGAGGTTGTTCATAAGAATATATCCTAGGCGAAGGCTCACATGATTCATAGGTGTCCCTAAATGAGGTATTTTGAAATCCAGTGCATTTTAGCCACTCAATCCTACATTGCAATCTTAGAAGTCTAAGTGAAGTATCCATTAGAACCAAATTACAAACAAAAGAACAAAGAAGAGATAGACTACAAGAAAGCTACAAAATAAAAATAAAAATCTCACTTGATAGGAATCTAGTGAGTAAACCTAAACGAAATAGAAATTGAACCTAAACAATAACTATTCCCCGGCAGCGGCGCCAAAAACTTGATGCAAGATTTGCAAGACCTCAAAACGAAGTTTTACAATCCTTTAGGCAGTGCACCTGATCGCTGTAGTGTAGTATAGGTGGGTCCAGGGGATTGATCGTTCTCTAGGGGATGTTAGGTCATGTATGACGAGATAGGTCTAGAGGTAAGGGATGATTCTTTTTGTCTTTTTATTATTTTTAAAGCAAGTAAAATCTCGGTTTTTGAAGGAGTGGGCGGAATTAGTTGCTAGTCAACTAACCCAAAAACTAATAATTATAAAATTAACTAAAACTAATTAATACAGAAAAGTAAAAGTGGTGACTACTTATAAGAGGAAAGCGTGTTTACTTAAATGTAATTACTCCCTAGTTATCTCCTACTGATTTGTTGAATTGTCACGTCCTTGTTTTAGTTGAAGCGCTGTATTCCTTGATATTGGTCGTGGGGAGGTGCCGAAGTCCCTAACTCTATGAGCTTTAGTCTCCCCTAAATCCCTTAAAGTCTATTAAGTTATCTAGGATCTACAAGCCGCAACTCACACAATAAATACAACGAGAAAAACCTATAGTGCACTGTAGGATTGCGTTTTTAAGACGTTTAAGCAAGTTACATATAAGAAGTTAGCCGGTTTTCTTAGCCTAGCGCGAGGCAATCAACTCAACAAGAGACAACAAATCAATATTCAATAACTAGGTTTCACTAGATCTAAGCAAACACAAATAAATTTAAGCTACCAAGTTAAAGCAAAGAAAAGATAAACAAATAATCAAACGATCCATAGACATAACGATTTAAAGGGAGAACTTATCTTTATTGAAATATGAAGTTCAAAGGCTGTAAAAGCCTTACAATGGCAGTAAAAATCATCTAGGGTTTCCCTCTCCAAAGTGTTACACGAATTAATGAAAAAATGCGAAAGTATGGAAAGTTTACAAGGCTGACGACGTCAGGTTATGGATCGTGACGCCATCAGATCGCCGCCTTTAGAGTTTCATCTTGTGCAAGTTGCCGTTGTAACGGCGTCAGGAATGGCATGAGGCCGTCACCTTTTAAATCTTCTGGGCCGTCTCTTTCTAGCTTAAAACGTAACTCCCTCCTTCATTTTCTACCTGACGGCGTCAGGTTGTAAGTTCTTCAAAATTCTCTGAGGCGACACTTGATGATTTTGAGCCAAAAATCCAACTTCAAAAGCAAGGGACGGCGTCACATTGTAGCGTGTGACGCCATCAGGTCTTCAGATCTGACAGATTTTTCGCGACTTTGTCATTTTCTTCACTTTTTCGTCTAAATACGTCCAAAAAGTGCCGATTTCCAGATTTCTCGTCCCAAGTACCTAAAGTATAAAAAGAAACGATTTAAGACAATATTTGATCATATTTATTCGATTTTGTGATTAAATGACCCCTTAAAAAGGTACTAAACAAATCCTTATCAACAGCGTTTCATTCCGCTTTGTTTTGTTGCGCTAATATTGGCCTGTGACTTTGGGCCAACAACTTTCTACCGCCCCCTTCTTTTTAAGTACAAAAAAATATAAGACACATTGTCTTGCTTCATAATGTGGAAGGATAGCAGACTTTGAGAAACACTCACCTCAACAACTCCACGTGTGCGGCTAAGGCATGAGTTAATCTCAGCCAAGTTTTCCCTTGGCTTTTTCCCCCGCTCTTTTGTTGGGCTGTTTCGGTCCAATATAGTAATGGGCTATGATGATTACTGTTGTTCTCTGAGTCAAATGATATTGGTCATTGGGGATCTGAACCGTAACTTGGCGGGGCAATGACCGGATAGTGGATGCGCTCCTACGAAAATTTACAATTGAGGTAATCCTCATTTTGGCGGGGCAAATTATTCGATTTACAGCCATGCGGGTTGGCCCTTTTGGTGTGAAAACACCTATCCCGGTAAATGTTATGTATACATAATTGGCTATGATGACTTTGACAGAGTTGCGTATTAGCAGGGTAGCCTCTTAAGGCTGCAACCTTTGCGGGTGCATCTGTTGTTTCATTCGTTAGACGGCTTTAAGGTTTTTGAATGGCTTTTAGGATGTGTATTAATGGGCTGTGATGAGTTGAAAATGCTTACATATTGGAAGGGTAAACTATTATCATCTATTTATCTATTAAGGCGATGATGTGCATGATCTGCATTATATCTTGGCTAGGTAACCACACATGAATTGTGGTTGCAGCCATGGCAGCTCTGACCCTTACTAGTCGCAGTTTTGATCCTCATTTGGTTGGTGGGCTTAAGCTCATGAAAGATTATAAGTGAGTGGCCGTGAAACGTTGCTTGCACCTTTGGTTGCTGTCTTTGCTTGTAACCGAGGGTGTTTTACGTTAGGCAGGATAGACATACCATACCTTTTTGAATGTTTATTGAACTTTAAGGTGTTCCTACGGGTGTTTAGGTATTGTGCATGTGTTTGGGTGGATTCGCGCAAAATTCTCATACATTATTATTATATGACATACCCATTGATTTGAAATTTGAAAACCAAGGCGATGATGATCATTCTGCACACTTATGTTTTTCGGAACACAGTTTACTTACACTCGTATCTTGGCGGGGCAGCCACATCACAAATATGGCTGCAGCCATGGTGGCTAATTCCTGTTGTTCCTATTTCTGCAGATCTGAGCCTCATTTTTTAGTTCGTCAATTGAAATAGAGTTGATTGATGTTCACGTTCAAGGTGAATGGGAATCATGTTTTATGTTATAATGCTGTCTTGAAAAGACGAGTTGCTTGCATATTGGATTTTGAATTATTATGGGCCTTTTCTTTTTTCTAAAATGTATATTTGATGCTTATTGTTCTGGCTAATCGTGTTTTGACGTCCTCAAGGTAATGTTGTGGAAAGTCAGCCTAACGAATTGATAGATGTTTATGCCCACGGTAAGGAAAAGGTTTTACATAAACCTGTGACCTTAATTTAAACATGGAGTCTTGGGTTCACATACTGATAAAATGCATATGTTTTCGTGTTATGAAATGAATTCTTGCAAGTGGTTAACAGCTTTTTGTTCACGGTTTTTGCAGCAACATTTGTTTGAATAAACCCTCATGGATGGCGAAACAACAAGGGCAAAGGCAAGATAGAAAGTTCCTTTGATAGTCGTGCGTACAATAATTTTGCATTATCTGTGGCGGGTCTGATGGTGTTATGTCTTTAGGTTCGAGGCTACGTGAGATGTTGACATCTTTTGAAACTGTTTCATGTGGTCCTATAATTCGTAATGGTATGCACGTCACTTCTCTGTTATAATCTATGTGTAGCGTCTATTTGTTTGCTACCATACGGTCAAAGCTTAAATTTTCTATGCTTTTCGTTGCATTTTTACAGCAAACACCCCCTTACAGCAGCCATCCAAACACCCCCTTACAACAACAAATCCCCCTTTAGCAGCCATCCAAACCACCCCCTGACAGCAACAAAACACCCCGTTACAGCAACCATCCAAAAACCCCCTAATAGCAACAATCTATTAACCCAGCCATCAGATTCTAACATTGTGTTTGCTGAGCTACTTTCATGCTGACCTGTACTATTCATCAGCTTTTTTTTCCGCATCGATTTGGGATATGCTTTGTTAAGAATATGAATATTCACATGAAAGACTCGGTCACCCGAGTATGGATTAGCATTAAGTATCTCGTAGGATTAATCATATTAGGTTAGACTTCGTAACACCATGGAGTCGGGTCGGGTCTTTACCCACTATGCTCACTCCATAGCCCATGTGGGGCGTTTTTGTATGTACTATAAATACCCCTTCCCATACAAGGGAAGGGTTGGACCTTTCATTCATTCAATCTAATACTTCTACTTCTCTCTCTAGAAAAGGCACCCATTCTTCTCTCTCTCTCTAAAACACATGACCCAAACATCAATTTATTCTTATGTTATGATTATGAATATGTTACAATTGGTATCAAGAGCCAAGGTTAGGTTCGATTGATTGTATGTGTTCGGATTTGTGGCTAGTTTGTGGTTATTCTTAGTGTTTCATTTGGTTCGAATAGATAAAGCAAGAAAATATACGTTTTGTGTTTTGTTGATGCTTAGATTTGTTAGAAGTGTGTACTTTCGTGCTCACATTAGTTTATTGCATTGTTTCTTGGCACTCTACGGCTCATTAGGTGGTGTTTGTTGAAAATTTGAAGAATCTTCCTCATTGCTTTTTGATTCTCGGTGGAGTTTTCTTCACTGCGTTTTGGTGTAGTTTTTGATAATTTCTGGTTGCGTTTTGGTGAGGATCTGGTTGCGGTTTGGTTTATAGCTTAAAGGGGAAAACAAACAAAACTCAGTGAAAGCGACTTTTTGTCCTGTTGCGTCTTGGGTTTTAGAAATCCTGCGTTTTGGCCTTATTGCATTTTGACAAGTCTCCTGCGTTTTGACCTTTGAGTTTTGTCCCTTGCGTTTTGTCTGGTTGTGACTGCGATTTGGCAAGACTTTGCGTTTTGGCCACTGCGATTTGCCTCCAAAGAACTGCGATTTGGCATTGCGGTTTGGGTGTTGCGGTTTGACTATGCGGTTTGACTTCTGCGATTTGGTCCTGCGTTTTGTCTTTGTTGACTGCGGTTTGACTTCTGCGATTTGCCTCTAAAGCTGCGTTTTGGTCTTGAGGTTTGGTCATTGCGGTTTGACCAGTGGATCTTGCGGTTTGACTAAAAGTTGACTTTTTACGTCAAAACTTCAAACGGCCATAACTTTTGAACCGTAACTCCATTTTCAGCGAAATACCTGTCAAAACGACCGAAACAGCCTGAATATAGTAAGGTAGTCATGAAACGAATTTTTTGAGGCCCAAATCCCCTCCGGAATGAAGTTATTGAGGTTTTAAGTTTTCAGACCAATATTTCACCATAACAACTCGCATCAACCAAACCAAATCACAACTAAACAACATATCACCTAGTCCATCAAACGATCATCATGGTTAACACACAATCTCAAATCATTGTACCGATCCAACAGTTATCATAACACATATTAACTATCATTTCACGGTTTATTCTTGATTTTAAAATCCCGCAAAAGAATCTATTTCTCGGTTTAAATCATAGAATTGTAAAATCCCGTGCACGTTTACATCATGTCTACTACTTCAGATTCTGCTATATCTGAGGTACTCAGATTGTACAATATGATTGATAAACAAAAGATTCCCAAAGATGTACAACGGATAAACGTGTTTGAGTATGTTAGTGCCAATAGGGACTTTGTGTGCTCGAATTCTCAAGAGAAAGAGCTTCATCAGCCACAGACAAATGTTGTCGAGTCAGATACTGCTAATATGGGAAATAGCGATGTTATCCCATATGAACAATATGTGAAACACAACGAAGTGTCTGTTGTACCTAGTTGTGCATCTTCTGTTATAAATGATGATTATGTAACACCCCGAAATCGGATCAGCGGAAACATACGGGTCGGGGGGTGTTATTGAATAGTTATCACAATCACAAGGTACAAAGAACGGTTTTACTTAAACCATTTTAGAAGAAACGTTATGATTGGAAACATACAGTTTACAGTATTTAAAACAGTGCGGAAAAATTAAGTTTCATAAAAGATTTAAAATGGTCCCAAATAGTTTCTGAGTCTTCTATGACCATGTCATGCCCTCCTCCAAGCTCCTCCAAAGGTAAGATATGCAGCGGAAAAGATTTAACACCTGAGATAAAACATGCTAAAAGTCAACACAAAGGTTGAGTGAATTCATAGGTTTAAAGTAAAGCAGTTGATCAAAATATTTCAAGTTTCCATGAAAATGGGCTACGATGTTAAATGCCCGTAAGTTCAGATATTACCACTGCACTAAGCTCATGACACACAAAGCGTTAACCGGCACCAGAAACTCTGGCGTAAGTTGACAGTTACCGCGGAATTTCATAATCATAATAGTTGCCCCCAAAGCCAGGTATCTTGCCAAATACCTAGTTAACTCAAATATAGAACACCCGTGTTGCCTACCCGGTCAACAGAGATGGGATGGTCAATCCTATAGGCCTATATACTATAATCGCGCTCACCCGCAGGTGATTAATGGTTCATGATCGAGGGACTTGCTGTTGGCAAGGAAGGTACTTAGTGCTTATCAGGTGGTTAGCAAAGTTTCCTTTTCAAATAACAGTTTGTAAACAGTTGTGATCATAGTAAAAGCATTAGAATGTATCTCACCCCAAGTAGTTTATAAAACAGTTAAGTAAGTAAATAGTGGGGCTATGAACTCACCTGAGTATGCAGCAATGCAAAAATATCACAAACATCACAACTGGCATCAAGGGGTAAAGACACAACGATGATATCAAAAGTAGAGCACAACGACATCAAGAGTACAAGCATAGTGGTGCTGAATCGGCACAACCTAACAAGTAACATGTTTCAGAAATAATACTCAAGTAATTTATGAAGTTGTGTTCGTTGAATACTTGTGTTATTAAAAAAAGGTTTAGTTTTCAATGGCGTTTGAAATAAAAGGAAACTTTAAGACTCGTGTGGATTATTTTAGAAAAGGAAAAATAGCAAAAGTCGGCGTATACAAACGAATACTCAAGAAAGACGAGAGAAGAAGAAGAAAGGAATATGAAAGAAAGAATAAATCAGAAAAGAATAAATAAACAAATAACCAACATCGATAGATAGTTTCGGCTTTTCCCCGTTTTCCCAAAATAGTTGATAAAATGTCAAACCATATAAGGTTTGAAAATGTTTTCAGAATATCGGTAAAATATTAAGTTTTATAAAAGATTTAATGAAATTTTGGCATGATTCGCCCGTTTATAAGACATTTCTGAGTCATTCGACCATTTCGTATAGTTCAGGTCCAGATACGTTAAATTCTTACGAGTCTAACGTACCCTTCCGTCTCGTGTACCAAAGGGTCCATAATAGTCCAATCAACCAATACCGTAAATCCAATACGTCCAATCCTTGTCCAACAACGTTACATCATCACAATATTATTCAAGTCCAATCGATAAATATTAAATGTCTCATATGTTGCAATTATATCCCATAACGTTTCCAATATTCCGAAACTCTCATATCGATAACAAACGAATAAATAAATAACTAACGACTAACTAAATATTACGACCCAACGAAAATAAATAATAAATGAGGACAATCTAATAGGTATGACTCGACGAGAGTAAATAAATAAATAAACAACACAACCGACAAGTAAATAACTTTAGCCGTGACTCGCCACGAGTCATGGCTCGACTCAATCCGAGCCGTTGGGGCTCTCGGCCGCAAATATATCCAACACAACTCAACCATTTTCCACATTAACTAACCTAAATCCAATCCGCAACATCTAATCCCGATGTCACAAATAAAATCCAGTACGCAAAACAACTACTTCAATTTTTTTATTAATCCTAACTCTAATTCTTATACTAACTCTTTTAAACAAAAATATCCAAACGACACAAACCATTTTGTAACTGTCGACATAATAATATTCCAACGCGATCCAAATTAAACACAACCTCAAAACAATCTGTTCCAAATAATTCTCAACTCGCCGTGAGTCACAGCTCGGCTATATGCCGACTGCTGAAACAGTGACCAACCATACAGTCCACAAACAACTTCAAAAATTAAATAAATAAAAAAAAAAGAAACAACACAACATCAAGAAATGAACATAAGAACAAGAATATATCAAAATAATCAAACCCTCACCGAGTCAACCGAGTTGACTCGGTGAGTTGACCGAGTTGACTAAGTCAACGCCGAGAAGGGGAGGGGAGGTTTCCACACGAGGGTTTTACAATTTTTACATCCATTTTTATCAATAAAACATATTTAGTTTCGGATTAAATAAATAAATAAATAAATGAATAAAAACTATTGAAATTAGGGTTTTGATAAATTTAAAGAAAATATGAAATAGAGGCGCGTGGGTGGCTTTTACCGAAAGAGGAGGCGGCGAGGGTGTGTGGTGGTGGCTCGGTGGTGAAGGCAGCGGCAGTGGTGGCGCGTGAGGGTGGTTGTGGTGGGAGCCAAGGGCTCAAACTTTCCAGAAAGGGGTGAAAATGGCCGATCTATCGAATCGGCAAAGAAAATGTATCGTCGGAAAATTTTTCGATGGTCGGATTATTAACCGGCGGTGGTGGTGTCCGGACGGTGGAACGCCGGCGAGTAGAGAGAGAGGGAAGAGAGAGAATGAGTGAATAGTAATGAGTATTATTATTAATTGTTGGGTATTTATATTTTTTATGGAGGGGCTAAAATGAAAATGTGAGAATGAGGGGTGTGAAATGTAAATATGGGCGGAGGGACTGATATTGCCAATATGGCTAATCTTTTGCAATAAACACTGCGGGACCCATTCGACATATCAAACGGACTCGAAAATTAACGATACTTGCGCCATTGTTCACGAATTAATTTTTCCAATAAAAACGAGTATAAATATGCAATACTTTCATGAAATCAATATATTTGGCAAATACGATACGTTTTGTGTTTTCTAGGTTGTGCCAGTTCGATAAGGGAATAACGCTCACGTTGAACAAGATATTCATAGTTTTTCAAAACCAAACAAGTTCAAAGAAGTTCAAAAGTTAAAGAGAATGAGAAGCAAGTGTTTTGACTCGTAAAATAGGTTTAGGAAATTTACCGGGTGTTACAGCACATACATCATATTTGGAAATCCGTCCCATATTTTAGTTTAACTTATCAGTTCCGGTTTCGAAGAGGTTCAAAAGCTAAGGAAAATCAAAATGATTATTTTGGCTCGTAAAATAAGTTTAAGGAATTTGTCGGTTGTTACATCACATACCCCTAAAAAGGAATCGCGTCCTCGCGATTTAGTTCAAGTTACCCGGCGGAATGGTGTTGGAGAAATGGTGGTGGTACTAGTAGCTTATTCGGGTCTCTCCGGACTATTCTAAGGGTCTCTTCTTGCCCGGGGAAAAGTACTTAAGTGGTCTGCCATACGTTGTCTCCTTCTAGCATTTTGGTGGGGTACAATGATTTATGGAGTAAGGTTAATATAGGGAAACAGTTTAAATCTTAACTACACGGTGGTTCAAAATTTTGCCAGCGTGGTCTCTTCTCAAATCCTCACGGTCTAATTTCCAATGTAGAGTTTATATTCTAGAGATGCGACTGATGCGCGTGATGTGTCGTTGCGGTTTAGCAGTATTAATGCCTACTCAAGTTTTAAATTTATATTTAGCCGACTTATCAATAACACACACACTTAACGAGCAGTGTACCCGGTCAGTATGAATATAATGGTAAGTAGAGTGTCGATCACTAAGAGTGGAACGTATTATCTAGTTATTCTAATCAGTATTTTAATATTCTAAGTTAGCTATACAACCTAATCTAACGCAAGGGGGTTCAGCCTGAGAGACTGGCACGTTTTGGTTGCAATTAAATAATAAACTAAACTAATGAGCACGAATCAGCGATAGGCATGCACGTACACAGATAAATACTCGAGACAATAAGAAGACATGTCCTGATGATTAAGTAGATTTTCACTTGTTTTATTGATAGTTTTATATGAAGTGTATGTAATTAACCCTTTCTCGTTGGCTCTAATCTTATCGGCGAGTAAACCCTTAATGATTACTTATGTCTAAAAGTTATTCCTAAGTGATCAATTTAGTAACAACCGTGGGAGCCACATTCTCTTCCGTAGTCAAATGCGCAGGCCACTAATAAACACAGAGGTTATCAATGCACTAATAAGTAGTAACCAAAGACATCAACATATAAACTTTAATTGATGGGAAAGCAGTTTTAAGGGAGTGCAATCTTTCTCGTCACATTACACAAGCCACCAATCCTGATGAATTAAAGTGTACTAATACAATGAAACAAAACTACTTAATGAATTAAACACATGCAGGACCTTCTTACAGCTCTTGTATCTTCGTTCGGGTGTGTCTTGTGCTGCCTATTCGTCTGAATTCGGCCTTAGGTTTCTGGTCTTCGGTCTTCTTCTAAAACTAGCGCTCTCGAAATTCTTCTGGTCTTGGGGTATTTATAGTTTCTGTCTGAGGCAAGATGCGGCGCATTGAATAAGTAGATGCGGCGCATTGACTTAACTTCACGTGGGGTCCAAGGTTATTATATTCCAGAATATTCGTACACCGCCTTGAGATGCGGCGTATCTTCATAACTGTATGCGGCGCATGTCTTCTTGTATCTTAGATCGAAACTGGTGAAATCTTGATAGTGATGCGCCGTATGTAAGAAGTATAATGCGGCGCATCTGGAGTAGAACAAGTTGGTTCTTCTTCGTTGACCAAAGTTTTATATGCAACGCATGACAGAATTGCATGCGTGCATTCTTCAAAGTCAGGCAATGGTCTTCAATCTCTTCATTTCAGCAGCCTTTTCCAATCTTGATCATTTTTCTCCATTTTTAGTCCATAATCGCTAAGTTTCACCAAATGCTTGTTTTTAACTGAGAATTACAAAAGTAAACGATTAAGTATCAATTCTCATACATAATATAATAAAACAAGTCAAATAAATAGGATAAATGATGATAATAAAATGTACTTATTTGAGTTCATCAAATATCCCCCCACTTGAACTTTACTTGTCCCCAAGTAAACCTTAGAATTAATCTTATGAAAATGTATCCTAAAAGATATTAGGATTTATTTTTATATTTAAGCATGTATTCGTTTTATCATAATCACACAACCAAACACTTAACGAATTAGGAATAAAATAAAATATTTTGATAAAAGAAAATCTAATCGTTTAACTGTCCAGTCGTGACGAATATTCTATCATAAGCTTGGCAAGTATACACATCTCCCCCACTAAAGCCAAGGAATAACAAGTCTAAAGCGGTAAAAAGGGTTTTGAGGTTTAAGGGTTAATCATTCTTCTTAATCTCTATCGATCTCAAATTCCAGAAAAGGCGACAAAATCACAAATACATGATCGAATCCACGAACACGATACTTGCAATTGCTCAAATCCTTAACTCGAATAGGCTAAAGATAGGATCAAGCAATCTTCACCAATAATATTATATCAAAAAGGGCGACAAAATCATAAATACATAGCCGAATCCACGACTACGATACTTAAGATTGCTCAAATCCCTAATCTCAATAAATCAAAGGTTTGGATAAAGAATAATATAGGGTATGGATAATATTTGGGATACAAATTGGTGTAAAGATGAAAAATAAACAAAACAGATAAATTAAAATCCTAAGTGTGGTTAATCACTATCCCAACCATCCCATGAATAAGACTCATATCATAGAATAACTCACGCTTTAACACTTGAAACACACGCTTTAGGTAGACACGAATTATACTCAACAAGATCTTAATCAAAGAATAAACCTTAGTTGGCGTTCCCAGAACGTTCAACTCCCATTCAATCCATAAATATAATATATAACAAATAGTGGTGATATCGACCACTTAATACAAAACTTTACATAAGTTGGTTAAAACAACTTCCAACTTTTTTTTTTTTTTTTTTTTTTTTTTTTTTTTTTTTTTTTTTAACATAAACATAGATGGGTAAAATTTCACCACATCACTAAAATGATAATTCTGGATAATTTTTCCATACTTTTCATGACTTCAGAAATAACGGTAATAGTGAAAGTAGTAAACACACGAAAAATAAACTCAAAGATATACAATATTTACTTTCACTCCAATTGCATTGTGCAATTTCCCGACCTAACCAAAGATAATGAATTATGCACGCGAACACAGGTAATGTAAGGAAACACACTTTGCCTAAAGCAATTAACCAACCACAGATTTTAATCTACAGGGTAAGCTAAGGTGTAAGGGTGTAACGAAACATTATAACAAAGGTGTAAGAAACGAAAGGAATGGCTCTGAGTGTTTTTCTAGGGGTATCTTACTCTAAAAATGAGAGTAACAAAAGGGTTTATACGGGGGTTAACTAACCAGTGTAGTTAGCTAATATCACATAACATATAATAGGCTATTTGGGTGTAATCCTAAAAATTTACCAATTTAGACAAGTCATTCCAATTATATAAATAATACTTATTATGGTGGTCTCGAATAGTATACAAGCCAAGTTCTAAAGTCTACAAGTCACCGGCACACTCATAGATTTGTGAATTTTGAAAAATTACAATTTTTGAAAATAACGTCATGTGTGCAGCTATGTAACTTAGACTTTAAACAAAAACATGCTAAAAATTTTAAATTTTGATATATTAAGCGCATTTTAAGCATAATTTTTGAAAAAGTTTAGGACAAGTAAGTGTTCTAATTCTCCAATCCCCCCACTTAAGTTAAACAACGTCCTCGTTGTTTGTATCAAAGGTTAAAAACTGGAAAATAAAAGAATTAGAACAGGAAAAACTCCCCTGAGATTTGCTCGGAATGATCCTCCATTTGTATAAGAGCAAAAATCAACTTCTTGTGGATGAGAACTTTTAAGCTTCATATTTGATGTATCCACAAAAATTGCAGGAATCTATAATACCTTCAAGACTTTAACACACCTTAATTAAGAAAGTTCAAACTTGCATAATACATTAGTAGTTAGTAAAAATAAAACATAAAAAATAAAAATGAAAATCATCAGGTCAGTCGATGCGCCGTATCTTATGGAAAAAGATACGCCGTATCGAGCCTGGAATAAATACGAAATAAAATAAAAGATGCGTCGCATCCTTAACCAGGGATGCGCCGCATTAAAATAAACTGACAAAAAGTTTTAAAGTTGAAAATAAAAATGCAGAAAATAAAATAAGATATGACCAGTGCAGGAGATGCGTCGCATCTCAGGATGGAGATGCGCCGTATCCTCTGCGGGCCTGACTGACTCGACACAGAACAGAATAGTAAAAATTCTCCGGGTTGTCTCCCGGTCAGCACGTGTCTTTATTCCAGAGTCTTCAAGTTAGACTCACGTTCAGCTCTTTATTTTGTTCTTGTCACGGTCCATCCTTCTTCTTTCATCCGAAAGATGTTCCCGTATAGCTCCGCAACATTTTCTTCCATTCGACTCAATCTAGTATAACTCTTGGTCTTCGTCGCAACAAATTCCTCATCCGGTCCCAAAGAGTATTTAATGACTTTAAATTTTTCAGAAATAATCATGGGTGGCTTATTATAAGGGATCCCAAGTAGTTGACACTTTCTTTTGATGAATTCTTCTTTGTCCTTATCAACAAACTTAAAATAAGGATCCTTAATCAAATAGTCATCTAGTTCATCAATTAATGACTCATCGTTATTATCATCTTGAATCGCCTCCCACTCTCTTTCTAATTCCCATTGTAAGCGTCGACTAAGTTTTGTGTAATCATCAAATTGTTCATGCACCTATTCCCAGAAAGTAGTGTTCGATGCTCCCTTTAGTTCTTTTAAGTAGTTGATCCTACCTTTTTCTTGCAAAGCCTCTGTTTTACGTGGGCAGTCTTCAACTTTTTCATACCAGTCATCGTCTTCAAAGTATACATCGTTTCCAACCCGTTTCATTCCAATTATACTTCCTCCATTACAGGTTCCATCATTCTTATAATCACAGGTCGGCCATACACTACTCCCATCCTTGAAACAGAAAGGTGTACAAGTGTGATTAATGTGCTCAAATTCCCATGGTTTATCCCAAACCCATGGTATTTGGTCATTCCATTCGTAGTACCAGGTGTTTTTGAAATCATCATAAGTTTTGAATCCTGGTGGATCTCCAGTTAGCACATCATCGTCGACTTGAAGAAGGTAATTAAATTCTTTGAATTGTTTGCACAAAGGTGTCTCATAATTGAACAGATCAATGTCTATGCTGAATAATTCTTCAATGCCCTCATTGATTGTTGAATCATTAAGTGACAACCCATAGTCGCTCTCTACTTCTTCATCTTCCCCTCTCATCCAATATACCCATAACGCATCTTTAGTAGCTCGATCCATGCTCTTATGGTTATTGAACTTACTAGCCAACCAATCTGAAAAAACAACATTGTTAGGATCGTGGTCAACGTTAAAGCAAGCTTTACCAATCATTTTCCTCCTTATTTCCATGAACTCGTTAAATTGTTCCCTAAAACTCCGTGTCAACCATGAGGTCACAATCTGCTTGATTTCATTCACAGGAGCAAATTTAGGATTACCGTATTTAAGTTCAAGCCATTCTTCGAGGGAGATGTCCATCAACCTTACCAACCTGCCATGAAATAGTAACTCCGCCACAGCATAAATTCTTTCATCGTCCAGATAGTTCTCATTTAATCCCCAGTACTGTTCGGAATAAGGCATGTAAGAGATTTGTATAGGTTGGGCATTGCCTCCACCACAGCTTTTATTGCTTGAGTTCATGTATTCAATTTGGAATTTCCCATCATTCTCTTCGATAGTAGTCCAAGTCAATCCTTTAGATTCAATCATGGGCCATAAGAGTAGCAATTCATCTTCAGTGTAGCTCATTAGTAAATCATAAGAGAATATCCCATCTTCAATATTGCATAAGCGTTTGAATTCCTTATAAGTAGCTTCAAGAGGGGTCTCCCAAGAAAATAAATCGGCATCAATCATGAGCACATTGAAGCTGACATCATCAAAAACTTTCACTTCGAATGAATCCGAAAGCAAGAATTCCTTAGTAAGATATCCGTTCACTGACATGTCTTCCATAGCAAAACCTGTCATCATAGGTAAAATCGTAAGTAGGATTTGTTCGCTAGAAGAGAGATTAATGAATTTAGAAACGGATATAAGAATAACTGATATCTGCAGACGATGCGCCGTATCCAGAAAGTTGGATACGCCGTATCTTATCACGTTAAAATTTAATCAGACTTTTATTCAGAAAATAGATACGCCGCTTATAAATTAGAATGCGCCGTATCAATTTTAATTTATCAAAAATCAATTTTATTTATTTAAGTTAAATACGCCGTATTAACAAAAGTTAATGCGTCGTATTTTCGTTACGTTTCAAAATACAAGATTTTTGATTCAGTAAGATGCGCCGTAACGACAAAGATCGATACGCCGTATCTGTTTAATAATTCGAAAACTGTTTTTAATAAAAATAATAAATACGCCGTATCTGCAAAAGCAGATGCGTCATATGGCGTTATCGCTTAGAAAAATTTCTTATTAAAAACAGAATATGCCGTATCTTGGGGAAAGATGCGCCGTATTCGAATTAATTAAACGCGTTGTATTTTATAAAAATTAAACACAATACGCCGTATCTATGAAAATAGATGCGCCGTATCGTTTAAATTAGCTCAATACAATGATAGCAGAATACAGAAAATACGAAAAATAAAAACAAACCAAAATAAACAAAAACAAAAACACACAAAAACAGAAAATATGCAAAATAAAACAATGAATGCAAATTAACCTAATACACAACACGGTTAGCGGTTAAAATCTAAAAATTAAAAAGAAAAACCTAATTAAAATACTAATCAAATTAACAGATAATAACAATTCACTCCCCGGCAGCGCCGCCAAAAACTTGATGCGCATGATGTGTCGTTGCGGTTTAGCAGTATTAATGCCTACTCAAGTTTTAAATTTATATTTAGCCGACTTATCAATAACACACACACTTAACGAGCAGTGTACCCGGTCAGTATGAATATAATGGTAAGTAGAGTGTCGATCACTAAGAGTGGAACGTATTATCTAGTTATTCTAATCAGTATTTTAATATTCTAAGTTAGCTATACAACCTAATCTAACGCAAGGGGGTTCAGCCTGAGAGACTGGCACGTTTTGGTTGCAATTAAATAATAAACTAAACTAATGAGCACGAATCAGCGATAGGCATGCACGTACACAGATAAATACTCGAGACAATAAGAAGACCTGTCCTGATGATTAAGTAGATTGTCACTTGTTTTATTGATAGTTTTATATGAAGTGTATGTAATTAACCCTTTCTCGTTGGCTCTAATCTTATCGGCGAGTAAACCCTTAATGATTACTTATGTCTAAAAGTTATTCCTAAGTGATCAATTTAGTAACAACCGTGGGAGCCACATTCTCTTCCGTAGTCAAATGCGCAGGCCACTAATAAACACAGAGGTTATCAATGCACTAATAAGTAGTAACCAAAGACATCAACATATAAACTTTAATTGATGGGAAAGCAGTTTTAAGGGAGTGCAATCTTTCTCGTCACATTACACAAGCCACCAATCCTGATGAATTAAAGTGTACTAATACAATGAAACAAAACTACTTAATGAATTAAACACATGCAGGACCTTCTTACAGCTCTTGTATCTTCGTTCGGGTGTGTCTTGTGCTGCCTATTCGTCTGAATTCGGCCTTAGGTTTTCTGGTCTTCGGTCTTCTTCTAAAACTAGCGCTCTCGAAATTCGTCTGGTATTGGGGTATTTATAGTTTCTGTCTGAGGTAAGATGCGGCGCATTGAATAAGTAAATGCGGCGCATTGACTTAACTTCACGTGGGGTCCAAGGTTATTATATTCCAGAATATTCGTACACCGCCTTGAGATGCGGCGTATCTTCATAACTGTATGTGGCGCATGTCTTCTTGTATCTTGGATCGAAACTGGTGAAATCTTGATAGTGATGCGCCGTATGTAAGAAGTATAATGCGGCGCATCTGGAGTAGAACAAGTTGGTTCTTCTTCGTTGACCAAAGTTTTATATGCAACGCATGACGGAATTGCATGCGTGCATTCTTCAAAGTCAGGCAATGGTCTTCGATCTCTTCATTTCAGCAGCCTTTTCCAATCTTGATCATTTTTCTCCATTTTTAGTCCATAATCGCTAAGTTTCACCAAATGCTTGTTTTTAACTGAGAATTACAAAAGTAAACGATTAAGTATCAATTCTCATACATAATATAATAAAACAAGTCAAATAAATAGGATAAATGATGATAATAGAATGTACTTATTTGAGTTCATCAGCGACATTCCTAGTTCGATACATGTAAAGTTCTAAAATGGCGGGGTGACTGAACTTCATGATTTGTTTCGAAATTGAGCGTTTTCCTCCTCAGTGGGTTGGATAAAATTTTGTTTGAAACTTTGTTTAGGTAAACATTTGTACTAATTTGACCAAAATAACTTCCCAAGTGTTACCAAATTTCTTTGTTGAGAATTTGTGGTTACGTAAGGTGATACAGTTTCAAAAGATCTTAAAATTTCTGTAAAACGAGTTTTTGATCATGGTATGGTCAAGAAAATGTTCATAAGTTTGTCATTTGACATCCCTTAACAAAAGTTTGATAAAGTTTGACCAGAATGATTTAATCCTCAAAATAGGTATTTCAGGAAAATATCATTACGAGTTCGAAGTTGTTATAAAAGCATTTCAAGAAAAGTCCTTAAAAGTAAGAATATCAAGGGAGGAGGGGTAATCGAGCATGCACATCCACCTATGTTTCTAAATATCCAAAGAAAGAATCTAGTTGCCAATGTTGGAGCGAGGTTCAATGTTCAATACCAGGCGAAGCTCATAGTTGTAAGTATTCCAACTTGTTTAGCGGTACTAAAAGGTATCTTGATCTAAAACGGTTATACTAGTGATCTGAGAGGCCTGAATCAGCCCGATATTATGTTGAGGAAAGTCTTTTCTGTTTTCAAGGTGAGGTCGAGTACCAATAGTTGCTAGGTAAGCTAAGATCTCTTGGCGTCCTAGTGTTGTAGTCGCATCTCATAGAAGAAAGTCAGAGTTTTGCAATGAAGCGGGTTACATAAAAGAAAGGTGTTTTGCAATAAGGGTAAGATGTCATAAGAGAGATGGTATATTGATAACCTAGTTCAACGCATGCACTACTAACAAGGGAATCTAATCGCATGGAACAGATGAGATAACTTATTCAGTGATGAAACGGTTTCAAGGTTTGGTAGGTGGCAATCTATAATCTCAGGCACAAGTGCGGGACCCACTTCTAAGGTTTGGTTTACTTTCAAATTGAAAGATTGGTTATTCTTGTTTATGAAATAATAGTATGAAAACACTTTTCATGGAAGTAAATGGTTCACATGGTGATGGTGAAATACTTTATAAAATAATTTGTAGAACAATTTATAAAGTGATAGAGAACGATTTATCATCTATAAAATAACACATTCAGAGCTAAATTTGTGATATGTTAGAAAGATAAAGATCGGGTTACACAATAACTTGTGTGATGATTTGTAAAACAATGCATAGAGTAATAAGAAAATCATTTATTATCTGTAAAATATTAGCAAGCTGTAGTTTACTTAGTGATTTATCAGCAAAATAGTTCGTCGGGTGACAGTAAAATAGTTTTGTAAAGTAACGGCGAGATAATTTGTCAGATAATAATAACACATTTTTTTTGGTAGACTATAGTAGTAAAACATCTTGTAAAATGACCGCAAAAGGGTCGGTAAAATAGTTGAAAATGATTTGTGTGGATATGTGCATAGTGATAATAATAATGGAAAGTGAAAGGATGTAGTAAGTGGGTTGGTTACTTATATGAAAGCTTTATTAGATAATTTCTAAGATAACGAATTAAAAAGTGAAATAATGTGATGATAAGTACGTTATAGTAGATAGTAATAGCTTAGTTGCATTTGACATTTTGATTAAATAATAGTGAAAATATAGAACGTAATTGAAATATGATAGTTCGTAAAAGTTGAAATAAAAATTGTATTGTTTAAGTGTGTAATTGACCAAAACGAGGTGAGTAAAAATATGAGAGTAAAAATACGGTAAGTTACAAATGTAAATGAGAATGAGATAAGTATGCACGGAGTTGAAGTAACGTTTTGAAATTATTTTTATCGCGGCTAATATGCCCCCTTAGGGGTGACTATTAAAACGAAAGTGTTCGAAGGGTAAAATATGTTTAAGATGTGTAAAAAGAGTAACGAATGTTAATGAGTGTGCTATAGCTGACGACCTGTGGGTTATGGACCCACGGTTAAGATGTAAAGTTTTAATGTGGAAAGAGTTAAATAGACCAAAAGAGGTAGAAATAAAAGCGTTGAAAATGACTAACGAAGATTTATGGATGCTAGTTATAGTGAAAAGTGTAACCACATAGATAGTGTGTAAATATAATAAGTAGGTTTCATATACCCTATGTTTGTAAAAATGTAGGGGTAATAGAATGGGTGGTAAAAAGTAAATAGATTGGATCCATGGTTAAAGTGTAGAAGTGTGAAATGGTTAATGATCCTTAGTTTGTACAAAGAACTAACCAACAGAATTCTGATTATCTAAATCAGTATCAGCTTCGAAATATGAGCTCTAGGGCGAACCTCTATTATGATCAATACAAGTAACTCCACTCACCAACTTAAGGGTTAAGTTTCCTCATGAATTCTATTATCTCGTTTACAGTTTCCAAGGTACAACTAAACCATTAAGGTGTTCATTCCAATCGACAGATTACTTCCTAAGGCATCTAACAATGTCATCCAACTCGTCGGCTCTTAATGCGGTGTACTCGAGTTTTCTCATAAGTTGAGGGACAGGGGGAAAACGTGATATGTGACCTAGTGGTCTAATGTAATACTAGAGTAGTAATGTCTTTCAGGAAAAGGCCTTTCGAATAGTATTCCTGAATAGTGTTTCCAAAATAATTTGATATAAACGCTTTGATATAAACCTAAAGCAATAGGTATAGAAATTGCTTATGAATGATCTATTAATTACTATGCGGAAACTAGTAATTAATCTTAAGAAGAATTAACAATAACACACAACAATTCTCTCAACCTTCACCTCAATATATTAATATACGGTTACTCAAAAGTAACAGGGTTACAACGAACCTTGAAGTGAATACAAGACAATACGTATGCTAAAACAATCGACATCTAACCCTAACCCTAGATCCTCCTTTTATACACTTAAGGAGTCCTAGTCGGTTACAAAAACTTTCTATACAAGAATAATATCTATTCGTATCTTTACCATAAACAAACTATATATATCTAATAAGCAGCAGAATCAAAACTCTAGCAGCAGAATTATCTTAGGCTAGCAGCAGTTTGACACTTAGCTTATTTCATCATTCATCAGATATCATCAGCAGCAGAATCAATATACTAGCAGCAGGATGATTATGCCTAGCAGCAGAATCATACTTAGTATATTTCCATTAGAACCATGAACAGCAGAATAAAATACTTAGCAGCAGAATCTTCAAAGTAGCAGCAGTATCTTTTAAACCCAACAATCCTCCCCTAAACTTGATATTTTCTCCCAAAGATATACAAGTTTATTCCAAAGGACAGATATACACAAAGAGGATGCTTCCAAACACTTTCTACTATGAAGTCTTTGACTGCAGAATCTTTCTATACTTTTCTACTAACTCATAAGCTTGATGATCTGACAAAAATTCTCTTTGTAACCTCAACTTTCCATGTTGTAACATCTGGGTGATAACAGTAGTATTGTTGTTCAAGGGATAGTCTTTCTCCACCAGCATGTACACACCTACACCTCTACCAATCAACTCATGTACTCCACATGATTGATATAGATACCATTTATGAACCTTGGTTAAGCTTAACAAATCTATCCATTCCATATCTCTTGGATCAGGCTCAAACATGTTCCTCAAATAATAATAGTGTAGCCTTTCATAAATTACATCTGGTCTTCTATCCCCATAATTTTCCTTATATAACCTCCAGAGCTGTACTATATCATCCCTATCCATGTAATGCAGCATTTGTGAGAATCTAACAAACTTCTGACATACACCATTTGATCTCTTGATCTCCCACCATGCTTCACTACCATCTTGAATATCATGAGTATAAGAAATGATTGGGTACTTTGATTCCAAGGGAACTGCATTTGTTATCTCTGGTTCTTCTTGAGGTTTATGAACTGTAAAATCCAGAATCCTTTTCATATCATCTGCAGTTATTTCTTCAGCTCCATACTCATTATCCTTTGACTCCTTCTCACCCTTAGAATTACTTTCAGAATCACTCATTGCAACAAATTTAGATCTTTTCTTTTTCCTTCCAACAGACTTTAACCTTTTTCCTGCTCTTTTCACACCAATAGTTGATTCAGGTTTTGTTTCTTCAACATTCTGCTCCTCAACAACTTCTTTTTCCTTCTCAGCATCACCTACAACTTCCTTCTCTTTTGTTGTCTTTTCTTGCACAACTTTAATTACTTCTTTAGGCTTTTGAACACTTGACTCAGGCATCAAGTAAGCATTTGGTGCCACTTTCATTCTTGTAACCTCTTTAACCTCAGCATCAGTCATAGGCTCAATTGGTCTGTTAATTCTTGCATGAGTCTCATAATAAGCCTTTGCAACAGCATCTCTACTCATTCCTCTGAATGCACCAGGCTTCCAATAAGCTTGATTTCTTAGATACATTTTCATGTAATTATACTCATCAATTTTGGAAGGTTTCTTCTTCTTGTACTCACCCCTCTTTTCATTTTGCTTCTTTCTAAATGCTCCAAGCATATCAGCTATAGCATCTTGTTGTTCCTCAGGGGTGTACTTCTCTCTTTCATCCCTTTGAGTTTTCATAGCTACTTCCCAATCCTCCTTTAATTGCCTCTGTCTTTCCATTTCAACTTCTGCATTCCATTGTGCTTCCATTCTCCTTGCAGCCTCTTCATCAGTTTCACATTGTAGTTCTTTGGCAGCATCATCCATAAACTTGAACTTCTTCTTTGTTTCGTCAACCAAGATGCCCTTGCCTTTGTCTGTTGATGGAATGGTTAGTTGTACAGGTTTTGGAATGGATACAGGTTCTTGAATGACAACTCCTTTAGCTTTTGGTTTTGAAGGTGTGGGTTGTTTCATTGTAGCAGCAGGTTTAGATTTTTGTGAAGATTGTTGTTGTTGTTGTGTTGTTTTAAGATTCAGCATGACTTGGGCTATAGGAATGGTATCATCATCTGATTCAGCAGTAGAATCCTTTAACCCAGCAGCAGAATGTCCTGCACCAGCAGCAGAATCATCCTGTGCCTTTTTCTTACCAACATCAGCAGCAACCCCACTTCCAACATCCTTTTCAACTTCATTCTCAGCAATACCACCATCATTCACATCCATACCCATGTCAACCTCCCCTTGACCCATGTTAACCTCCTCTTCATTCCTCCCCTGTTTGGGAGCATCCTATCCCAAACTTGGTTTGGAATTCACTTTCTTGACCCTTCTAGTAAGAGTAGCTCTTGACCTGTGCTTCCTTTCCAAAAAGTTGACCCTGAACTTCAAACTTTTGACTGTTTTGGTGAGATCAAGAACTTGAGCTTCCAACTTGGTACATCTTTCCGTCAATGCATTGATTTGTTTCACACTATCCTCACCACTTCGGTCTGTGTTACCTGACCCGAGAGGTGGATCCTTGGATTTGACATTTTGTACATTAGTTTTACCCGTCAATTCCTCTTTTTCAAGTTCAATGCTAGCCTCAACACTTCGACCTATGTGACCTGGTCCGAGAGGTGTATCATAGGCAATGTCATGTTGTACAAATTGATCCATCAATTGCTCATTAGTTTCAAGTCTGTCCTCATCACTTCGGGATGTGTTAACTCCCCTGAGAGGTGAATCTTTGGACTGAAACTCAGTCTCAATCCTAGATTGAGCAGCTGAGCCCCCTTTTTTAGCCATTTGGCTGGGGTTACCATCTTGTGCTTCAGGTTCATAAGAACTCTCAGCAGTAGATGTTGCAAAGGTTGGGGTCTTATCAATGTTAACACTGGCCTGTTCAACTTCTAAGTTGGAAACAGTAGTGTCAGCCCCTTCCTTCATGCCATCTCCATCACCTATAGCAGCCTCATCTGCTTCCATACTAGCACTAGTCTGAGGTAACTCAGTGCTCTTTTCTTGTGAATGCCTAGGTGTTTGGGTCTTTTGGGGTTCATTATGAGATGATTCACTTGTATTTTCAGGAGTGGGTATGTGATGGGAAGCTGTAGGGTTTTCAGCTTCTTCACCCTGAGCAACAGCAGCAGCAATGTTTAAAATATGTTGGGACAAAGGTATAATATTTCCAGAAAATCCAGTCCCATTCTTTCTCAAGTGTTTAAACATTTTGGTTACAAGCACAGAACATTTATAAGGCTTTTCATGTTCAAAAGGTTCTTCCAATTGACTATCAATAAGTAATTGCAAAAACCTTGGATAAATATAAAAATTTCCAGAAATATTCTTTTTCAACCCTTCAAAGATCATAGCAGAAAAGTTAAATGGTTGTCCTGTAGCCAGACAAATCAAGGCTGATGCCTGAGTTGTACTGAATTCATTCCAGCCAGTTGTTTTAGGGCTAAGACAATGTAGAATGGTATGAATAAGAAATTTCCATTGTGGGCAGAGGAGACGTTTGAAAATTTTCAATTTAGTGTTTGGTCTCTCATACCTAATTTTGTCAATTTCCTCAAAAATAGTAGAAGTAGGAAGGCAAGTTGTTGCTACATCATCTGCAAGATGAAGAATTCGTCTTACAGATGTTTCAGTAACAACTATTCTTTCTTCATCTACTGTGGCAATTAACATTTGTTCCCTATTTTGAGTATCAGCCGTAACAGTCGACCAAAACTGTCTCATGTGGGATCTATATATAGTTGGATTAACTGTTAATGCATACCTAATTAAAGTAGCATTAAGAAAGTCAATGACTTCAGTAAATCCATCAGCCTCAGGGACCTTCTGAAGAAAAGCTATCTGATTGTGCTCAGCAGAGTAAGTACGTCACGACATTGTGAATAAGGGTTTTGATTTTGGGGGTTTTTGATCGAATGATGAAAAGAAGTGTTAAGGTTTGAATAAGGTTTTATTTTGGGCGCACAAAGTTATTAGTGAGATCGAATTGGGTTTTTATGCCGTTTAAATCCACTTAGGGCTTTATTCGCGCCAATTTACAAAATAGTCCCTTCACTTTGAAACTAAGCAGTAGAATCCAATAGTTGCAACTCTGAGCAGCATAATCTTCAGCAGCAGAATAGATTCTAAACACTTATACCATTACCCAAAATAAATACCATTACCCAAAATAAATACCCAACTTTTTGGTCAACTCAACAAAATTACCATAAATGAATTAATTCCAGCAAATCCAATGAATTAATTCCTAAAACCAACCCCGCATTTAACGACTTTAATGCACCCTTGGTTCTATAAAAGTCCTCAAATTATCAATACCAACTCGAAAGGCCTTTTCCTAAAACTCGAGTACGCATTTAACGCTTTGATACCACTTGTTGATCCCAGTTGAGCTTAACGATCTTATTAATTACTTTAGATATAAACCTAAAGCAATAGGTATAGAAACTGCTTATGAATGATCTATTAATTACTATGCGGAAACTAGTAATTAATCTTAAGAAGAATTAACAATAACACACAATAATTCTCTCAACCTTCACCTCAATATATTAATATACGGTTACTCAAAAGTAACAGGGTTACAACGAACCTTGAAGTGAATACAAGACAATACGTATGCTAAAACAATTGACATCTAACCCTAACCCTAGATCCTCCTTTTATACACTTAAGGAGTCCTAATCGGTTACAAAAACATTCTATACAAGAATAATATCTATTCGTATCTTTACCATAAACAAACTATACGTATCTAATAAGTAGCAGAATCAAAACTCTAGCAGCAGAATTATCTTAGGCTAGCAGCAGTTTGACACTTAGCTTATTTCATCATTCATCAGATATCATCAGCAGCAGAATCAATATACTAGCAGCAGGATGATTATGCCTAGCAGCAGAATCATACTTAGTATATTTCCATTAGAACCATGAGCAGCAGAATAAGATACTTAGCAGCAGAATCTTCAAAGTAGCAGCAGTATCTTTTAAACCCAACAATACTTTCAAAATAGCATGTCTCAAAATGGTAGGTTTGAAATAGTGTATCCAAAATAGTTCTCAAAATAGTATACCAGTAGTATATCCAAAACAGCTCCTAAAACATTATACCAATGTGTCACGTCTTCAAGGTAGTGTAACTAAAGTTGGCCTTCCAAAATAATTCTCGAAGTGATATGTCAGAATGGCGTTGTAGAAATAGAATTCCCATAATATCGTATCTAAAATAGTCTTTCCCAAAATTAATGCTTTCCAAAATGTCGTATCAATTTATATATATGCTTTGTAAAATACTTAACGCAGTTCATTGTCTCATAAAGGGGTGATAATGTAGACTACTAGTATCCTCGAGGGATAGGTGAAAGGTTAGGTATCTTTTCCAAAAGTAGAGGCTCGGGTTGATACATAAGTTCCTAAAGCTTCTGTTGAGTTATGAATCGACCTATTGTAAGTTTTCTAGGTTTTGCCAAAGATTCATTAGTTACTTCGTTGTTTACTTCCATCAAGAGGTTCATTCTACAAGTGCTATGGAAGAGTCATTCTTAGACGACTAGTGATCTAACTCGGTTTATCCATTGATTGTAAGGTTTGGGGTAGCGATGACTGTAACATAACTATAAACAAAACAAGGCTGAAGAAACAAAATCAAATCCACAACGATATCTAGGAATTCAAGAACTCACGCAATCCAAATTCAAATAAAGCCAAAACCAAGTAATAAACTCAAAATGTGCTTATTATGATATCGGACGAGTTAAAATAAACAGCTCGAATTCAAAACGGCGACCAATCGGGTCTCACCTGACCCAGTGCGAATGTAATCAGACGGCGAGGAACAATTATTCCATATAAGCGGAGAGATATAGTGGTGCCAGAAGTATTTCAGTTCATTAGGTGTTGTGATGCCAGTGTGTCATGTGTGTAGGTAAACTTTCATGATATTCGGTGTTCGTGCACATATGAAAAACTTTTACCATTCTCTAAATTAAAAATATAAAAAGTCAACCTGAAACATAATCCTGTTATAACTACCCCCAGTATCGCAAAATTCATTTTTGAGACATAGGTGATCAGGCCATGTCCCCATTATCCTTGGTTGATTATAGGTGATCAGTCTACTCTCAACCGAAGATCAATGAATTTTGCGATACTCAGTTTAGTTATACTAGTACTATGTTCCTTACTTTAGAATCATTTTAAAAACCACGACAAGTGTCCATACTCGAAATCACATAATGCGGTTACGCAAGGAAATAGCATAACTCCGCGACAGGTTCGGTGCATCGATGTGAGTATATGAAATTACTTACAGTGAACAGTGAAAATGAGATGAAACACAAATCATCTAATAGCAAGACATGCATCTTATCAATGTAACATTTAATAACTCAACAAATATGCAATGAAACAGAATTACAACTGAGGCATCGGCTTGGCAGGCAGGCAGGCACGTGTCGGTCATAGGATTTAAGTTTTCGTAAAAATAGTTATAGTCTTCTATGACCATGCCATGCCCTCCTCCAAGCTCCTCCAAAGGTAAGATATGCAGCGGAAAATTTTTAACACCTGAGATAAAACATGCTAAAAGTCAACACAAAGGTTGAGTGAATTCATAGGTTTATAGTAAAACAGTTGATCACAATATTTCAAGTTTCCAAGAAAATGGGCTACGATGTTAAATGCCCGTAAGTTCAGATATTACCACTGCACTAAGCTCATGACACACTAAGCATTAACCGGCACAAGAAACTCTGGTGTAAGTCGACAGTAACCGCAGAGTTCCATAATCATAATAGTTTCCCCCAAAGCCAGGTATCTTGCCAAATACCTAGTTAACTTAAATATAGCACACCCGTGTTGCCTACCCGGTCAACAGAGATAGGATGGTCAATCCTATAGGCTTATATACTATAATCGCGCTCACCTGCAGGTGATTAATGGTTCATGATCGAGGGACTTGCTGTTGGCAAGGAAGGTACTTAGTGCTTATCAGGTGGTTAGCAAAGTTTCCATTTCAAATAACAGTTTGTAAACAGTTGCGATCATAGTAAAAGCATTAGAATGTATCTCACCCCAAGTAGTTTATAAAACAGTTAAGCAAGTATATAGTGGGGCTATGAACTCACCTGAGTATGCAGAAATGCAAAAACATCACAAACGTCACAACTGGCATCAAGGGGTAAAGACACAACGATGATATCAAAAGTAGAGCACAACGACATCAAGAGTACAAGCATAATGGTGTTGGATCGGCACAACCTAACAAGTAACATGTTTCAGAAATAATACTCAAGTAATTTATGAAGTAGCGTTCGTTGAATACTTGTGTTATTATAAAAAGGTTTAGTTTTCAATGGCGTTTGAAATAAAAGGAAACTTTAAGACTCGTGTGGATTATTTTAGAAAAGGAAAAATTGCAAAAGTCGGCGAATACGAACGAATACTCAAGAAAGACGAGAGAAGAAGAAGAAAGGAATATGAAAGAAAGAATAAATCAGAAAAGAATAAATAAACAAATAACCAACATCGATAGATAGTTTCGGCTTTTCCCCGTTTTCCCAAAATAGTTGATAAAATGTCAAACCATATAAGGTTTGAAAATGTTTTCAGAATATCGGTAAAATATTAAGTTTTATAAAAGATTTAATGAAATTTTGGCATGATGCGCCCGTTTATAAGACATTTCCGAGTCATTCGACTCTTTGAATAATACTAATTATCGTCAAGTTTTACAAGTTATATTATATAATTGGACATATTAATCGCGTATATATCAGTTGTTTAGTTTTATCAACCATTTTGTATAGTTCGGGTCCAGATACGTTAAATTCTTACGAGTCTAACGTACCCTTCCGTCTCGTGTACCAAAGGGTCCATAATAGTCCAATCAACCAATACCGTAAATCCAATACGTCCAATCCTTTTCCAACAACGTTACATCATCACAATATTATTCAAGTCCAATCGATAAATATTAAATGTCTCATATGTTGCAATTATATCCCATAACGTTTCCAATATTCCGAAACTCTCATATCGATAACAAACGAATAAATAAATAACTAACGACTAACTAAATATTACGACCCAACGAATATAAATAATAAATGAGGACAATCTAATAGGTACGACTCGACGAGAGTAAATAAATAAATAAACAACACAACCGACAAGTAAATAACTTTAGCCGTGACTCGCCACGAGTCACGGCTCGACTCAATCCGAGCCGTTGGGGCTCTCGGCTGCAAATATATCCAACACAACTCAACCATTTTCCACATTAACTAACCTAAATCCAATCCGCAACATCTAATCCCTATGTCACAAATAAAATCCAGTACGCAACACAACTACTTCAATTTTTTTATTAATCCTAACTCTAATTCTTATACTAACTCTTTTAAACAAAAATATCCAAACGACACAAACCATTTTGTAACTGTCGACATAATAATATTCCAACGCGATCCAAATTAAACACAACCTCAAAACAATCTGTTCCAAATAATTCTCAACTTGCCGTGAGTCACAGCTCGGCTATATACCGACTGCCGAAACAGTGACCAACCATACAGTCCACAAACAACTTCAAAAATTAAATAAAAAAATAAGAAACAACACAACATCAAGAAATGAACATAAGAACAAGAATATATCAAAATAATCAAACCCTCACCGAGTTGACTCGGTGAGTTGACCGAGTTGACTGAGTCAACGCCGAGAAGGGGAGGGGAGGTTTCCACACGAGGGTTTTACAATTTTTACATCCATTTTTATCAATAAAACATATTTAGTTTCGGATTAAATAAATAAATAAATAAATAAATGAATAAAAACTATTGAAATTAGGGTTTTGATAAATTTAAAGAAAATATGAAATAGAAGTGCGTGGGTGGCTTTTACCGAAAGAGGAGGCGGCGAGGGTGTGTGGTGGTGGCTCGGTGGTGAAGGCAGCGGCGGTGGTGGCGCGTGAGGGTGGTTGTGGTGGGAGCCAAGGGCTCAAACTTTCCAGAAAGGGGTGAAAATGGCCGATCTATCGAATCGGCAAAGAAAATGTATCGTCAGAAAATTTTCCGGTGGTCGGAATATTAACCAGCGGTGGTGGTGGTCGGACGGTGGAACGTCGGCGAGTAGAGAGAGAGGGAAGAGAGAGAATGAGTGAATAGTAATGAGTATTATTATTAATTGTTGGGTATTTATATTTTTGAGGGAGGGGCTAAAATGAAAATGTGAGAATGAGGGGTGCGAAATGTAAATATGGGCGGAGGGACTGATATTGCCAATATGGCTAATCTTTTGCAATAAACACTGCGGGACCCATTCGACATACCAAACGGACTCGAAAATTAACGAAACTTGCACCATTGTTCACGAATTAATTTTTCTAATAAAAACGAGTATAAATATGCAATACTTTCATGAAATCAATATATTTGGCAAATACGATACGTTTTGTGTTTTCTAGGTTGTGCCGGTTCAATAAGGGAATAACGTTCACGTTGAACAAGATATTCATAGTTTTTCAAACCCAAACAAGTTCAAAGAAGTTCAAAAGTTAAAGAGAATGAGAATCAAGTGTTTTGACTCGTAAAATAGGTTTAGGAAATTTACCGGGTGTTACAGATTATGAGTTGCATGAGTACACTGCGATTATCCCTGATGACCCCTTGACCACTAGACTTAACTTCTATAAAGATCAGGTGGCCATATATGAACAACATTTGAGCTAACTGAACGTGAGCAGAAAATGGATAGTCAAATGCGTACATTCATAACAGAACATAATTTAAGGGAAGAAACATTGAAAAAGGAGTTATATTCATTACAAAAACAACTTGATCAAACTGTTAAACAAAAATAGGAGATCCAAAAAGTGTAATTACACTAAAACATGATTTCAAAGAAAAAGAAACAAAACTCTTAAATGATTTTTCCAGACTTAAAACGTTAAAGAATAAGATTGAAAACAAGTTGTATGCACAAGACGAGACCAGACAAACTGCTCAAATGATTCAAAAGCATCAAAGGTTGTGTGATGAACATAGTGAAAAGAATGTTGGTGAACCTAAATCAGCTTTCCTTAGGAGTGCTAAAGTATCCCAACCTTCATTATATGATGGAAATGAATTGCTTAAGCCTGGTCATGCCCCTCCTGATGTGTCATCATTTGAAGAGAGTAATGAGATAGAAGTAATAAATAGAGAAAGATTGGCTGAAAAAATGAAGGATCCCAAATGTATAGCAAATCGAGTCATAATCAAACCCCATGATTATTATGAGGAGAACCGATTGATTCTTTTTGCACCTCAATCTAAGTTGACGCCAGAACAAATATTTTGGTCCTTAGACTTAGAAAAAAGAAAAGCCGATGAACTTCAAGCCAAAACTCCACCCTTTAGAAAGATAGCAGCAGCAACGGTGTACCCACCCAATATACCCATGCACTTAGTTCCTTTAACTCTTCCCACAGCATGTAAAACTCTAATTAGCATATATGTTCTTTGTCAACTATTTGTTGATTTCGATAAAACATGTAAGAAGAGAATTACGCCAACAGGAATAACTGAAGGGGAAAGGGGCTTTGAATAAACAAAACAGTGCTACTTAACTGAGGTTATTCCATTCTTTAAACTCCTCAAGGAACATTTTGAGGGCATGCAAACAACCCTTAGAACTGAAGTAAAAGAGATGAAAGAAGTGTTTAAAGATATGGAAAACGTAGAGAAACAAAATGCTATTGATCTTAAATGCTGTGAGATTGAAAGAAAGAATATTCTCATCACCAATGAGAATTTGATTGCTAGATGTATTGCACAGGATGTATTTTATACTGCTACTGATTCTGCATTAACTGCTTGTCAATTTCATGAGTTGTCTAGTGCATTGAATGTTTCTCAGAATCGTGTTGTTGAGCTTGAGGGGGAGAATTTAAAATTGCATGAGAAAATCCAAAACGATTACCATGATAACATGGTCAGGCATTTTTCAAAACTAGAGGTTGATAATCTTAATTTGCAATTAAAATATCAACATTTAGAAGAAAGAGTTAAAATCTCAAATGCCAAAACATCTTTGGATGCTCCTGAATTTGATGCATATTTTGAATTAAGCAAATGAGATAAAAAAAATTCAAGCACACACTAACACGATTCAAAAACTGAGGGCCCAAATTGCCCAATTAAAATCGAATAAGAGTGATGTGACTGGCACCCATAAACCATCGTGTTTAGATTCTCAGAATTTTCACTGTCAAGACACCATCAATAAACTACAACATGAAAATGATTGTTTTCAAGCTGAAAATTCAAAAATCAAACAGCATTACAAAGAGTTATATGATTCGATTAAAATCACACGTGATAAAACCAATGAAAAAATAACTTCTTTGCTTAATGAGATTGAGAATCTAAAGGCTCAGGTGAAAGGGAAAATGCCAGTCATCACTAGTGATAATCACTAGTACAAAAACGACCTATGGTCACACATGGTTGATTTGGAACAGCCACACATTCAAATATTTGTGTGGCTGAAGGTAGGTAAATTGACAGCATTTACGAATTAGTCACACATGAGCATTTTGAATGTGTGACCATAAGAACTCTATTGCCACACAATCGACCCTTATGTGACTAAACGTAACTGGTGATTTTGTTCCAGATCATTTAGTCACATATGCATTTGGAACGTGTGACAAATACAAGTAACCTTGATGCCATATATGGTCACACTAAACTTATAGTCACATTTTCTTCTAATAGTATGACCAAATGCCATATACGGTCACACAAAACAGTTTGTCACACATTATTTAAGTGTAGCCAAAATCCAGTACATATAGTCACACTAAACAGTTTGTCACACATTATTTAAGTGTAGCCAAAACATGATTTGTGTGACTAAATGTTAACAAAGGCCACACAAAAACCAAATTAATGTGGCAAGTGGATGATCAATAGTCACACAAAATACACATTCCTTCACTTTAAATAGCATATGGTCACACTTATTAACACTTTTGGTCACTTGATGGTTAGTTGTATGTGACTAAATACACTCCCAAAAACATGCTTTGTGTGACTAAATGTTAGTAAAGGCCACACAAAAACCAAATTCATGTGGCAAGTGGATGATCAATAGTCATACAAAATACACATTCCTTCACTTTAAATAGCATATGGTCACACTTATTAACACTTTTGGTCACTTGATAGTTAGTTGTATGTGACTAAATACACTCCCAAAAACATGCTTTGTGTGACTAAATGTTACCAAAGGCCACACAAAAACCAAATTCATGTGGCAAGTGGATGATCAATAGTCACACAAACTACACATTCCTTCACTTTAAACAGCATATGGTCACACTTATTAACACTTTTGGTCACTTGATGGTTAGTTGTATGTGACTAAATACACTCCCAAAAACATGCTTTGTGTGACTAAATGTTACCAAAGGCCACACAAAAACCAAATTCATGTGGCAAGTGGATGATCAATAGTCACACAAACTACACATTCCTTCACTTTAAACAGCATATGGTCACACTTATTAACACTTTTGGTCACTTGATGGTTAGTTGTATATGACTAAATACACTCCCAAAAATATGCTTTGTGTGACTAAATGTTACCAAAGGCCACACAAAAACAAAATTCATGTGGCAAGTGGATGATCAATAGTCACACAAACTACACATTCCTTCACTTTAAACAGCATATGGTCACACTTATTAACACTTTTGGTCATTTGATGGTTAGTTGTATGTGACTAAATACACTCCCAAAAACATGCTTTGTGTGACTAAATGTTACCAAAGGCCACACAAAAACCAAATTCATGTGGCAAGTGGATGATCAATAGTCACACAAACTACACATTCCTTCACTTAAAACAGCATATGGTCACACTTATTAACACTTTTGGTCACTTGATGGTTAGTTGTATGTGACTAAATACACTCCCAAAAACATGCTTTGTGTGACTAAATGTTAGTAAAGGCCACACAAAAACAAAATTCATGTGGAATTTGGATGATCAATAGTCACACAAAATACACATTCTTTCACTTTAAACAGCATATGGTCACACTTATTAACACTTTTGGCCACTTTAGGGTTAGTTTTATGTGACTAAATACACTCCCAAAAACATGCTTTGTGTGACTAAATGTTACCAAAGGCCACAGAAAAACCAAATTCATGTGGCAATTGGATGATCAATAGTCACACAAAATACACATTCCTTCACTTTAAACAGCATATGGTCACACTTATTAACACTTTTGGTCACTTGATGGTTAGTTGTATGTGACTAAATTCACTGCCAAAAACATGCTTTGTGTGACTAAATGTTACCAAAGGCCACACAAAAACCAAATTCATGTGGCAAGTGGATGATCAATAGTCACACAAAATACACATTCCTTCACTTTAAACAACATATGGTCACACTTATTAACACTTTTGGTCACTTGATGGTTAGTTGTATGTGACTAAATACACTCCCAAAAACATGCTTTGTGTGACTAAATGTTAGTAAAGGCCACACAAAAACCAAATTCATGTGGCAAGTGGATGATTAATAGTCATACAAAATACACATTCCTTCACTTTAAATAGCATATGGTCACACTTATTAACACTTTTGGTCACTTGATAGTTAGTTGTATGTGACTAAATACACTCCCAAAAACATGCTTTGTGTGACTAAATGTTACCAAAGGCCACACAAAAACCAAATTCATGTGGCAAGTGGATGATCAATAGTCACACAAACTACACATTCCTTCACTTTAAACAGCATATGGTCACACTTATTAACACTTTTGGTCACTTGATGGTTAGTTGTATGTGACTAAATACACTCCCAAAAACATGCTTTGTGTGACTAAATGTTACCAAAGGCCACACAAAAACCAAATTCATGTGGCAAGTGGATGATCAATAGTCACACAAACTACACATTCCTTCACTTTAAACAGCATATGGTCACACTTATTAACACTTTTGGTCACTTGATGGTTAGTTGTATATGACTAAATACACTCCCAAAAATATGCTTTGTGTGACTAAATGTTACCAAAGGCCACACAAAAACAAAATTCATGTGGCAAGTGGATGATCAATAGTCACACAAACTACACATTCCTTCACTTTAAACAGCATATGGTCACACTTATTAACACTTTTGGTCATTTGATGGTTAGTTGTATGTGACTAAATACACTCCCAAAAACATGCTTTGTGTGACTAAATGTTACCAAAGGCCACACAAAAACCAAATTCATGTGGCAAGTGGATGATCAATAGTCACACAAACTACACATTCCTTCACTTAAAACAGCATATGGTCACACTTATTAACACTTTTGGTCACTTGATGGTTAGTTGTATGTGACTAAATACACTCCCAAAAACATGCTTTGTGTGACTAAATGTTAGTAAAGGCCACACAAAAACAAAATTCATGTGGAATTTGGATGATCAATAGTCACACAAAATACACATTCTTTCACTTTAAACAGCATATGGTCACACTTATTAACACTTTTGGCCACTTTAGGGTTAGTTTTATGTGACTAAATACACTCCCAAAAACATGCTTTGTGTGACTAAATGTTACCAAAGGCCACAGAAAAACCAAATTCATGTGGCAATTGGATGATCAATAGTCACACAAAATACACATTCCTTCACTTTAAACAGCATATGGTCACACTTATTAACACTTTTGGTCACTTGATGGTTAGTTGTATGTGACTAAATTCACTGCCAAAAACATGCTTTGTGTGACTAAATGTTACCAAAGGCCACACAAAAACCAAATTCATGTGGCAAGTGGATGATCAATAGTCACACAAAATACACATTCCTTCACTTTAAACAACATATGGTCACACTTATTAACACTTTTGGTCACTTGATGGTTAGTTGTATGTGACTAAATACACTCCCAAAAACATGCTTTGTGTGACTAAATGTTAGTAAAGGCCACACAAAAACCAAATTCATGTGGCAAGTGGATGATCAATAGTCACACAAAATACACATTCATTAACTTTAAACATCATATGGTCACACTTATTAACACTTTTGGTCACTTTATGGCTAGTTATATGAGAGTAAATACACTCCCAAAACCATGGTTTGTGTGACTAAATGTTACCAAAGGCCACACAAAAACCTAATTCATGTGGCAATTGGATGATCAATAGTCATAAAAAATACACATTCCTTGACTTTAAACAGCATATATGGTCACAGTTACTAACAATTTTGGTCACTTTATGGTTAGTTGTGTGTGACTAAATACCCAAAAGAAACATGCTTTAATTTGTGTGACTAAATGTTACAAAACGCCACACAAATATCAATTTCATGTTGCAATTGGATGAACAATAGTCACTCAAAATACGCATAAATAACAGCTCAAACATTTTTTGTTTGCTTAATTAAGGTAAATTTATTAAGAAAGTGAGCCATAAAGGCAATGTTACATGAAACAACAACCAAACAAAACTATACAGCCATAACATAACACAAACACCTAAATACATTGGACAATTCCCAAGCTCTTATTACATAACATGGTTCAATTGGATTTTCGTATAACAACACCTCCACAGTCGGTTCGATAGTAGTTAGTTCGTGATTCGTTACCCAAGTCACGTCGATCCACACATGGCAATATGTTATCATTGTGCTGGTGAATGACGGTACTAAATTCCTCATCGACTTCATCATACTTATCTTTGTAATTCTTGGGAGGTGTCTTAAACACAATAGACAATTTTTTATCTAACTGGTCTTGCACATAAAACACTTGTCGTGCTTGTGAGGCTAATATGAACGGATCAACCTTGTGGCCTAAATTATTCAGGTCAACCAATGTATACCCAAGAATAGTATCACGTTTCACACCACCTTTGTGATTAACCCAATCACATTTGAAAAGAGGAATTTGCCTGTAACGGTAATCTAGCTCCCATATCTCTTGCAAAACCCCATAATAAAACTCTTGCCTTGTGGTTGCAACTTCTTTAGATATGTGCATATCTAATGCCTCAACACTAACCCCACTGTTCTGGTAAACTTTGCCTTCATGACATTTCGTATGAAAGGTATACCCATTGATGATATATGCATCGTATTTCACTACGCTGGCGCGTGGTCCATATGATATCCACCTTACAGTTTCTGATACACTTTCTTTGTCGATGTTCAACTCTCTCTCAACCTGAATTTCATTACAAGCTGGAAGGATTTAGTATGGCATCCTAATTGCATTCCCAAACACACATTCATTCTATGTCTGGCAGTGAAAACTAAACTATGTATGACAGTGAAAAAAAAAAAGTCAATTATAAATAGCATAAGATTAATTACCTCTTTGCGTAACCACTTAGCAAAAGATTTATTGTGTTCATTCTCCAGAAATGCAATTCGTTTACCCGGGTTTTGTGTTTTCAAAACTTGCTTGTGTCGCCTGAAACAATGTGTTTGATTATTATATTTGATAGATCATTTTAAGTAAGGAAATAGACATGTGTTATTAAAACTTACTCGATATACGGTACAATTTCATCTGTATTCTGTATTATATACAAATGTGCTTTCTGAAAGAGTTCCGCAGAAACTTCACTTGATTTGCTGGCCGACAATGGCTTTCCGTCCTCATTTTCATCAGTTTCATGTTTATCATGTGGGAGACCAATAGTTTCCATGGATTTATGATATTCGCTAAAAAAACTCTATTGTTTCTTCCACAATAGTCTCCTCAGCAATGCATCCTTCTGGTCTATTCCTGTTTCGCACATGTCCTTTAATAACCTTCATACATCTTTCGAATGGATACATCCACCGAAAGCATATGGGACCACATAATTTGACCTCCCTAGTAAGGTGCACAGTCAAGTGTATCATAATATCAAAAAAAGATGGAGGAAAGAACTTCTCGAGTAGGCAGAGTGTCACTACCAGTTCTGCTTGCATATTATCTAGTTGTTGCGATATTATTTCTTTGCTGCATATCGATTTAAAGAAAAAGCAAAACCTGATAATAGCATATCGTGTGGGTGGGTGCATGATTGAACGTATTGCAACGGGCAGAAACTCTTGCATTAACATGTGATAGTCATGCGATTTTAGGCCAATGAGCTTCCTATCCTTTAGGCTGACCAAACTAGAGAAATTTGAACAATAGCCTTGAGGTACCCTGATGTTGTGCAACGTATCACAAAAAATGTCTTTTTCAGCATTACTTAATGTGTAACCTGCTAGAGGTAGTGTTGTACCGTCTTGTTCTTGCCTAGCAAACAACTCTTGTTTTACCCCCAACTCAGCCAGATCCAATCGAGCATTCAGTCCATCTTTCGTCTTTCCTGGAACATGTAGCAAAGTTTCGACGAGGCTCTCAGCAACATTCTTTTCCACATGCATAAAATCAATACAATGTGGAACAGAATTATGCCTCCAATACCTAAGTTTTCGGTACCAAATGTTGAATTTCTTCCAATACGCACCGTTTTGTCCGTTTACTTTGCTTGAACAACCCTCTTCGTCTGTTGTGTTTCTTTTCAGCTTTTTAATCTTCCCACCTCTTCCTCCCGTATGTTCTTGGTTTTCTGATGCATTATTGTTTGTTCGTTTTCCTTTTCCCCATTTATTTTCAATATGTTGTACCTCGTTGTATATTTGTTCCCCGGTCATTGGAGTTGGAGCCGGGAGAAAATCTGGTTGTCCATTAAATGCCTTCCTTTGCCTTCTGAACGGATGGTCATATGGTAGATATCGTCTGTGTCCAACATAACTTTGCTTGGACGAGGCAGAAAGTCTAACACAGTTTGTATCTTTCCCGCAAACCACACAACCTTTGAATCCACTGTACGGGCATCCACATAGTGTACCAAGTGCAGGGTAATCATTTATTATCCATAACACAACGGCACATAGCTTAAAGTAATCTTTTGTGGATGCATCATATGTATGAACCCCTTTTTCGAATAAGGTATGCAGATCATCTACCAACGGTTCTAAAAACACATTGATATCATTTCCCGGGTATCCTGATATTAATACCGAAAGATTGATAAACTTTCTTTTCATACACAACCATGGAGGAAGGTTGTATATGACAGTTAAAACTGGCCATACACTGTGATGCCTATTTCCCGTGTGTACGTCAACCCCATCAGCCGATATTCCCAGCCGTATATTTCTTGGATCTTCAGCAATTTCCAGGAATTTTTCATCTATGGTACGCCATGCCTGTGAATCTGCGGGGTGACGTAACACACCGTCGGTTATCCTCCGTGTGGCGTGCCATCTTAAATCTTCTGAAATTCTTTCTATCTTAAATAGTCGTTGCAGTCTTGGTATAATTGGAAAGTACCACATTACCTTTGCTGGAATGTTTTCGTACACTTTATGTGTCTTCTTATCCACCTTCCATCTTGATGTCCCACAAGTTCGACACACAGTCAAATCCTTGTCATCTTTCCAGTAAAGAAGGCAGTTGTTGATACATACATGTATCTTTTTGTATCCTGAACCCATCAACTTCACAACTTTTTTGGCTTGATATGTTTTTTCCACCATTTCGTTACCAGCAGGTAGCATCTTTTTTAATAATCCTAGTAATTCAGTAAAGAACTTATCAGAACATCCGTACTTACCCTTTAAGTTGAGTAGTTTAACTATTGCGGACATCTTTGTGAAGTCGGGACATCCTTCGTAAAGAGGCTTCTCTGATTCAAAATTATCTTTTGTAGCGTTAACCATATCTACCGTTGCTGGGCCATCTGTTGGAATATATGAAGCAAAATCCGTGTCGTCAACAAATTCTGTTGTAGCGTCAACAGTTTTTGGGGAACTTTTTGATGGCTCATCCTTCTCTCCATGTTTGGTCCACTTTATGTAGGTTAGATCAATCCCTTTCGTGAATAAATGCCACTGCACTGCCTCCACTGTTTGGTTTATGTGGTTACAACAGTTTGTACACGGACATGGCATTTTAAGATGAAGTTTATTAACTCGTGGGTCGATGTTCCCCATCTTACGCAAGTTGTCTACTGCATAATTAATAAATGCCTGTACTCCATCAATATAAGATTTGGTGGTCCTTTTAGTTACCATCCAAGTCTTGTCCATGTTTATAAATGTGGTCCCTGCAGGCAAGTTTAACAGACAGCCCAAGTTATTGATGAGTATAGAAGACAAAATGAAACTCCAATTGATGAGCATAAAAAATAAAAAGACAGTCCAAGTAATGAACATATATAAAAGATGGAATGTGGTATTGAATTATGCTAAGAATTCAATGAAGTCTAATGAAACAGTTCCTAAAGGGGTGTTTGGGTCAAGGAGGGATAACCAATTAAGAAGCTAAATTCTTGTTCCATGTTCATGTAGTAAAAGGGTTTACAGGGTTACTTATATTGTAAAACCAATTAACTATCTACATTTACCAAGAAAGTGACATAATTTACAAGAGGTTATCGTCTCAAAACAAATGTTGAATTACCTAATATGGTTATAACTGTAGGGGTACGTATATATTTTGTTAGAACGATTAATACAAAACAAACATAACAATACTTACCAGTGGTGACGGGTGTGGTGGGTCTATGACAGGAGAGTTGTGGTGGTGACGGGATTTGTGGTGATATGAGAGGTATTCTTGGCTGTGATAGGAGGAGTTTTGAAATTTTGTTGATTAGTTTAGAATGGGATTGATGAAAACTTTGGGGGAATACATTCAAATTTTTACAAAATTTACAAAAAATTTCACGAAACTGAACGTTTTCCCAGCATTTTAGAATCCCGTAAGTAGGGCTGTAACGAAACTGAACGTTTAGTGAACATTTAATAAACCATTTGGTAAAAGCTCGTTATTGTTCATTTATTTAGTAATTAAGTTAACGAACATGAACAATATTTTTATGTTTTCGAACGTCCGATTTTCATTTAAATAATATAAATTTTTTTTATTTATTATTTTAAAAAAAAATTTTAAAAGAAATTTCATTTACTACCACTTTGAACCAAAAAAATTATGCGTGCATCTCCCATTTATATCTCACGTAAACTTTAATTACGGCCATTTGGTTTCACAACAAAATTAAAACACCACCTAACACACACAGGCAACCAAAACGTCATCTCCAACTTGTCTGCACTACAACAGGTTAGGGTTTCATCTTTTTGATCAACATCAAAGTAAACTTTTTTATTTCCCTTTTTTATGAACTTGTTTGAAGTGATTTATGCCGAACTTGTTCATAATGTGTCGATCGCTCTACCTTATATGTATTGCTCTGATTAACTAATGTGTTCATGTTACTGTAATTTAAACTCATTTGTGTGAAATGGTTATAAACATTATTTTAGTCATAAAAAGTTGCATGTAGGTTTCCCTCTCAAACACAGTTGATAGCCTAGAAATTAGAATCTACGAATATGATACTTGCAATGTCAAGTCTAGTAACTTTGTTGATTAGTAATGAGATACCTTATTAGGGATTGTTGATTATTTAGGGGAAAATGTTATATATTGAATGGATTGAAGTTGTGGTATAAAATTGGTTTCAGTCGGGTTCAGTTTGTATTAGCCTGTAGGAATGAGTTGGTTTCGGTCGGGTTCGGTTTGTATATATAGAATTACTTTAAAGGGAGAATGTTAAAGTATTTGTGTGTTGATCCATTTGGGTTCCATTAGCAAATTTTCATTAGCAAGTAAGGATGCAAATTTATAGGTTGCCAATTAACAAAAAATTAGACCCCCGCATACTTTTTCGTTTATGATACATAAAGATTTTATGTGTGTTTGAATTTTATAGTATAAACAATGTATTACCTTAACATGTGCCCTGTTTTTGTGTAGAAATATGGCCGTTGAATTTGTGATAAGTTTAAACCAAAACACATTTCCGGATTCTCAGGTAATCTCACACATACGCCTTAATTACATTTTATACCATAAATGTTTGTATAATGAATGTCAAATATATTATTGAAATGCTTTCAGGAACTACCACATGTCTACGCCGAATCATGTTACCATGGAAGGCGGGAGATTTACATCACAAGCGCTCAGCGGGTTCGTTTCAGAGTACAAATAGAGACTAAAACTAACCGCCCTATTGTGCTGACAGGAGAGAGATGGAGAACGTTTGCTTTGGAAAACCTGAGTCGGGCTGTTAGGATGTTGCATTTCGTTGAGGAAGGTGATGACTGCTTCTTTGTTACCGGATACACTCAAGACGGAGCTAAATTTGGTGGCTACCACATGAATGCCGGTCGGGTTTCAAGGTTCCAGTCTCGTGTTTTTTCCTTCTATGATCAGATCCAGGTATTAGAGCTTCATAATTTACTAATCTTATGTCAAACATGTGATTTCATAAGTCAATGAATATTAAATTTTAATGTACTTATAAGGTTACTCTTAAAATTTATTTGAAGACACTGCCAGCTGCATTCCTTGGTGGCTTAGGTAATGCACAGCAGATTAGAATCAAAGTAGACGGGGAAAACTTTGATGTTGGTTTGAATGTTGTTGAAGCGGGAGGAGCCAACGGGCAGCTGCTGTATGAGTTGGACCCCGATGATTGGAACAAGCTTGAAGAATCTGTTGGTTTAAAAGCTGGAATGATTCTCATCTTCACAAGGAAGCGCGCAACAAAGTTTTTGCTTACCGGCTTCAGTCGTGAAGGTAGTCTAACTAAAGACGCGCATTTCCTTGGTGCCACCAGCTTGCTACCTGATTAGCCCGGTTTGTTATTGACCGAAAGAGGTAAAAATTTACGAAATACTTTCATACTACATGTTATATCTGTCAGTGATTTATTTATATTATAATTAAAATTCTTTATAGATGACAATCGCTTGAAGCATATTTGCCAATGGCTTTCACATCAAGACCACTTTGGTGAAGGTCATGCATTCTATAAGAGATTGTCAACAATTCGAGTGAATCAAGAACTTGTACGTATCTCAGCATTCATAGATATTCTTTACTTTTGTTTAATTAGTTGGAACAAACTATATACTTACTAGTAATTTGAACTACAGGATATCCTGGCAGATTTCCTGTTGCAGCATCCTATCCACCCATACCGGAAGGTCCTCATGAGACATCGTGGTGTCGAATGTTTCATGAGTATGACGATGAAGCCCCACAAAGCCGATCCTGAGATGGCCAGTGGTGTGACTGTCTATGGGATGTGGAGGAAGTTTGCCGCTGATTGCTCTTTCGCAACAAACAAGCTCATCAGGTTCAAGTTCATGTATTTCAATGTTGATGTCAGTGGTGGTGATCATTTGCAAGACTCTGTGTATCCCGTGTTTCATCTGTGCTAACTTCATTGGATGTGTCCAGCTTCGAACAATTTCTGCTTCATTTGAAGTCAAACAATATTTATTATATTTTTTGTTAGTAAATACCCCCTTAAGTATATAATTTTTTGGCAGTGATGTGTGTTGTCAACATGCATTCATTGGGGGTATTTTACTTATGATATATTACTAAATTTGAACAATATTAGTACTGTTATACGTTAGTTAAGTTGAACAATTAGTGTTAATTAGTTACTTTCAACAATTATGGAATCTAATATAACTCTACTTTTATGAATATGCATGTAATGTAATTTAGTATGTCTTATGCAATCTTGTTAAACTGACATAATTGACATGTTATCTGAAAACAAAATGCTCAATCTTAAACCAATTAACTATCCACAAATTTTTTGATTAGTATTGGGATGGGGTTGAAGACATTTTTTGGAGGAATAAAATTAAATTAGGCACATTACCAAACTGCTTCTTAAGTCATATTGGAGGGAATTGACATATATATTTGAAGAACATATTGGAGGGAAAGTTTAAAAATATCTTATCAAAAAGTTTTTCTTAAAAAACATAAAAAGGGAAGCTGGGAAATCAAGGGGAACCATAGGCTCGAACCCGAGACCTCACCAGCCTCAACCTTTTGAACGCCTCAACACACCACACCCTTACCACTTGCCCTTGGGACTTCTTCATTAAATATCTTACATTGTTTTGTATATAAACAAACTTTTTAGGCTGTTAGCTTATTTCTCCTTTTAAGCTTATTACAGCTTATTTAAATAAGTTGGTTTGTCACTTTTATTTTTGCTTCAAACTTAAATACTTTAAGTAGTTATTGCACATTTTTCTTGTGTATTCTTAATCAGTTTACTATTTTTTATCATTTAATTACTTAAAATTAGTTTTTAATTATTAAAAAATAAAATAAAAGTCAAAAAAATAAAATTATTTTTCCTAAAATTATTTTTAGTCATTTAGGACTTAAGAAAAGTTATTTTGCATTTCTAGGCTTTAAATTACAAATTACTATTTCCCGGCCTATTAGAATCCTGTGAGTAGCTAGGACTGTAAACGAATTGAACGTGATGACGTATAGTCTGCATTCGGTCCACGAACCCGACCCATACTCAAGTCCAACACGAATGGACTCCAGTCCATCACGAATGGGCTCAAACCCAGCACGAATGGGCTATTACGATAACGGTTTGGGCTTACGTTGGCCCAAACCCGAAATTATTTATGGTCTTGATAGGATATCTCTTATTTATGGGATACGTATCAAAACCGACCTATGCGGGATACGCTGAGGAGTGAGGAGCACGAAACCAACTAGGGTTTCATGTGTATATAAAGAGTCTCTCGACTCTCATTAAAGGTACGACTTACAAAACCCTAACTCTTCAACTAAACCCTAAAAACCGATTACTTACTCTCACGCCGGAGGATAATCGTGGGAGACAATCCCACGATAAGCCTAACGGTGTCTTTTTGTTTTCTTAGTGCGCAGGTCTCAAGCATTAAGATCTGATTGGTACGGAATTAAGGAACTCCCAACTTTTGTATCAACAGAACGTTCATTGAACATTTCATGATTTGTTTGGTAAAAGTTCGTTTATGTTCGTTTATTTATTAACTTAACGAACATGATCAATATTTTACATTAGCTCAGTTAAAACGACCCGGGAATATCTCAGGGAGAGAGCATCTTGACCATTTGGTCGGGTTTTTGATAACATAATATTATACATACGTACTATTCATTGAATCATGTCGTAACATGACACCCTAAACAACTATAACCCAATGCCCATATGATTTCAAATACCCATTAATGAATGTGACCAGTTATAACCTACTACCCATGACCCACCATGTGAATTAGCCATTATCACTGGTCATCCATGGGTTGCATAGACTTGGTATGTGTATAGTTATATTGTGAAGGTTATATGAAGTGTGTTAAAGTTTTTAAAGGTGGGCACGTTAATTTTGACATTTGAGGAGGCCATAAAATTAGTAAAGTCATATGTACTATGATGAAGACTGTGTCATACTGTCGTTAAGGTATCTTTAGGTTATATGATACGTTTGCGTCCGTGTGTACACGTTTTCGTCCATGTTTACACGTTATCCCCCGTTTTGTCATGGATTACTCCGTCTCTACACGTTTTTATCCGTTTTCGTAGGTTTTTGACATTTTCATGTTTTTCATACTTTTTCCTCAGTTTTCCTACGTCTTATAATTCTTAGTCGGTTTTTATATATTTTAGTCCGTGTTTACACGTTCTCGCCCGTTTAATCATGTTTTAGACCGTTTCTACATGTTTTATACGTTTTCCTCATTTTTCATACCGTTTTGTCTGTTTTATACATTATCGTACATTATCTAACGTTTCATACCTCTTCTTACTTGCTTACACGTTTTCTTCCCGTTTAGTCCGTTTTTGTCCGTTTTTGCCCGTTTACGTCTGTTTTCATATGTCTTTACACGTTAATGTGTTTAACGACCCGAATTAAAAAGAAAACACATTTAATAAAACCGAACTAATCGACCAACCCGATAACCGAACCGATCAAGAACCCTAATCTATAGTGATATATACTTTGAAAGAAGGAGGACTTAGTTTGCCATTTCTTATACTTTTACACACGGTTTCCATAGTGTTTCATCATCATCTTTAACCGTCGTCTGAAAACCAAACATCATGATGGTTCCCGTACCACTAGTTTTAATCACGCCCCTGTTCACACCTCTAATCTCCACCACAAACGTCCCCTATATAAATCACTCTTCCCCATTCTCCTTCCATATCACTCTTCTTCAACAAGTTTTATCAAAAATCCGATCATTATCCTATAACACCAAATATCTTTATCAATGGCAGCACCAAACGGTCCCAACCAACTTGCAAGGCGTGTGATTGACGACCTCATCGATTTTAGTGGGGAGACTGAAGTAGTGATGAACAATGTAGTATCGTTTAATCAACAATGTATGGAATTATTATAATTAATGAAAATTATGGTTAAGGTTCTTGTCTATGTTGTGTTTTTAATTCTTGTCTTGTATATATTCCTATGCAACTACGGTAGTTAGCTAAGAAATTCATTATATGAATTTGGTTATAGTAAAGAAAGTGAATTGAGGTGTTCAATTGGTATGTGTTGCTCTGTTTTTGTCTGTGCTTGCTTAGAATCAATCTCAAAGTGGCCTGTTGGGGCACTTTTCATGGCCTCAAACTTACAAACTTGAGCCTGTGCTGCCCTGCACCTGACAAGTGGTTTTTTCACCCTAGATTCATAAGCCCATATTTTGATCATACCTTGAGCTCATAGTTTGTAATTTGGTATTTTAGAAAGCGTCTTTGGCTGTCTTGTTTGATCCAAGCTTGTTGTGGACTGTATAGCTTATTTACTAAACTTATTTTGACCTTTTTCTTGCCCCCATAGCATCACAGCTGATTAAGCTAAGTGATCACTACTCATATTGTTTGATTCTTGTTCAAAGTTGTTTAGGCTCATTGATTATTGCTATTAGCTCGTGTTTGTTCATTTGTATGCGCCATGTGGTGATTTTTGTGTTTATGCAGTTATATGTGTGTTTGGGACAGCGGGTTTGAAGTTATATGGGTGTTTGGGACTGTGTGTAAGCACAATTTCTGTCATGAAAAGTTATATGGGTGTTTTGGAGCCAAAATTTTAATGAAATGTTAAAATTCTTAATTAAAAATTTTGGAGCCAAATTTTTTTATGAAATGTTTAAATTCTCAAAAAAAAAATTTAAAATTAACTCTGGAGATTGTGATTTCCTTAAATGAAAAACTGCCCCATCATATGTCCTATTTTTTCTCCAAAAAATCAGCCTTCATTCAAAACATTAAAACAATAACTTTTTAAACCATTATTCACCAATTTAGTTTACTATTTTTCTTTTACACATTGCTTCAGACGAATCCTGGAAATCCAAGAGATTGATCATGATAATATTGATTTTTCTGATAATGAAAATCCTGACCACACTTTGGGATATGAATCGGAGCAGTTTTCTGATGATGGTGAAGGTGATAACAACCAATCAAATGGTTATGTCAAAAAGAGGGGCATAACCAGGTTAGCAAAGTTTCGAAGGGAATATGGAAAAGCAGGTGGAGAGAAGCTCAGTGTAACCTTCGATGCTATGAATAGGATATCAGGAAAACACCGAGCATTGTTTTCTAGTTTTTTGGGAGACTTGGTTCGTGAGCATGTAGGTGTCAGGATTCTATCCTGGAAGAAGGTTGATTCAGAAGCAAGAGACAAAATGTGGGACGAAATCACGGTAAACCTATACTATTTTTTAACCCAGTAATATAGCATGAAATATATACGTAGCATTTACATTATGTGCAACTAATTAGGAACATTGTGTTAATCTTTGCAGCGATTTTTTGATGTTGACTTGACAACCAGAAGGATGTTAATGAATCGTCTTGGTCAACTTCTACGCAATTTCAGAAGGAAATTGACACAAAACTACATATTGCCCAACCTAGAAACACCTTCTAAGCTAAATGAAGTCCCGACTAACTATGATGCAATTTTAAAAGCCGATGATTGGGTCAATTTTGTAAATTATACACAAAGCGATGAATACAAGGTGTTAATTAGTAAATTTTTATTCAAGTTCAAGCATTTGCTGTTTCCATATATATTAGTTCTATAGTATATCAGCATTACTACATCTAAACGCCTTATGATTTTGTGTTGCAAGGTGAAATCAGCTGCAACAAAAGTGGCGCGTTCCAAGTCTCTTTATCAGCATAGAATGGGACGAGGTGGATACGCCCATGTGAGAGATCAAATGGTAACTTGAAACATTTGCACTTAATAGCATCATACTTGCGTTTATATTGGTTTATCTTACGTGTGTATGCATTTGATGTTTATAAGATCGATCGTAAAGAAATTGAACCAGATGAAGAACCACCGCGTACCACGCTGTGGTTGACAGGAAGGAAGAAGAAAGACGGAGATTTTGACGATGATGATACTAGAGTCGTGGGAGAAAAAATTGTAAGTTTTACTGCATATTTTATTATAATGTTCATAGTGGGGCTAAAAAGTCTTCTTGCTTATATTAAAGTGGGATCAACATATAATAACTTATTTCCCATATTGTGTGTGCAGAAAGAAATGGAGGACAAGATCAAACAAGGAACCTTGAAGGTTGATCATGGCAGTGATGCCATGACAGTTGTATTAGGTAAGGAAAAGGGAGGATATGCGAGAGGAGTGGGAGGTGGAGTAACCTACAGGAGGTATTTTGATCTGCCTCAAAACAAACAACCATCTGACGAAAGAGTGGTGTTACTTCAAAGTGAACTTGAGAATGAGAGACGCCAACGTCAAGAAAAAGATGCGGTAATCTAGGATTTGATGAAGCAATTGGCTGCACAAAAGGGGCAGTCGAACTCAACGTCAACTCAATTGGCATCAACTCCATTGACGTCAACTCCATTGGCAACAACTCCATTGGCAAAAACTCCATTGACGTCAACTCCATTGACGCCAAGTCCATTGACACCACCAGAAGTAACATTCCATCTTTTATTGACCCTTTTAAAAACTGCTGCAGTCTTCTTAAACACTTTATATTGCAGGTGTCTCCGGTGAACATTAATCATATAAACAGCAGTGCTGATGCGGATGCCGGAACACGTGTTTCTGGATGTGAGAAAGTTGCGAGCATTCAGAAGTCTAACGGACTATCAACTTTTGAAAAGGAAAAGGAAACAAGTGTAAGTAATAAAACTTCCACATGTGATTTTTGAAATCTACATGCATGTCTTATTTACTGTGTTTTATATGTATAGGTAACTGTTAAATCTGTCGCGTCTAAGAAAATGACTAGAGGAAAACGAAAGGATGCACGTCAAGCTTCCCAATCACAAGAAGATGAGTCTTCATTACTAGTACTACCACAAGTATGTATTTAAACATGTTCATATATTATTTTGTTTAACTAATTTCTGATACATACATGCAACAAATCATTTTTTTAGGTCATTAAGTGCAAACTGTGGCACTCAAAGAGAACAACTATTATTGCTTTGGGCCGCGTATACAAGAGTGATGGAAAACAAATGCTTCATAACAAACCACTCCCCAAGGATTGCTACAAAGTGTCTATTGATAAATCCTTACAGGATGCAGCTTGCATACCGGATGTAGGAGGTAACGGTTTCAAAACAGTTATGCAGGCAGTAGGTGGTTTTTATGCATGGCCAAAGGAGCAAGTGATTTTGGAAGATCAGGTACATACATGCATGTGTTTTATCAACCTACATATATATATAATTTCTCATATTTAATTCAGTATTTGATACACCCGGCTTTTTGTTTCCTACAGGCAACACCACCAAGTAACATACAAATGATTAGTGAGCATAACAAAGTTCCACCTAAATTAACAGGGAAGCGCAACTACTTCTCTATTGAAGCCATGAAAAGTGAAGCTGCTCAGAAGATCAAGACTCAGAAGTCGTTAAATTATTGAGAATTTTATTATTTACGGCATTACAATTTTATATACATTCCAATTTTATTGTATTTGAATTTGTTTTGATATATCAAAATACTGTTGGTATTACGGAATTACAATTTTATATACATTCCAATTTTACGCCAATTTTATTGTATTCGAATTTATTTGAATTTTATATATATATATATTGATTTCTTAAATGTGACTAAAAGATGCATATAGTCACTATTATTAACACTGTTGGTCACTGTTTAATTAATTCGTTGTGTGACTAAATGTTACAAAAGGCCACACACGCATACAATTCATGTGGCCATTTGATGATCAATAGTCACACAAAATACAAATTTCTTCAATTTAAACGGCATATGGTCACACTTATTAACACTTTTGGCCACTTTATGATTAATTGTATGTGACTAAATACCCAAAAGAAACATGATTTGTGTGACTAAATGGTACAAAAGGCCACACAAACATACAATTCATGTGGCCATTGGATGATCAATAGTCACACAAACCACAAATATCTTCACTTTAAACACCATATGGTCACACTTATTCACACTTTTGGCCACTTTATGCTTAATTGTATGTGACTAAATACCCAAAAGAAACATGATATGTGTGACTAAATGGTACAAAAGGCCACACAAACATACAATTCATGTGGCCATTGGATGATCAATAGTCACACAAACCACAAATTTCTTCACTTTAAACACCATATGGTCACACTTATTCACACTTTTGGCCACTTTATGCTTAATTGTATGTGACTAAATACCCAAAAGAAACATGATATGTGTGACTAAATGGTACAAAAGGCCACACAAACATACAATTCATGTGGCCATTGGATGGTCAATAGTCACACAAACCACAAATTTCTTCACTTTAAACACCATATGGTCACACTTATTCACACTTTTGGCCACTTTATGCTTAATTGTATGTGACTAAATACCCAAAAGAAACATGATATGTGTGACTAAATGGTACAAAAGGCCACACAAACATACAATTCATGTGGCCATTGGATGATCAATAGTCACACAAACCACAAATTTCTTCACTTTAAACACCATATGGTCACACTTATTCACACTTTTGGCCACTTTATGCTTAATTGTATGTGACTAAATACCCAAAAGAAACATGATATGTGTGACTAAATGGTACAAAAGGCCACACAAACATACAATTCATGTGGCCATTGGATGGTCAATAGTCACACAAACCACAAATTTCTTCACTTTAAACACCATATGGTCACACTTATTCACACTTTTGGCCACTTTATGATTTATTGTATGTGACTAAATACCCAAAAGAAAAATGCTTTGTGTGACTAAATGTAACAAAAGGCCACACAAAAATAAAATTCATGTGGCCATTGGATGATCAATAGTCACACAAAACACACATTTCTTCACTTTAAACACCATATGGTCACACTTATTAACACTTTTGGCCACTTTATGATTTATTGTATGTGACTAAATACCCAAAAGAAAAATGCTTTGTGTGACTAAATGTAACAAAAGGCCACACAAAAATAAAATTCATGTGGCCATTGGATGATCAATAGTCACACAAAACACACATTTCTTCACTTTAAACACAATATGGTCACACTTATTCACACTTTTGGCCACTTTATGATTTATTGTATATGACTAAATACCCAAAAGAAAAATGCTTTGTGTGACTAAATGTAACAAAAGGCCACACAAAAATAAAATTCATGTGGCCATTGGATGATCAATAGTCACACAAAACACACATTTCTTCACTTTAAACACCATATGGTCACACTTATTCACACTTTTGGCCACTTTATGATTTATTATATGTGACTAAATACCCAAAAGAAAAATGCTTTGTGTGACTAAATGTAACAAAAGGCCACACAAAAATAAAATTCATGTGGCCATTGGATGATCAATAGTCACACAAAACACACATTTCTTCACTTTAAACACCATATGGTCACACTTATTCACACTTTTGGCCACTTTATGATTTATTGTATGTGACTAAATACCCAAAAGAAAAATGCTTTGTGTGACTAAATGTAACAAAAGGCCACACAAACATACAATTCATGTGGCCATTGGATGATCAATAGTCACACAAACCACACATTTCTTCACTTTAAAGAACATATGGTCACACTTATTCACATTTTTGGCCACTTTATGATTAATTGTATGTGACTAAATACCCAAAAGAAACATGATTTGTGTGACTAAATGGTACAAAAGGCCACACAAAAACCAAATTTATGTGGCAATTGGATGATCTATAGTCACAAAAACCATACATTTCTTCACTTTCAACACCATATGGTCACACTTATTAACACTTTTGGCCACTTTATGGTTAATTGTATGTGACTAAATATACAAAAAGAAAATGCTTCGTGTGACTATAAGAGTTTTTGGTCACACAAAGCTGATTAATCCAACTAAAATTGTACCTATTTAGTCACACATTTTAACGTTTTGGTTACTCTTTTATAAGTGAGACTAAAAAGAACCAAAACATGTGACCGTAGGTACCCTATGGTCACACCACCTTTAGTCACACACACGAAAAAAACCATGTGTGACTATATGTATATCGTCACACATATTTGGTGTAACCAATTCCACTTTTTGTTCTAGTGAATGTTGTTCCAAAGGTTTCTGCTTGTAGTAAGTATGCAATTGATGATGTGCCTATTTCGCTTCCCCTTAGGAACAACAGGTCTGCTCATCAAGTATATCTCACTCACCTTAAGGATAGCCTTGATACCCTTCATAAGATCGTAGAAGAGGATAGGATAGATAAACCACTTGATAGTGCAGTTGTAGATGCCTGCTTCCTCACTAAACGATCTCAGGAATTCTTAGAATACATCATTGGCACATGTCCTAAGACTGATAACAAGCGAGATAGGTTTATTGCATCATCCTCTATGACTAAGAACAAGCATGTAACTTTTAAGGCACCCTTGGATACTTCAGATCCCAACACATCAAAACATGTTCAGCAACTAGAAGTGAAAAGGACTAAGATTCCCATCAGTCCTTCTACAAAAGTTAACAGTGACACTAAAGCTAGCGAGTCAAAACCTAGGAGAAATATAAAGAATTATAGGACTTCACTAACTAAAAGTGTTCCTAAGAAGAAAGTAGAAGACCACATGAGGAACAATAAGTCAGATTTGAATAAAAGGAATCATAATTCTACTCCTAATTCACTTTGCAAAACATGTAACGATTGTTTAATTTTGGGTAATCATGATAAATGTGTTGAGAAATTTTTGAAGTCGTCCAACAAACCCCCAGTTAAGAAAGTTTGGAGAGTGATGCGTGGTTTTGCGACCTTACAATAGGTTTTACCTCTCGAGGGATCTCAAGGGGCTTGCAATCCCCACCAGGCAGTGTACCTGACCGATGTAGTATAGTGTAGTGGCAAGTACCGAGGGATTGATCGTTCTCTAGGGGAATAGTGTCGTTAGGATTGAAAAACTACTCTAATAGGTCTAAGGGTGAGGGAAGATTCTTTTTGTATTTTTATATTTTTATGAAAGCAAGTAAAATCTCGGGTTTGAAGGAGTGGGCGGAATTAGTTGCTAGTCAACTAACCCAAATAACTACAATTGCAAATAAAATAAAATAACTGAAAATGAAAAGGTGGTGGAACTTATATGGAGAGAAATGTGTTTACTTAGATTTCCTTACTCCCTAACTATCTTTTACCGGTTGATTAGTGTGCATTAATTGCGTGGGTGACGGGTGTATTCCTTAATACCAATCGTGGGGTGGCGTACGTACTTCCCCAACTCTACAAGCTCCTACTTCACTCCTATGTCGAGCTGGCTAAGAAGCTCCTAACATGAGATCACTAGAATTCGCTCATGCATTAAATACAACCATAAAAACCTTAGTACGCATTGGTTCATGTTTCTTAAGACGTTCAAGCAAGTTACCGTATAGGAGGTTAGCCAGTTTTCTTAAGCCTAACATCGATAAACAATCATCCAATACAATTAATAACACACCAACAACCAATAATCAAAAGTTAGGTTTCATTAGATCTAAGCAAACACAAGATAAATCTAGCCTAACATGTTAATTAAAAGACAAGACAAAGATATAATCAAACAACACATAGACATATTGAATGATTAATTGATTACTTATCTTCAATTAAACATGGGAGATCCAAGGGTATAAAACCCTTAAAAATGGCAGAAAATTCGTCTTAGGGTTTCTCCTCACAAAGTTGCACACTAATGACTAAAAATTATGAAAGTATATATAGGAAAACAGATTTGACGACGTCACGTTATAGAGCCTGACGCCGTCACCTCGCCGCGGTTAGGGTTTCTTGATGGCCTTCTTGACGCCGTCCCCTTTTAATCCTCCAAAATCCTCTCTGGCCCGTCAAGGGTTGACGCCGTCACAATTGTGCTTGACGCCGTCTCTCTTTAACTTAAACCGTGATGGCCTTGATCACCTTAAAGGGTGACGCCGTCAGACTTCCTTTGTAAAACTTTCTGGCGCGTCACTTGTATTTGTCATATCCACCTCTTTTGCCAAGCCGTGATGCCGTCAGGAGCAATCCTTGACGCCGTCACGTGTACTTTTCCAGCAGCTTTGGAGACTTTGTCGTTTTCTTCACTTTTATGCTCCAAAAACGTCCAAAATGCTCCCTTTTTCCAGATTTCTTCTCCAAAGTACCTAAAATGACAAAAGGAACGATTTAGGGCAATATTTGATCAAATAAATATGATTTAGGGCTTAAATGACCCCCTAAAAGCGGTACACTTTTCGCTTCATCAAATACCCTTACACTTGAGATTTGCTTGTCCTCAAGCAAATGCGCTTTTATTCTAATCAAAATACAAGTTAGGGGTCATTTAACGCTAATATAAAAGTAATTACAAAAAATAGTCATTCCACTTTAATCATAATAAGCACGGAGATTACAAACTAGAACCTCACAAGTAGTGTTTAGATACTCACATCTCTCAGGTGTCATAAAAGTATATCTCATAAATGAAAATGGATAATATCTCTCACTACCTGTCATAGCAAATAGATTACCATAGGCTTGGGAAAGGATCAAAAACCTCCTCCACTAGGCGTAAGCACCTAAGATAAACTATCAAAGAGGGCTTTTACATGGGTTATAACGTTAGGTGTAGGGATATGATAAACACGGTTTTGTTGGATAAGGGATATTTTACTGGTGGCGAGTTAAAGATCTTGATTAATTACATGTACAATATGGCGTTGCTAAGCCAAGACTAGACTCGACTTAAGCTAAAAACAAAATAACAAAAACATAAAATAAACATAAAATAAAACGGGATGGTAGTCCGTATGTTTTTTTCTACTTTTCTTTTTCTCATTTTTTTGTATTTTTCTTGATTTTTTCGATTTTTTTTTTTTTTTTTTTCATACACTCTTCATTCCCCTTACACTTGAACTTTTACATAACTTCACAAATAACTATTCTAATGACTCGAATTAAGATAATCTCAAAACTTGGAGTACTTTTAAAATATTTAGCACATATGGGGGTAATAATGTTGTTCTTCCCCATTACTCCATTACACTAGTACTTTACCCATGAGTCCCAATCGTCCCAAAACAATATGTACAAGGATATGACTCGACTTAGCAACCATGTAATCAATTAGATAATTAACTTGGGGTTTAAACAAATTTTGTAACAATAATGCACTAAAAATGAGTGCATACAAGGTAGGCTAAGGCGATTTGGGTGTACATTTAAGTGGGGTGTAAACAAATTCTTACTTTAAGTAAAATGCTTAAAGTTAGAAACGAAAAGATAGGCTCTGAGGGGTGTACTAGGGGTATCGTGTACTAAAAATGAGTACAACGCAAAGGGTGTGGGAGAATTACTTGACCAATGTAGCCAATGTAATTATAACAAAAACACAGGTGTAAAACAATGGGTTAATCCTAATGCCTCTTATCATGTAGTAAATCTAACTACACGAATGTAGTCTCACTTGTGGCCTCGGAATGGTCCTAACGCAAGTTCTAGAATCTAAGTGCTACCGGTACACACATCATAGCATAAATGCTTTTCCTACCAATTCTAGGGGCGAACCTCACATATTTGGGGGTGGAAAATTTTTTAGTGGTACGGTTTTTGTGCTAGTCATATAACTCCTATCCATGAGACGCTCATTAAGATCAAAGTTTCACTCCTATATGTTGTAAAAAAATTTAAATTTGGCACTAAAATTGCCTTAACAGGTATTTCTCTTAGTTTTATTACACATCTACCATTAAACAAACAAAAATCAAGCGTAATTGCATTCTCTAAAGTATCATACTTTACCCCCACCCCTTACACTTAAGATGAACATTGTCCCCAATGTTCAAATAACAAGATGTAAAAGTAAATAAGGTAAAAGAATGAAATCAAATACTCCCCTGATTCGCTCGGTGGATAAAGAGGTAACATGGTTAGATCTTCTTCCAAAAGAAAGTAGAAGCTCCAAGACTAATGCATCGCCAAAAGCTAGATTCCACATACATCTCCTTGTCCAAAATAACCTGTTAAATCTGAGAAAACAAACACGAAAACCTGCATAACATCAGCGGGATAAATCTATATAAGGATATAATGCTTGTGGAATGATTATTTTGCAGATTCCTGGAGTTTATAAGTTAGAGATTTAATAAAAACTTTTTATGATTCCGGTAGAAAAACAAAACATTCAAAAATTTCAGAAAATTAAAACCTGACGCCGTCAGCTTGTAATGCCTGACGCCGTCAAAAATGATCTGACAGAATTCTCATGTTAAGTTTCCGGAAAATTTCTGGAAAAACCTATACCTTACTTCCTGGAATTCCTGCAAAACTTCATTATGACTCGATACAAGCATTTGACTCAAACAAATACTAATATGTATGTTAATTTAACATTGTTATGATTCATGTTCATTTGTTCTAATAAACCGATTTGAATTTCCCTTACACTTAACTTTTGCAAAATACCTTTATATGTAGTTAAAACGAAGTTAAAAACAAGATAAAGCATTTTCACAATTTAGTTTTGAACATGAATCAATAATAATAAAAATTAAACATACATACGGAAGCAAATAAAATCAAACAAACAAATAAATAAACACACAAAGCAAATAAAGCTTGGGTTGCCTCCCAAGAAGCGCTTGTTTTTGTTCGAGTCACGATCCTGACTCTACCCTTATTTAACGGATAAAGGAGAGGTTTTTCCTACACTTAGGATTAAGTGCGGGTGATAGTAGCGATACACACCATCTTGGTGGAAGTATGCCGCGTGAGGAAAGAGTGGTGGATGAATTATATACTCAAAGGGGTGTGCTCCTTTCATCATAACCTTACCTAGTTCGCTTTGGTCAATGGGTAAATTAAAGTTTTCTCCTAAAAAGGGATCATCTTCTATCAACTTCGAGAGATTCCTAGTTGGGAATCCATCTTGACCTAATAAACCCGGTTTAAACCCATAATGTTTCTTGTGATCAATCATGAATGGGTGATGTAAGTATGTAAGGTCATGGTTCACTCCTATATTAGCTTCCACTCCACATGGCCTAGAGTCTACTACCTTAATCTTAACATTACCCGGACTACATGGTTTGATGGGTGGATCGGGACCTTTTTTAATTCCTAAATTCACATCTAAAGATGGAAGATTAGGTAACGGTTTTGGTTGAGGCTCCGGTTCATCAAAAATAGGAAATCCCCTAGAACTAAGAGTAAGGTTGTGATCACTATAAGCAGTCAAACCTATATCCTCTAGTTGTGTTTGGTTCAAAGGTTCTGCCTCCATCGGGATTCCTAAAGTCTCTTCTACTTCTTCCGGGTAAGTCACGGGCGGTGTGGGTGCCTCAAATGATGGTGGGTTTTGTGGAGTACTTGGTGGACTTGGATTTTCTACTTTATCCTCCATCTTATCTTGATTACCTATGTGCTTATTATGTGATTTGTTGAAGTCTATCCCCAACATGCACCTAGGTATCTCAAATCCTTTTTTATTCATCTCAAATTCTTGGTCTGATTCATAAGAATCATTCTCAATAACTTGATCACTATGTTCCATTTGCCTAAAGGATTCCTCATACTCATCATATGTCTTGGTGAAATCTAATCCAAGCATGCACCTAGGTAGTTCAACATTAACCATCTCACAATCTTGGTCGGGTTCATAAGAAACTATCCTAGGTGAAGGCTCATATGGTGCATAGGTTTCACTTAATGAGGTATTTTGAGGGTTTGATGGGGCTCCTAAGGTGATTTCCTCAAAAGTTTTATGCACTTGGTCTTTTTTCTCAAGGTACTCACTAAAATCTATGTAAGATTCTGTTCTCATTACTTCATTCCACCATCTTGATTTATCCAAATTAGTAAAATTATATTTCTTCATGTAAAACTCGAGTCGCGGATTTGGTAGATTCACGTTCTCCATAATGGCGAACAGAAGAGTCAATGGAAAAACTTTACGAACAAAAGCACAAAGAAAAGATAGACTACGAGAAAGCTAATAAAAAGAAAATAAAAATCTCACTAGATAGGAATCTAATGAGTAGACCTAATAAAAATAAAATTTCAACCTAAACAATAACTATTTCCCGGCAACGGCGCCAAAAACTTGATGTGTGGTTTTGCGACCTTACAACAGGTTTTATCTCTCGAGGGATCTCAAGAGGCTTGCAATCCCCACCAGGCAGTGTACCTGACCGATGTAGTATAGTGTAGTGGCAAGTACCGGGGGATTGATCGTTCTCTAGGGGAATAGTGTCGTTAGGATTGAAAAACTACTCTAATAGGTCTAAGGGTGAGGGAAGATTCTTTTTGTATTTTTATATTTTAATGAAAGCAAGTAAAATCTTGGGTTTGAAGGAGTGGGCAGAATTAGTTGCTAGTCAACTAACCCAAATAACTACAATTGCAAATAAAATAAAATAACTGAAAATGAAAAGGTGGTGGAACTTATATGGAGAGAAATGTGTTTACTTAGATTTCCTTACTCCCTAACTATCTTTTACCGGTTGATTAGTGTGCATTAATTGCGTGGGTGACGGGTGTATTCCTTAATACCAATCGTGGGGTGGCGTACGTACTTCCCCAACTCTACAAGCTCCTACTTCACTCCTATGTCGAGCCGGCTAAGAAGCTCCTAACATGGGATCACTAGAATTCGCTCATGCATTAAATACAACCATAAAAACCTTAGTACGCATTGGTTCATGTTTCTTAAGACGTTCAAGCAAGTTACCGTATAGGAGGTTAGCCAGTTTTCTTAAGCCTAACATCGATAAACAATCATCCAATACAATTAATAACACACCAACAACCAATAATCAAAAGTTAGGTTTCATTAGATCTAAGCAAACACAAGATAAATCTAGCCTAACATGTTAATTAAAAGACAAGACAAAGATATAATCAAACAACACATAGACATATTGAATGACTAATTGATTACTTATCTTCAATTAAACATGGGAGATCCAAGGGTTTAAAACCCTTAAAAATGGCAGAAAATTCGTCTTAGGGTTTCTCCTCACAAAGTTGCACACTAATGACTAAAAATTATGAAAGTATATATAGGAAAACAGATCTGACGGCGTCACGTTATAGAGCCTGACGCCGTCACCTCGCCGCGGTTAGGGTTTCTTGATGGCCTTCTTGACGCCGTCCCCTTTTAATCCTCCAAAATCCTCTCTGGCCCATCAAGGGTTGACGCCGTCACAATTGTGCTTGACGCCGTCTCTCTTTAACTTAAATCGTGATGGCCTTGATCACCTTAAAGGGTGACGCCGTCAGACTTCCTTTGTAAAACTTTCTGGCGCGTCACGTGTATTTGTCATATCCACCTCTTTTGCCAAGCCGTGACGCCGTCAGGAGCAATCCTTGACGCCGTCACGTGTACTTTTCCAGCAGCTTTGGAGACTTTGTCGTTTTCTTCACTTTTATGCTCCAAAAACGTCCAAAATGCTCCCTTTTCCAGATTTCTTCTCCAAAGTACCTAAAATGACAAAAGGAACGATTTAGGGCAATATTTGATCAAATAAATACGATTTAGGGCTTAAATGACCCCCTAAAAGCGGTACACTTTTTGCTTCATTAGAGAGCTAGACAAATTAAGAAATCTTGGAAACCTACAGGGAAAATGTTTACCAATGTGGGCTTTCAGTGGAAGCCCACGGGCCGAACATTCACACTAGGTGAACATTGCCCTTTAACGAGGATTACCATGCCTAGAGTAGTGCCTGTTAAGGAATGGAAGCCAACTGGTAGAGTTGTCTCTTTAGATACACAATGCCCTTTAACTAGGTCCATTGCATCTACTAGTGTTGCCCCTATTGTTAAAACCAAGGCACCTATGGTTTCAGCAGCTCCAGAGATTTTTTGCACTAACCAACTGGAACCCAACTTAAATTGGGGATCCGGCACTCCAAACTCTCTTCTTTCGTCTATTTTCAAATGTAGGTCATACAGATCGTCCTTTGACATTTGGACTCAGGCTGCTCACAACATATGAGGGGAAACGACAATGATGTCTGTTCACATCAGTTCAGGCCTCGATCTTCAACGACAAATGATGTTTGAACACTGCAGTTCAAGCCTTGGGCCTCAATGTCAACATAATGGCGTCTGCTAAAAACACTCTAGGCCCCGTTCCTCAAAGAAAAGAAAGGTGTACGCTTAAGTGCGCTTTATATTTGGAAGAAGAGAAATCTTCTTGTTTATGACCATTCTCATCAACAAGCTTCATGCTCTTCCCACGTTCATTCAGTCATCAAGTGGATCAACGTATATTGGAGGATATTCTTATTCACTTGTTCTATCAAAAATGGCAACCTCATATGCAATTTTTGAGGGGGAGAACTGTGAATAAACTAAATGTCAGTCATCAAGTGGATATACTTACCGTTGATGGTATTCTTATTCACTCGTTCAATCAAAAATGGCAGCCATATGCAATTTTTGAGGGGGAGAAGGGTGAATAAACAAAATGTCAGTCATCAAGTGGATCTACTTACCGTATTTGGTATTCTTATTCACTCGTTCAATCAAAAATCGCAGTAATATGCAATTTTTGAGGGGAAGAAGGGTGAATAAACTACATGTTGATTGATATTTGAGAAATGGTCATACGGCTCCTGAATACATCAGTACAGGAGTCGTGCAAACCAAGTTTCTTCAACACTATATGTTCCACCATCCATGAAGAAAGAAGATATACTGTTTCAACCATTGGTTTGAAGAATACTTTCAGCTCCATCAAGTGTTGTATCTCCTATGTTTCCCGCTGATGCACAGATATTTGCTGATACAACCGGTACTCCTTCTTGAACCATAATGGTTCAAGAAGTACCATCTGTTAGTACTTCTCCAAAAACTCATGAAATTATATTTCTAGTCATTCATCAAGGTGTTTAAGAACAAATTCATGGAATTCTACCTCCCGAGATTGATAATGAACCCCTCCTCCATAATCTTACTCCAGACCCGAGCTCTGGAGAATCATCTTCACAAAGGGTTATTCGATCAGATTCTCATCAGCTTAATCAATCGTTTCATTATATCAGTAAGTGGTCAAAGGCTCACCCATTGGAGAATGTGATTGGCAATCCTTCTAAACCTGTTTCGACAAGAAGTCAACTACAAACCCATGCCAAATGGTGCTAATTTGATTCACATGGACATCCGATACCATTCGGCGAAAAACGATCTGATTGAACTCTTATCTATCTAAGGAAGAATAGAGGTGGTAATTCTTCATGTATCCTCTGTATATATATAAATCATAAAAACTCAAAAAGATTTTCCACGTTGTACATATCTTAATCCTACAAAAACCATAAAAAAATCAGAAAAATAGAAAATTCCAAAAATAGTTTTTCAAGGCATGTCTTCTGGTATCGATAACATTTACGATCCTAGAAATGTCATTCAATAATGACACGGGTCTTTAAATGAAGTTCAAGCAGAAGTTCAAAAAGTTTTCAAAACATGCCTAAATGGCTTGCAGTTACTTCAGACTGTAACCCGTTCTTCATTATGGGGAAAGCACGTCGCCAAAAAGACGGTTGTTCCTCCCACTGGGTGAAGTTCACCCAGGCATGGATTACTTTATATCCATGTTTCTTCGATTTGATATACGTTTCAGTGCATCATTTCTCGTATAAGAAGAGAAGTCTTCTTTACATCACAGATATTTTTCCATCTATGATTCTTAAGGAAAGTATTTATGCTAAACTTGGTGGTACCATGATTTTTGAATATCAATCAGAATTGAACTTTTCATAAAAATCTATCACTCAATCAATGACTACAACTCTTTAAATAGAAAACGGGTCATCGATTGAGGGGGAGAGTGATTTAAAAAGTTTATATCATCAAAACAAGTCACTTTGTACATAATAAGAAGTGAACTTAATGAAACTTGTTGTTATGTGTCAGTGTATGAATTTTTAATTCAAATATCTTTCAAACTTATCATACCTGACACTAACATTCTCCCTCATTGATTGAGGGGGAGCATTAGTATGTTCCATTATCAGCCCATATTAAACCTGATCACATTTTCTCCCATATTTTCTAAACTTATTTAAATCAATTGGGATCACAAAATCTCAAAAGGTTTGAAATTTCTGATCGGGGGAGAAAATGTGATTTAAATATGCAATCTGATAAAAATGTGGTGTTTTGGACTTAAATGTAAGCTCTCCCATATGTGCTAAACTCTTTTATATATCAATGCACATATTGAGGGGGAGCAAATGGTTTGTGGTGACAAAATGGATATGGCATTTCATGTGAGCGCGACTCAGACTTCACCAATGAATTGACGAAACAAAAATTGTCATTAATCGAAAGGACTTGTCCTGGCCAGGTAATAATTTCAAGTTGGTCTAACCAGTGATGTAAGCGTGTCTCGAAAAATTTTATGTGGACGTGACCAGGCCGGGTAATAATTTCAGGCTAGTCTAACTAGTGATGTAAGTGTTTCTCGAATCGGTCATGTTCTCTGGAAGAGGATTAATTCAAAAAGTGCAAACTCTACCCAACATGTGCAAATTTTAAATTAAAACATATGAGCACATGTTAAGGGGGAATATTTGAAAAATACAAAACTCTCAAAGTGTTAGAAAAATGTGTTTTATAACTATAAACACTTTGAGAAATTTTTCAAAGATTTGGTTGACGGAAACATAGGATAGTCATGAAGTTATAAGGTGGCTAAGGTTAGGAAAACCGTCCTATGATCCGCCAGAGCCGGAGGGATCTACCCAAGGACAATACCGAATAGTTAGTATTAAAAAGTCCTTAGGTATGATTATGAAAAAGGGAGCAATATGAGAAAGGAGAAAGAAGGGGTTGAAGAATTAAAAAGTAATGTAATAAAAAAGGGTGAAAAGAAATAGCCCTCCAATTATTCAACCTTAGGGCAGAAACTGGGTTCAATTCATATGCTACTGGTAGTTACTAAGGTAACACCGGTATTGAAGACAAGACGTCATGGACCCAGTGACACACTGCACTACACCTTCTAGCCACTCAATTTCTCTTAAAAGGACTTGTTTCATTCTCACGGGGAACACTGCATAATCTATCAACCGCTCATTACGAGTCATGTTGATATTGAAACAAGAGACACCGCTCCACTCTTCGACTTCCAAAAATGCACTTATCGAGTGTAGAGCCACGAGATGCGTCATAAAATCTCATAGGAACACATGTTACTTCTACACTGGTTGTTCAACATTAAGGACACCAGTTGTAAACGTATGAGTCCAACGCAGATCTTAGCAATCTGCCAGAACATTTATAAGGGAACTTACAAATGTAATTCTCAGTGATTGAATGGTATTTCCTGCCAGGGTCAACATCAAACAGCCCTGAAAACAGGTCACTTCAGTAATTCCTTGTGGATTACGCTTAGTGGTCGCGGCGGTTTCAAACGGTCTACAGTCTTGGAGTGAACTCCAGCGACTCACCTAATCGTTGATGTACTTCGGTAGATCTTGTAAGCCCTCTCGGGGTATCCGATTTAGGAACGGCCTTGGTAAGGATTAGAGAAAATTTTCACACTATGCTGTTAACAATCTCGAAGTCCGAACCTTTAAGTACCGGATGTTTTATTGCTAACTGTCGTATGCAGGAATCATGATAAATGAAAGACTTTCAACACTGCTTCCGCAACCCTGATGCTGAAAATCATGATCCAGAAAAGTGTGAGCATGTCGGTTCAAAGATCACAACATCACATGGAGACGATACTGCAAAAAGATGACTTGGAGACGTACGTTGGATGATGACCCCAAAGAATCCACAAAGATCATCCAAGACAAAAGAACAGTCATCAAAAGTTCACTGCTGAAAGTACAAAGATTAAAGACTTAGAAGAATCAAAGACTACGAGCCAGGAACTCTAATCTATGTAATAGAATGCTAGAATTCAAAGTGTAATTTTCGAGGTGACCTCCCTTAGGGGGAGATTGTTAGGAATATGAATATTCACATGAAAGACTCGGTCACCTCGAGTATGGATTAGCATTAAGTAGCTCGTAGGATTAATCATATTAGGTTACACTTCGTAACTGTCACAATTCGCATTTTCGGGTTTTCATTATGCACGGTTATGCATTATTCATATTACGTGAGGTTATTTATTTAATTAACGTTACCACTCAGTCAGTATTATTAACAATTATACCCAGTACTCCAGAAAAATGATCCTAACAAAATTTTATACTTATTTTAATAATATAAAGTTTATATTATTATTTTACCCGGTGTTATTACACCAATTGTTATATATTTCATTAAGGGCTTATAATACCGTCAAATTACGACAAATTAACCCGAAAATTTATCCGACACTCAGATTTTATCAGTAACATCATTTTATAATATTTACAACTTCGTCGTATTTTATTTCGCTTCGTTAACATTTATTTCAAGATAACTTGGTACCCGATAACACCCAAAGTATACACAAAATCAACTAACTCTTACAATAAATCACAAAATATCTAACTTTTCCCTCTTTTTTATCCATATCCCACGCCCCACCCCATACTTCTTTTCCCATTTTTCTTGCAAGTCATCTCAACATTAATTAGAGCTAGTAACATGTCTTCCATTTATTTTTTTTCCATAACATAAACACAACTTCATTTCACTAGCAACACAAGATCAAAATATCCCCTCCTTTCTCTCCTTCATCCCACGGCATCAACAAACCAAGAGGAAGAACCCAACATTTTTCTTAGTTCAAGTGATATACAAGTCCATTTTATAATCCTTGTTAGAGTTTTGAAATAAAAACTCCAAGGTTTTAATCCATTTCATCCATTTTCATCCAATCTTCAAAGTAAGTTCAAGAAACTATTTTTACCATTTCATACTTTCATTTGATCCATGTGGTTATGTATTTTCAAGTTATTATAGTAAATAATGCAAGATACTTATGTTAATGGTACCATTTCTTTTTAAAAAAAAAACTACTTCAAAACAATAGATCCACTAGTTTTATTAACATCTTCAAGAGATCCACTATATTTAGTTAAGTTTAGGACTCCATGACACTTTAAGAAGTGTATGGTAGATCAAGAGTGTTTGTGGAGTTGAATGGAATAAGTTTGATTAAGTTGTGAACTAGAAAAATGTATTTTTGGAACTATATAAGTACCTACTGCCACGATTTTTACTTTCTGGAAATCTCAGATTTTTGTGAACCATTTTGGTTTTAAAATTTAGAAAATACACTCAATAAGGAACGCGTGGGCGCTTGAATCACTAAAAACGGACTTATAACGAAGAAGTTATGAATTATTTAAGTTACGCGACGAAAACTATTCTTTTCAGAAAAATAGGTGCTGATCACCGAACTTTCAGGAGCAATATGATTCGTTAACCTTGATCTAGATGAGCCGAGACCTTGAAAATATGTTATTTTATGTTTATGCGAACCCGTGGATATAAAGAACGCCGAAAACGAGCTTGTAACGAACGAGATATGAATTTTTGGAGATACGACGATATATATACATTTTGACAGCACTTTTTTTAAAGGGAGTTTTTAGTACCATTACTAGTATTTTCGCAACTTGAACCATTATTAGCCGTTCACCAAATCAATCGAGGCGAGGTTGATTCAACGTCAAAAGTAACGACATTAAGATATTGTTAAAAAGATATTGAGAACGACAAGTTGGAATATTAACATACAAGTATACATATTTTTCGCGACTAGTATTACACGGCAAAATTGACATAAATCATATATTGCAAAAAGTATAGTTTTGCGGCAAAATTAGTATATTTGACTATAACATACCAAATAAGGATCATCGAGTATCGTTTCACTATATATAAACGAGAAGTGTTTTATAACTTAACGAGACATCAAAAATGTAAATTTCGTCGATAAACGTTATTTTCAAAACTAACGAGTGGTATCGTTAACATAAGTATTTGCATGAGTTGAGTTGTATCATTGCTTACATGAAGTCGTCATATCATTCATAATAGGTCACGTTTAGAGGCCGAGTTCCATTTCATCATTACTCATCATTGTCATATTGCTATCATACCAGGTGAGTTTCATAGCCCCACTTTTACTCTTTAATACTTGTTTTAAACTCTTTGGGGGAGATACATGCTTAAACTGTTTGCTATTACTCAAGACAATTTTACTCATATGCTATGCTATGCTTTCATACTCTTAAACATGATGTGTAGTTTTATTACGATATGTGACTTAATGTGGAAAACTATTCTATACGCTATATTCTTTCACCACTGTTTAACTCCTGGATGGAGCCGACGGAGAGGTATTGATAGTACTATCGGGTTGACACCCCCACCCTTGGCCCGCGATTCATGGCCTTGGGTGAATATAATCCAGCTATGAAGCATTCTTGCTTATTCTTGTCGTGAGGTTCAGTAGGCTATTAAACTTTACATTAAGCGTGCATATATCGTATACACATTTGACTTAATCATACTATATGTTAGCAGTGGGTTGTAAACACACAGGTTGCGAGTCTTGTATGGCCGGGGCTTGGAACTGAGTGGATTTACAATGCCTTTGCTGTGGAAACATTCTTTGAAGGCTTTTTCAACTATTTTAATACAAACTCTATGAACTCACCAACCTCGTGTTGACACTTTAGCATGTATTCTCAGGTATTAAGCAAAGGCACGCTACTGGAGGTTTTGGCAGGGCACGGCATGGTTATAGAAGACTCTGATATTCATAAGGGACCGTTTTAAATGATATTTTCAAGGGCCTAATTCCGCACTACTTTTTACAATGTAAATCAACATTTTTGTTAAACTATTTTATTCTAAATGAATGAGATGAAAACCGTTCTTTGCACTTGTGTTATGATACCAATTGAGTTGCACCCCAGCTACATGTATGCTTCCGCTGGACCCGATTTTGGGGGTGTGACAGATTGGTATCAGAGCCTAGGCTATAGAGAACTGGGTAATTTTAAAACCTAAACTATAGCTACTTTCGCGAAAACTTAACCTTATGACCGCCACGTGCCTGCCTGCCAAGCTGATGCCTTATTTGTGGTTTGTTGCTGACATATTTAATGAGATTTGTGTCTTATTATCGAATCATTTATACTCACTTACTCTTGTTGATTACTATAGTTGTCTTTCACATAAGCATGCATACATATCGTACACGTCTCAGCGTTACACCTTTTCTTTACGTAGTTTCATCATTCGACCTCGAGTTTGGTCACTTGCCTTAGTCTTTTGAAACGTCCTTTAGATGTGAAGGACATAGTATTAGTATAACTAAGCTGAGTATTTCAGAATTCATTGAACCTCGGTGGAATATAGACTGGTCATCTATATTCGACCCGGGATAGTGAGACATAGTCTGACCACCTATGTCTGACTCAGAGATGAATTTTGCAATACTGAGAGTAGTTATAATAGAATTATGTCCAGATTGATTTGATTGATGTAAGCAATTCCAAAATTGAGCCAATCTTTCAAAAGACCTCATTTCAGGATGTTGAATCCATTATTTTTGGCAACTTGTTTCCTAGCTTGATCTAGTGACAGTTCTTGTTTGATGAGTTGCGAAAATCAAGCTAAGAGCCAAGTTGTTACCCCAGCCGATTCAGTTTAATCTCATGACAGTTCTTGTTTGATGAGTTGTGAGATTAAATTTGAATCGACAACCTAAACCGATTTAGCCTAATCCCATGACAGTTCTTGTTTGATGAGTTGTGGGATTAAGTAAAAATCGGTTACCTTAAGGTCTTTTGAAGGCTACGCTCGAGGATGGGAAAGTTTGCCTCATCAAATCAGACCAGGAGAACGTACATACGTAGAACGAACGAGCTGAATTCAGGGACTGAATTCCTTTAACGGGTGGAGACTGTCACAATTCGCATTTTCGGGTTTTCATTATGCACGGTTATGCATTATTCATATTACGTGAGGTTATTTATTTAATTAACGTTACCACTCAGTCAGTATTATTAACAATTATACCCAGTACTCCAGAAAAATGATCCTAACAAAATTTTATACTTATTTTAATAATATAAAGTTTATATTATTATTTTACCCGGTGTTATTACACCAATTGTTATATATTTCATTAAGGGCTTATAATACCGTCAAATTACGACAAATTAACCCGAAAATTTATCCGACACTCAGATTTTATCAGTAACATCATTTTATAATATTTACAACTTCGTCGTATTTTATTTCGCTTCGTTAACATTTATTTCAAGATAACTTGGTACCCGATAACACCCAAAGTATACACAAAATCAACTAACTCTTACAATAAATCACAAAATATCTAACTTTTCCCTCTTTTTTATCCATATCCCACGCCCCACCCCATACTTCTTTTCCCATTTTTCTTGCAAGTCATCTCAACATTAATTAGAGCTAGTAACATGTCTTCCATTTATTTTTTTTCCATAACATAAACACAACTTCATTTCACTAGCAACACAAGATCAAAATATCCCCTCCTTTCTCTCCTTCATCCCACGGCATCAACAAACCAAGAGGAAGAACCCAACATTTTTCTTAGTTCAAGTGATATACAAGTCCATTTTATAATCCTTGTTAGAGTTTTGAAATAAAAACTCCAAGGTTTTAATCCATTTCATCCATTTTCATCCAATCTTCAAAGTAAGTTCAAGAAACTATTTTTACCATTTCATACTTTCATTTGATCCATGTGGTTATGTATTTTCAAGTTATTATAGTAAATAATGCAAGATACTTATGTTAATGGTACCATTTCTTTTTAAAAAAAAAACTACTTCAAAACAATAGATCCACTAGTTTTATTAACATCTTCAAGAGATCCACTATATTTAGTTAAGTTTAGGACTCCATGACACTTTAAGAAGTGTATGGTAGATCAAGAGTGTTTGTGGAGTTGAATGGAATAAGTTTGATTAAGTTGTGAACTAGAAAAATGTATTTTTGGAACTATATAAGTACCTACTGCCACGATTTTTACTTTCTGGAAATCTCAGATTTTTGTGAACCATTTTGGTTTTAATATTTAGAAAATACACTCAATAAGGAACGCGTGGGCGCTTGAATCACTAAAAACGGACTTATAACGAAGAAGTTATGAATTATTTAAGTTACGCGACGAAAACTATTCTTTTCAGAAAAATAGGTGCTGATCACCGAACTTTCAGGAGCAATATGATTCGTTAACCTTGATCTAGATGAGCCGAGACCTTGAAAATATGTTAGTTTATGTTTATGCGAACCCGTGGATATAAAGAACGCCGAAAACGAGCTTGTAACGAACGAGATATGAATTTTTGGAGATACGACGATATATATACATTTTGACAGCACTTTTTTTAAAGGGAGTTTTTAGTACCATTACTAGTATTTTCGCAACTTGAACCATTATTAGCCGTTCACCAAATCAATCGAGGCGAGGTTGATTCAACGTCAAAAGTAACGACATTAAGATATTGTTAAAAAGATATTGAGAACGACAAGTTGGAATATTAACATACAAGTATACATATTTTTCGCGACTAGTATTACACGGCAAAATTGACATAAATCATATATTGCAAAAAGTATAGTTTTGCGGCAAAATTAGTATATTTGACTATAACATACCAAATAAGGATCATCGAGTATCGTTTCACTATATATAAACGAGAAGTGTTTTATAACTTAACGAGACGTCAAAAATGTAAATTTCGTCGATAAACGTTATTTTCAAAACTAACGAGTGGTATCGTTAACATAAGTATTTGCATGAGTTGAGTTGTATCATTGCTTACATGAAGTCGTCATATCATTCATAATAGGTCACGTTTAGAGGCCGAGTTCCATTTCATCATTACTCATCATTGTCATATTGCTATCATACCAGGTGAGTTTCATAGCCCCACTTTTACTCTTTAATACTTGTTTTAAACTCTTTGGGGGAGATACATGCTTAAACTGTTTGCTATTACTCAAGACAATTTTACTCATATGCTATGCTATGCTTTCATACTCCTAAACATGATGTGTAGTTTTAATACGATATGTGACTTAATGTGGAAAACTATTCTATACGCTATATTCTTTCACCACTGTTTAACTCCTGGATGGAGCCGACGGAGAGGTATTGATAGTACTATCGGGTTGACACCCCCACCCTTGGCCCGCGATTCATGGCCTTGGGTGAATATAATCCAGCTATGAAGCATTCTTGCTTATTCTTGTCGTGAGGTTCAGTAGGCTATTAAACTTTACATTAAGCGTGCATATATCGTATACACATTTGACTTAATCATACTATATGTTAGCAGTGGGTTGTAAACACACAGGTTGCGAGTCTTGTATGGCCGGGGCTTGGAACTGAGTGGATTTACAATGCCTTTGCTGTGGAAACATTCTTTGAAGGCTTTTTCAACTATTTTAATACAAACTCTATGAACTCACCAACCTCGTGTTGACACTTTAGCATGTATTCTCAGGTATTAAGCAAAGGCACGCTACTGGAGGTTTTGGCAGGGCACGGCATGGTCATAGAAGACTCTGATATTCATAAGGGACCGTTTTAAATGATATTTTCAAGGGCCTAATTCCGCACTACTTTTTACAATGTAAATCAACATTTTTGTTAAACTATTTTATTCTAAATGAATGAGATGAAAACCGTTCTTTGCACTTGTGTTATGATACCAATTGAGTTGCACCCCAGCTACATGTATGCTTCCGCTGGACCCGATTTTGGGGGTGTGACACTTCGTAACACCATGGAGTCAAGTCGGGTCTTTACCCACTATGCTCACTCTATAGCCCATGTGGGGCGTTTATGTATGTACTATAAATACCCCTTCCCACACAAGGGAAGGGTTGGACCTTTCATTCATTCAATCTAATACTTCTACTTCTCTCTCTAGAAAAGGCTCCCATTCTTCTTCTCTCTCTCTCTAAAACACATGACCCAAACATCAATTTATGCTTATGTTATGATTATGAATATGTTACATGCTTTTCCAACGGGTCAAATAGAAGAAAATGGTGTCCAAAATTCGCCTCGAGTTTCATTAATCCTTTTTGCCATCAGCTAAATATAGGTATTAAGGGTGTTTTTTTGTATATACGGAGTAATATTCAGTGACACTATATAAGTAAAATTTAATTTACAAAATTTTGGACAAAAAAGATTTTTGGTCGACCTGACCTTTTTGGCAGCTCTATTCCTTGGGTTCAAATATATAATTCAGATTTAACCAACAATTTACTTATTCATGTCTCATGTTTCAGTCATTGGTTTAGACATTTTACTTCTTGGTACATGTGAGTCGTAAAAAGATAGTTTTGTGAACACCATCTGTTTTCTGCCCATTTTATAGTTTTGTTTGGGTATTATCTGCTCTTATTTGAATTATCTGATATTTGTTGCTTACAACCTCTAATGATTATGATATTCTTAACTATCAACATTATAAGCTCCTCCTATGTAGGGGATTAACTTTGGGCACCGCGTTCGCAGTTTGTGGAAGACAAGAAGATGCAGACACCCTAATTGAGTAGATGACCAACGATCGAGATCCTATTGTGCATTATCGGGGAATGTATGTGTTGACATTGGTATATGCTGAAACGATAAATAGCAAGATAGTCTGCCAAGTACTTCGCTTTGCTGTATTAAATGCGAGTTCTGATATCAGAGGTACTGCTGTTTTGGGAGTTGGATCCGTCCTGTACTCTGAACCAGACCAGGTTTGTAGAAACTAGAGGAGGGGTTGAATAGTTTCACCATTTATAATTACGTTTTAAGACTTTTTGCAACCTTTTTATTCTTTCTAAAAATCATTTGATTCTAACTTATGTGATATCAATCAAATATATATATGATCACAATGACAATGCATAGAGTAAAAGAAAATGTAAAGAGGAGATAAGGAATAGAGACAACCAAACCGAGACGCGGAGATTTAGAGTGGTTCGGCATGAAGCTCACTCTTCATCCTACTCCACTCCTCGAGTATCATACTCAAGAGTTCACAATCACTATGTCAACACACTCCCTTTAGGCGGAGCAAACCGTATACCAACGCTTACACCAATTAACGACCCTAAGCGGAATGTCGAGTCATAATCCTAGCTAGAACCAATCTACACACCGACACACGGCAACACGAACAAGCACCTTGTCCACTTGGATTTACACACAATCCAAGTCTTCACACGGACAATCACCCCATCCTAAACTTCACACGGACGATCACCCCGTCCTAATCTTCACACGGACGATCACCCGTCCTAATCTACACACGGAGGATCACCCCTTCCTAATCTACAAACTATTACAAGTACTTCACACTTTGTCCCAATCTAAACTAACACAACTAGTCACGACTCACAAACAAGTCGGATACACAAATATACACGAATAGAGTTTGGAGGTGGGAAAAGAGAATCATAACACTAGTTACGCATGTGTGTGAAGAATAATCTACAACACTTCATTTTTTGACGAATACGATCGTTCTTCTCTTGTACTTTGATGTAGAGGATAACGGGATCACTTATAAACATATATCAATACGTTATAATGATCAAAGAAGAAGAAGGAAAGAACAGGAAGTTTTTGTGCCAAGAGTATGTGTTTTTCTGCAGGGAATAGTGTAGTATTTATAGGCACCAGGAGGAGTGGGACAGTCCTTTAAACCTTAGACGGTCCCGTATATATAAGGGATGGTCCCGTATATATAAGGGACCGTCGCCATGTTTAAGGGACCGTCCCGAAAAACGCTCCTATTTTTGTCCTGGTGTGGTGAAAATTTATCTAGTTTTAGGCGGGAAAACTAGTTGTTAGAAAATTTGAAATTCAAATGTATTTCTTATTAAAACATTATCTAATATATTAAAAACCCAGTTTTGCGATTAACCATAAAAAGGGTTTAAGAAACTGATTAGAGACTCATTAGTACAAGAGTGTGTGGCTGATGTTGTTGCCTTACAGTTTTGGCAACTGTTCATCCAACTGTAGCAAAAGTATTAAACAGTCATTAGTACAACAGTGCACTGTTCATCCAACTGTAGCGAAAGTATTAGACAGTCATTAGTATTAATCCTTTATATTTATTTTGCCCCTATACCCTTCTTCATTATATTAATAATCCCAACCCAAAGAAAATTCGAGACACAACCCAGGAAAATTCGAGACACCAAAACACACAGATCCACGCATGAGTTCGCCTTAGATCAGTTAGTTACATCAAAAGGGATGTTTCGATTACCTTCTTTTTATGCCCATGTCTGTTTCCTTTACAAATCCGGTCGCAGAAACAAGGTAAAATTAGGGTTTTTATTTATTTATTTTTATTATTATTTGAGGGTTTGATCTTAAATTTGGGGTTTTCATAATTTAGTTGCTTAATAATTTTTTTACCTTCCATTAAACCACAAACCACACTCAATTTTTCAGGTGTGTTGATCCAATTGTCAAGCAAAAAATATGAACTGATGCACCATCTACCAAAATGAATATGGTTAGTTTATTTTTTAATTTAGAATATTGATTTTTTTTTCCTTTAGACTTGCGTTAAATTGAATTTTGTGGTTGTTTTTATGCCACAACTTTTGCGATCAAAAATATTTTGGGGTGCGGCGATAAGAAATTCGAAAATGAGCTGATAAGAAATCAGAATAAACTTTCTTTTGTATAAGCTGCCTTTTGATTTTTATTTATTTACATAACCAAACAAACCCCTTTAATTTCTTGGATTAATTTTGGTTTTTGCTATGTTAATTTTTATTAGTTTTTTTGTGCAGGAAAAAAGAAAAAAATATGTCTTCTGATGATGAAAGAGGTGAAGAGAAGGAGCTTGATCTTTCTTCTCCTGAAGTTGTCACCAAATATAAATCGGCTGCTGAAATTGTTAACAGTATAATTCTTTATTCTTTTTTTTATATATAAATTATTATTTTTGTATATTATATGTGATTTTATTGTATATTTGTTGTTCATTATGTGTTATATATATGTGGGTGTTTGGATGAGCTTATGTTTTTGGGTTGAGGGCTGATTTGAATTTGGAAAAACCTCATAAGCTAACTTTTTTTGCCTTTCGAGCTTATTTTGTAGGCTTATAGCTTATTTAAATAAGCGTTAACCTCAACTTGATAAGCTAATAAGGTGGAAAAAGTGGGTTTATGAGCTTTTCTGAATTCAAATAAGCCCTTGAACCTGAAAAATCAGATGCTGAAATTGTTAATTAGTTATGAGTTTTTTCCAAATTCAAATAAACCCCAAAACCCTGAAAAATGAGTTTATCTAAATACCTTATAAGATTGTTGTTTTGTGTGTTTGGTTGCATGTAAGTTGATAAGTTGTCTGTTTTAGTTTATTTGTTGGCCTTATGAGATTATTGGAAATTTGATAAGTTTATAAAAACCTCATTTTTAGTTGCTTATTGAGTATATATTTTATTACAAGCTTATGATGATAACCTTATAAGCTATAAAAAATGCGCTTATCAATTTTTTTATAACCTCTTTAAGCGTATCAGTTTTTGAATGGCTAATCGTGCTCAGATTTTGTATATTGGTTTGTGCCATACTAATGCCTACACTTGGAGTGGCAAGGTATGATTTTGATAATTGTTTTTGTTGTTGTTGATGATGACCATATTTGGAAATGAAATGAAATGTTTGTTTTCATAAGCTTCTCATTGTAATCCCAGGTAACAAATTAATGTATAAGAATGTACCAAATAGTTTTTGTGATCGCATGAACCTAATCTCATTTTGACTTATTACCCAATGCAACAGTGTTGTCTTTGATTTTCAATGTTTGTTCATGGGTTTGAAGTTTATAGTCTGCGGAAACCGGCTACTGTTATGCAATGGTGGCAAGGTTTATTACAGGACCAGTTGTGATGGACTAATGGCACCTAAATCTATTTTTGTAGGTCTAAGAAACACCATCTATTGCAGTAGCAAGGTTTATTACAGGACTGAACAGGACATAGGTTTTAGAAGGGGGTGGTGCAAGCTGATGGGTTTCCGAATTCGAGGGCTGCGAGGTTTTTGTTCCCTGCTTCTAAATATACATGCGGTGTTCATTTGGTGAGTAGTATTATATATAATTTTAGAGGTTGTTTGGGATTACTTATAGAAATTCGTATCTTATCGGTTTTTTTTTCCCAGGTGTTGAATGATTGTTTGGAAATAGAGAATTAGTTGAAATAGAATAAGCAACTTCACGACTCGCTTCCAGAACATGCTGATCCAGTTCTACTATCTGATATAATAAATAAATCAGAGACACTTGACAGGTATATACCACACCTTTTATCATTATAGAAGTAAACCTCGCCTCTTTCTGGCTGTTAGTTTCAGCACTTTTAGAGTAAATTACGAAAATCGTCCTTTTTAGTGACAATTATGGAAATTTTCTTCATCAATATGGTCCTGAATTCTGTTGTCCCTCCCCCACCCCCACCCTTTAGAGTCCAAAAATCAAATTAGCTACATACTCGAGGAACCGAAACTGAAATGAATTACATATATGAATTACATAAACATCTTGAAAATTTATTGGCAGAAGGGTATTTATATCTAAATACTACACCCTAACTGAGGGGTCACAATTTTGTTATCAGAGTCTTGGTGATAATAGTTTATTGTATAAAATCTGGTCAGTTGTACTGATCAGCTGATATACATGACACTAATTTTTTCCATTTTAACTTTAGTTTTTTGTGTTTGTTCTAATAGCCAGCAGAGAAGTTTCCAAGGTTCGGATAGACTTCATTCAAGAACGTTGCCGCCCTTCCTCAGGTAGTAATCAAGTAGTTTTTTAATTCATTCTTATTCTATACATGTAATCAATAATATAGCATGACGTATTCAACTACATTAACTGTTATATTATATACTGTTCACTTTAATTGTAATAGATCAATCTGAACCTTTTGTTGATGGGAAGGCCGCTGGTAAAATGACTTGCCTCTGTCAAGAGCTTTTTTAACTGAAGACGGTTCTGCCGCAAAAGTTATACGAACCCAGTTTTTTAAACCGACTGTAAGTGCTGCAAAACCCAAAAAAATTAAATGTTTGTAGCACATTTTACAAATCTTAAAAGTTTTGTCAAGTAGTTCTTATACGTGTGCTTATTGTTACCTGAATGTCGTCACTAATATCTTTAAGTAATGAAACATTCAGTTTCACCTGCATAAACCAGCATAGGAAACACACAAAATTTAATGAGTTTAACAACACTCTGAATGATGTACCATTGATTTATGATAAGCCATTTAAGTGCTTTTGTCTCTTTGATTTCACGGGGGTGTTTGGGATTGCTTATTAAGATTGCTTAAGTGAAAATCAGTTTTAGTATTCATATGGACAGATAATGGTTTTATGATTTTATGCTAATACGAGAGTCAAAAAACCAAATAACAGCTTATGAATAGCAGCTAGATCTTGACTATCTTATTTGAAAACAGTCTTAGTATAACAGGTTGGTAGAAATAGCGCAACCATTTCGATGTTCACTTTTCTTATTCATGTTTTTTTACCAGTACTGCATTGTACCATGATGGTTACAACAGGTTGATGCTTGGACTGATAGCTCACTGAACCAGTTGGTCCACTCGCGTGATGAATTCTCGGATACAACTCTTCAGCATGGTGGCAAGAAAGGTAAAAATGTTGCCTTTTGAATTCAGAATGGCTAATGTAATTATGTTTTTATGTCCCAACAGTCCAATAAGTTGGCTTAAAAGAATTTAGTAAAAACTTGCATCTGATTGTACATGGTTACTTTTTAGCAAACACCCCTGTAAAGTGAGTATTAAAATTGTTTGGGTCATAGGTAGAGATAGCAATTACATAAGAGTCATGACCAAGTTCTTTAATGAAATGGATTAATTCAGTTTGATGGATTCATTCGTTCATTAACCATCTTTCATCCTGATGCATCAGAATCAAATTGAATGTAAGATAACTTTAAATGAGTTGACAGTCTATTTTTATTTGAACGTAAGATAATTTAGTGTAAGATAAACATAATTTTAAATAAGTTGAATGCGTCAAATAGAACTATTAACTTATGGACTGAAATATATGTCAGGGAATTTTTAGCAGCAGATGGTGAAATTGAAGTCGATCGTCACGCAAGTAGAAGTTGATAGTCACAAGAGTGGATGTTACCTAAGGTAGATGCGGTTGATAAGGTGAAAAGAAAGTTGGATGATGCAGCCTTCCTTCTGACTACAGTAGCATACTACAGGTTGCCATAGTACATGTTTTGTAAAATATTTGTCTTCCAGGTGCACACATCAGGTGCACAAATATGTGTCAAATATATTAATCAATAACTGTTACCTAAGCACAGTTCTTTGAATCAAACGTTGAATGAAAGTTGAATTAAATAATGGATCATTGCAATTACGCTTAAATACTTCATTGGCAAAACTATCCGCAGCGAAGCGCGGGCTACCCCGCTCGTTTCTTTAAAATTACAAAAATACTTTTGTAAAAATCTTTGTCACATAAAAATGTGAGGTTTTAAGAAAAATATTTCCTTTGATCACTTAACTAATATTGGTATAGTGTTTGTTCATACCTTAAGTGATGTTGTAGTCGAGACGTTGTCGAAACAAGTTTTCTCGATCAAAAACTTATTAAACGTAGTTTTACGTAACGTGTTTTTGTATTTTGTGATTATCAAAATGTATAGAGACCGAATAATGCAAATGACGTTTTTGACATTATTTTTATTAACAATCTCCCCCTTTTTGATGATTACAAAATATAAACTCATTTTAGGTAAAATTATGTGTTAGTAAGTTTTTAATGAGTTTTCATTTATTTCTCCCCCTTTTTGTAGAATCAAAAAGGCTTCGTCGATGTATAGAGAGAAAAGAAATCGACGGTGCTAAGGCTCCCCCTTGATTAGTGCTCCCCCTAGATCAAGGCACCGGGGGAATCGATCTATGGTGTTGTGCTACAAAAACAAGTTAAAGTACAATGCACATACACCTATTTATGAGAATTAGAAGGGATGATAAGAGAATTAAGATAGATAAAAAAGAAGGAGATTAGAAATAGAGATAGGATAAGAAGAAAGGATTAGAGGAAGGTGAAATCAGATAGATCAGACAGGAATCAAATAATTCAGATTATTCAGAGAAGAGAAATCAAATTTTAAGCCTGACTGGGGATGGTCCTTTATATACACCGACAGTCCCTTAAATATTAGGGACCGTCCCTGTATAAGGGACCATCGCCAGTGGGGCTTGTTTTGGGCAGATTATTGTGATTTTAGCATTAGTTATTTTAAAGTTGGTTAATATCACACATTATAAGGATAACCATGAAAAGTATCACAACATAAAGGCATAGATTTCATAAATCTTAATAAGAAACTATTCATTCATTCGTAAGAGAAGCATACATAGCATAGATGGAGACATACATCAAATACCACAATCTAGACGTTAAAACTACAAGCTATTTCTAGAACAACCTAAGTTCCTAGAACATGCTTGGCCTAAAAGATAATCATTGATTATTTTTAACTAAACATGTAGAAATGTTTAGTTAGAAGGTAGAGAAGAGGGTGGTGGAGAAGATGGTGGAGGAGTAGGTGGCATGGTAGCAAGAGGAGTTGGTTGCACACACTACAAGAAAAGGGGGCTTATTGGATGCCTGTTACTGTCCTACAAAAATAGTATATAGGACCTTTAACCTAATAGTACAAAAATAAAAGTGTCCCATAGGAAGGGGTTGTAATAGATACTTAGGACACTTATTGGCGTCCTATTAAACTTGAACATTTTAAAACTAAATATTTGGTCCCATAAAAATGTTTATGCGACCAAAATGGCGTCCTAATAGACCACACTATAGGATGCTATTCGGTGTTCTAATATATGCTTACCCATTTGTTTTGTTTTAGGACACTTTTACGGGGTCCTAACACACATTTTCATAGGACGAAAACATAATGGATAAAGTCTTATTTTAGTACCAAGAAAAGGGTCCTAATACATAAGTGCTTTATTAGAACCAAATTTGATGTTATAAAAGACATTTTTTTCACGTGTTTAGTTAAATCATGTACCAAATGTAATATTGATCAATGTCATTTTGCTCACAAATATTAAGATATAATCACTGCAAATAAATCAAGAAATCATTACCATTCATATTAATCACTTACTATATACAACATATATTGTCATTCAGAAGAAATGATCTAACAATTGTACATAAATCAAGGAAGAATAATAAGCTAAGCCATTGCACAAAAATTCCTATGAAATAAGAAAACTATCATTGTTTGCCAAGTGAATGTCTTTGAAGATATCCTTGCCTTATGATCTGAATCCACCTATCGCCAAAAATACATATACTAGTATAAGTAAAGAGTGTTGGTAAAATCATGGTTTCATAGGCAATATCATGTTTACTAAAATAATTACCTTACCAAAATGATAGGACATTACCATGGATTACTCCTGTAGCTAGGCACGCCAATATATTATTGGCGAAATCATATATTTTCACACTCTCACCTAAAGATGTTCCCAATCCACATAACACACACACATTTTGCCACCTCTAACATGCATAAAATGGAGCATAAGGTCAAATTATACCTTTTCGTTGGTTTTTCTTGAACTTTGAGAATGGTGCGAGCAAAATGGCTTCTCAAAAGAGTTGCATGGTAAAGCTTATCGGGAGAGACTTGCCTCTCGGGTGGAGCACTCTCCACTGAAATATATTTTATAGCACATTACGGGTGTGAGAAGATGCTACAAAACTAACCGCACACAAAAGTTCTGCATTTATTTCAATGCTTACCCTTCTTGATGCCCAACAACTTCACCAGATACAGGGATAGAGTGAGATTTCACTCATCAACTTGGCCCACCCCATCTACAGAATCTGAAAAATACACAAATAATCTTTAAAATTTCCCATGGGTATTAGCATACCAACACAACAACAACAACAACAGTACCCAATCTCGCCAGGGCGAGGTATGGGGGAGGTGAGATGTAGACAGTCACACCCCTACCCGAAGGTAAAGGGATTGCTTCTAGAAAGACCTCCGGCAAGTGCGCGTGTGCAGGCTATCAACCAAAAAGTAAGATGCGAGGAAAGAGATACAAAGAAATAAAAGGCACGTATAAGACAAAAACCAACAAGCAGTCAGAGACATAAACGCAAACATAAAAACAATACAAAGAGCAAGCAAGCCATAAAAGGGTGAAAGGCAATAAGGGCACATAAGGGCAAAAAAAACACAAAGGCGACATAGAATACCAAAAGGCAACCGCAAAGCATACAAAACAAATACATAGATAAAAGAAAATGATGCTTAAAAGACAAAAAGCCATCAAAGGGAAACGAACATGCACCCAGGAAAGGGAAAAAGGCAAAAAAGCACACAAGGGTATTAGCATACCAGAGAGTAGTAAAAATATAGAACCTAGATGTTCACCTTGGGGAACAGCTGTTATTTGCTCTATATCAATTTCAATTTCCTATTATGCGATGCAACAACAACACACGTCAATCTTGATACATATCGTAGGTAAAAATAATAAACCATAGTACTTTCACTTCTTTGTTATTACTTTTTGTTCAATTTGCATGTGCGGGTGCGTTTTATGAAGTTGTAGTCTGGTAGTATTTTCCAAGATTTAACTCTAATAAATGTTGCAATTTTGCTTTTGGCACAATGTTTGTAAGAGACTTGTCGAAAAATGTAAACTTAGTTTATCTTTTAAGACCACCCGTACTGGGCGCTGAAGGACCCTTTTTTTTGCTCGACAGCGCCCAACAGCGCCCGTACATGCAAAACGGGGGGGCGCTGTTGGGTCGAAAATTGCAATTTTGTTTGTTCTGACAGCGCTCGTTGGTTGCCTTGGTATTTAAAATCCGAACGTTGCAAATGAGAATCCGAACGTTTGCTTTGCAAACGGTAACAAAAAAAAAAAACGCTCCACTCTTTTTTTTTCTTATTTAAACCAACATCAACACATTTTTTTTACACAATTCACTTCTTTTATTTTACATATTTACCTCATCAAACTATATAAAATCATCCAAGCATCATGAACCCGAACCGCCCAACCCGCCCACAATTTTACCCAAATAACGAGGCTATGTTTTCAAACGAAGATCTTATAGAAATGATATCGCAAATGCCACCAAGTGCGCAAACCACGTTTCAAAACTATGTTTTAAGCCAACAAAATTTCGGGTTTAACTCGTATACCCAACAAAACGTTCCACAATTCCCCACACCTCCACAATTCAACACATCTCCACAATTTCGACCGGAAAATTATATGCAACGAGCCCAAAATGTTGGATCTAACGAGAGTGTCCCGGATATTGTCTCGGAAAGTCCTCCAAGCGTTACCCGAGCGAAGGGTAAACAACCCGCCGGTCCGTCTCAAAAACCAAGGCGCCAGCACAAAAAAAAACCCGAGGGCGAGCCAAGGGCTAAGAGTACGCGTATGCCATGGAACGACAACGAGTTGATGTGCTTGGCACGTGCGTGGGTCGAAATTGCGACGGATCCAAACGCCGGTATATACTTTTTTTTTCGTTATTATATTTTTTTCGTTATTATTTTTTTTTTCATATTTCGTTATTATTTTTTTTTCTTATTTCGTTATTTTTTTTTGTTTCTTATTTCGTTATTATTTTTTTTATTTCGTTATTTTTTTTTATTTCGTTATTTTTTTTTTTTTACTTATGTCGTTCGTTATTTTTTTTTTGTAGCGAATTATCAACGAGGATTGGTTTTTTGGGCTCGAATTCGAGAAGCTTTTTTTTCGGCAATGGGTGTCGGAGAAGATTATCGTACGCCGGACATGATTCGGGGAAAATGGACCGACCTCAATAGGGCGTGTCTACTCTTTAATGGCATCTACAACCGAAAAAATAATATGCCGGTGCCAAGTGGTGAAAGTTTGGGGACGTGGGCATACGACGCCGCCGACAAGGAATACAAGGCGCTTAAGGGGTTTCCTTTCCAACACAAGGCGGTGTGGGAGTACCTTCACACCCATCAAAAATGGGTCCACCAACCGTCTTTGGAAATTCGTACAACGAGGCCGTCAAAACGGTCTAAAACCGATTCATCATCCAACCCCGAAAGCCAATCGTCCGATGCTCACACATTGAACCTAAACGACGATGCGGAAGATGACGAGGTCGTGTTTGTCGAGCCGGAAAGGCCCTTGGGTAGGCGAAGTGGCAAAGGTAAAGGGGTTTCCTCATCTTCTACCCCCGACAACGAAAACCCGTTGAGCCAAATTGCGGCTGGGATAGCTAGGCTAGGGGAAGAGGCACAGAAGCGTCGCGAGCTCAAAGAAAAGAGATACAACGAGTACATGAAAATGAAAGATTGGGAGCAACTGCGCCGAAGCACCGTCGGGATGACCGACGAGGAAAAAGCCATTAACAACAAAATCAATGAAGAAATCAAAGCAAAATGGGGTTGGTAGTGTTTTTTTTATGTAATATGTAGTATGAAATTGTATGACTTTTTTTTTTTTTTTTTTTTTTTTTTTAATTATGTAATAGTTTTAGGGTTTATTTTAATGAAATTATGTTTTCATTTATATTATTTAGTTTTTATTATAAGTTTTTTATCATTAAAAAAAATTAAAATAAAAAAAAAGGTACTGCCACGTGTCAAACAACCTCCCACTCTCCATTACACCACTTTTGCAACAAAGCCCCATCCTACCCCACATGCCACGTGTCGAACAACCCCCCACTCTCCCAACCACCCCACTACACATGGTCTAACAAAGCGATGACATTCTAATTAAATTATGCCACACTGTTTTCATCTCTTTACTAGTCACTAATACTCCCTCCGTCCCTTTTTAAATGTCCACTTGGACTTTTTTTGGTCTTTATTATTCAACTTTGACCATAAATAATTTTGTTTGTGTTATATACTACTTGATGAAAATTATACCAATGAAAATACTTTTAAAACCCAATCCATTCATATATTTTGCATCAAGTATTATATAACACAAATAAAAATATTTATGGTCAAAGTTGAATAATAAAGACTACAAAAAGTCCAAGTGGACATTTAAAAAGGGACGGAGGGAGTCACTAATATAATTTAACTAACAAGTAACAAAGATAGACCATGAATCGACCCACTCATATAATTTCCATTCTAGCTACAATTAGTCAAAAGAGCATTGCTAAACCCTCCTACAATATCCTCCTACACACACAATAATATTATATATTTTTCCCCACTCATTATGTTTCTGCATCAAAACCGTCAATTGACACTTTTCAGGATCACGTGAGTAGGAGGATTTGTATGAACATGAAGTAGGAAGATAAATATTAACCTTGGTCCCATCCCCCACACACGCACACTCACATATCTTTGAAAAATAAATACCTATATAAGAGCCTGATACATTCAATTGAATCTTTATGTGAAGTTAAAGAGGTGACGACCTGTGACAAAATTAAAATGTGAAAAGACCGTCTGTGAGAAGCCACATTATCATCTAGGCAGAACTGAAGAAATGTGAAACTTCAGTAAAGAAATTAGCATTTGCTAGAAAAAATGATAGTAAACAGGTAAACTAAGCTTCAATCTACCTCAACGTTTGCGGTCAGTCCAATCAATTTGCACCATGAAAAAACCACAAACTGGTGTAGTATCCACGTCTTCACACATAAGTTAAAGGTAAATGTACCAGATAGTCCATTAAACTTGAAGATATGAGTCAAAACCACTCACCAATTCATATAAGAACCAGTCCGGTCAAACACGAAAAAGAAGCCAAATGTCATTGCAAAAGCTAATAACCTTGCCAATTCTCATAACTCCAACCGCAGCCTAGATGTTCTTCTGTAAAGGATAAAGCCAAACAACATGAATTATTTTCTTGTATAAGTAATATAGGCCATAAACAAAACACCAATTTGTTCTTGTGAAACATGCCTCACCAAATACGAACAAGCTATAACACAGATATATCAACAATCTATAGACGATGTGAAATTTCGATGGTAGTAATACAAGCAAAAGTGATCGTGAACAGACAACAACTGAAAAACCCAAATCAAAACACCAACTATCGTAAAATCAAAACCGCAATAGCCACTGTATATACATATCTATAGTCTTCAGAACAAAATTAAAAGTTTTTTACAATCTCAATTGTTATTCACAAGGGGATCTTCTATTTTTATTTTAACAACCCACATAATCGCAGTTCATGTGTAATTAGAAGAAAATTCATTACCTTTTTGATGTAGGTTAATACATAAAAAATTGCCCCTTTCATTGTACAGTTAGAGACTTATCATTCATAAAAAGGTAGCCCATATCAACAGTTGCGTGAGAGTGGGCAACAAAAAAGTGTGATGGATGCATATGTGAGAGAAGGAGACTTGATGGTTCTAATGGAGATCATGGCATTAAAAGATTATATTTCATTTTTGGAGGGAGTTAAAATTTTAGGCAGGAGGGAAATGATTAAAAAATTAAAACCACTCTATCACAAAGAATAATGGGTATTTCATTAATAGATAATTAAAAATAAGAATAAAATCTAGAAAGTATAAATAATTAAGTTTTAAAAATGTTAAAATATATACTAGATATAATGCCCGCGCACACGCGGAATTTTTTCTAATCTTTTAAATAAATTATTATTTTTAATTTCGGGTTTTAATTATTATAACAGAACCTTCAAAACCACTGTACTTTGATTGAGGTATTGAATTAGGGTTATTTATGAATGTAGTGGGTTTTAATATTAATTAGATTTAGAGGAGATGTTCTTGTGTCAATGATTGTGCATGGATGAATGATAAGAGATCGAGTTTGATTGATGGAGGAGGAATTTGGGAATGTTGGGACTTCAGGATTTTTAGTGGGAATAATACTGAATTTTAAGTTTCAGCCCAAATCTTTGAAAAACTTGCTCCACCGTTTTTAAGTTTTATTTTTTTTAGTTTTTGACACATATATTTTTGTAAGTTTTTTTTTGAATGATTACAAATCACATTCATTTTTTTTAATAAAATATGGATAAATTTAGAAGTATTTAGGCTTTTCTTATTTAATATTTAAGAAAATAATAATAATAATAATAATTTGATTATTACTTAATAAGGTATGATTTGATTTTTTCGAAATGAAAAAGTCCCCACTAGGGGTTTTGTTTTATTATATAAAAGATGTAGAAAAATAAAATAAAAAAAATAGGTGTATTAGTTTGTATTTCTGTAGAAGGTTTTTTTCGTAAAATTTGGTATACTATAAGAGTGTTGGGTATGGTGGCGTGAGGTCCTCGTCAGTCCGACGCTGACTGTGTTTTGGCATCGTCAATACCAAGCCACGACACTGAGTGGAGGTTGCGTCAGTCCTTGAACAAGTGATCCGGATTGCGTGTGTGGATGGAAACAAAAAAAAAGAATATTGTCGTTAATAACGGCTAGTTTTCGAAACTTTTTTTTTTTTTAATTTCAAATTAACGTTTTAGACACTATAAATAATACTCCATTTTAACTAATTTTCACACAACTTTCTCTACCAAAAATACAAGTTCTCTCTACCAAAATTATCATAGATTGTTCTCTTACACATATAATCGAGTAAATCAAAGTTAGTGTTCAGAAACAAATTGATGAGTATAACATTCTTCAACAAACGATTATCGACTCATTTGTGCAGTTTGACAAAGCAAGCATAGCTAAAGATGATCTAAGGAAAGCATGTGCGGAATGCAAAGACATTCTGCAAGATAGATTAGTTTTTATGGACATTTTTTCTAAAAGAAGAATATTGGAAAGATTGGGAGATTTATAATCCTTCGTTTAAAATGGCGGGAAAAATACAATATCAAATCAGTACTAAAATTGTTTGGATGCATGTAAAATGGCGGGAAAAAATACAAGAACAAATCGTATTGTAGTTTGTATTGTTATTTGATGAATTAATGAAATTTAGTTTGGAAAAATGGAAAAGAAAAAAATGGTGGTTGGGGCTCTTTTGACTCAAGCTATGAGCTAGGGGAGGGGTATTTTGGTGTGTGAGTGAGTTTAGTGAGTCGCTAATGTGGCGCTGAGGTGGAAAACTGGCTCAAGCCATTTTGAGCTACGGTACCCAGTGCTCTAATCAACATTTTCTGATACATCGTTCTTGATTGTGGTTTAAAAACCAAATTAGAAATAAAACCGGGTTTTCAAACAGTTGTTGGTTTTTTCCATTTTAGTCGACCGGTTCCAACCAACGGTTTCCCGATTTAACCAGTTAAACCAGTATTGTCTGGTTTCAAAACACTGCTCTTGATATCTACCGCTATCAATCGATCAAAGTGGTTTATTTGTATAAACTGTTAAATGACTAGGTTGGTTGGCCCAATCTAATGGTCCAAAGCTCACAATAAGGCTTGTGCCAACTAACCTAATTATGATTACATAATAAAGATTGCATGTATAGTTATAATAAAGGCGTAGCTTGATGAACAAGTAATCCTAATCCTAAACCTAATGGTCTAAAGCCCACAATTAGGCTTTGGTCAACTAACCTAGTCGTCTAACATAAACAATATATGTGTTTTTAGTTTATCTCCGAAAGGCGTAATAATAACACTGCCACAATTGTCTCACAATAATTTTAGTTTGAATCACGTTGGGTTAACATTTAGGATAATTTAAAAAATAAATAAATAAATAAATAATCCAAAAATGATTGCTGAAGTAGTGGTTATGTTGCATACATCAAAGCTAAAAAAACTCGACATTTTTTTAGTAGCCAGACAAGGATCTCTCTCTATCTACCCATATGTGTGTTTGTATGAGGATGTTTTATGTATCTGACATATATTTATGATATGCGTACATGTTTACGAACAAGACAAGCCTTATCGAACAGTTTTTTCAGGGTCAAGTCGGGTTATTCGGGTTAATATATTTTTAACAACCTTGCATATTGATAGGTCAAAATTCGTTATATTGTCCACATTTTGGTTAAAAGTGTATCCAAGTCTCTTAATTTAAACTTTTTATGTAATGAGAAAGCCGAATGTATTTTCGTATCCAAAGTTAACATATAGGAATGTCCTCCATACGTTACACTAAGTATTTGATTATCAGTCTTTGTTTAGTGTAACATTCGAAAGCATGACAATGTAGCGGGTAATAGGACCACATGTGTACCAAGTGTCCTATAAAGCTTAATTTAATAGGACATATATATCAAGTGACTTATTAGTTTCTCTCAAAATAGGACCTTAATGGATAAAAGTCCTATAAAACTAAATGTTACAGGACCTACATATCGAGTGTCCTATTAGGTTTTATTCTAATAGGACCTCGACAAACAAACGTCCTATAATACTCGATGTAATAGGACATACAAGTAAAGTGTCCTATAAAGATCTATTATATAAGACCTTAGCAAATAAGGGTCCTAAAAGTATTTTCTAATAGAACCAATTTATTAAGTGTATCATAAATTTGATTGTAAAGGGACTAAAAAACTAGCGCGTCCTGATAAGTTTGTTATTAGGACCCTCAAGTAAAAAGGGTCCTACGGAAAGGTATCAATAGCCCCCTTTTCTTGTAGTGACATTAGGTTGAGAGAGAAGGTACAAAACATGGGCAAACATGTAATGAAGTTCTTCTCTAAGGGAGGAAATGAGGTTGAAATTATGAAAGCAGCATGCACAACCCATGGTGTGGTTGTTGACAAAGTTGTAGGAAGTCGATGACCTATGATTGGTGATGGTGGTGGAGTAGAAGGAGTGTAATCCAAGGGCCCATTTGGTGAGGTGTTTAGGAGTGGAGAGTTAGAGATGGTAAAAGAAGGTGATAGATTGCTCACGAATGGTGTGTATGCGGCGGAGCTAGAGTGAGCGAGCAAAGGTGATAGGTTTCTAATGAATGATGAAAATGGTGAAGAGTTTGGCCTTGAGGAGGAAGAGGATGTGCCTTTGGTTGAGGGTGTTTTGAGTGGTGCACTAGGAGCAAGAGGAGAATTGGGTTTGGCTTTTGGTGATGGAGTTATGTCTTCTTGAGTGAGATCAATGAAGTTAGTTTTTGGTAGTGTGATGGTGATTTTAGACCTTTTGTTTGAGGTAGAGGAAGAATTCATTGTGGTGGATGAAGAAGATGAAGTGGAGATGAAAAATGATGATGAAGGAGAAGAGGATGAAGGTTTAAATAATCAAGGATGATTATAGTTTAGGCAAAGCATGCATTAAGACTTTAATGCCACTAAAATTTGTTTAACTAAACCTGAAAATGGTGGTGAAAAACATGAAATAGGTCAAGGTTGCAGGAAAGAATAAACACTGCAGAAATCCGTTACCTACATTGGACGGTCCTTTAAATATGGGACGATCCTCTAAATATACGGGACCGTCACTTTATTTATGTGACCGTCACCAGTGGGTTATCAGGTTTCCATTCAGTTTTTCATTTCTGCAAACATGTAACTCAAGTATTGCCAAACAACCAAATTTTTGCAGAATCATACATAATTACACTTCAAGCACAAACTAAGAAAAGATCATTCAATTAAGAAGCATTTAGTATACTATGATCTAACCAAGTCTAAGCATAAAAGATAAATACAATATACATCACAATTTAATCAGGTCAAATAAGATGCATACATAATAAAGCCAAAGTTATCAAGTTACGATGGAAACTTCATAAGTTTAAACAAAATGCTAATGCTAAGGCACAAGGAACATCTTTCATTCAACAGTCTTTAATATGTCCTTTTTCCAATGACCTCGGTCTCCCCAGATCCTTTGCACTTGAGAGCTACTCATTTCCTCTTTTAATATATCATCAATGGGTGTTCTTATATGTTTGAGAAAGGATGATATAGGTGACTCAGTCAAAGGTTCCAAGACTCGATCGACAATGTAATATTTATGACCTTGAAGGTATGAATACGAGTTCATGAAGTAGTTAAAGAGACGGGTTAGAAACATCCCATAGGGCATTGACTTTCTGTCATCGTCCTTGAGATGCATTATTCGCATAGCGAAGAGATAAGCAAGATTGTATGGTTGTCTAGTGAGAATGCAATAAAGCATATGAGCAATACCTGCTGGTAGATACTCACGATCTTTTACTAGACAAAGAGCGTTTTCTCGCAGAATAACCGCCATGGGTTGAAGAAAATGGCGGAGTTCACGTACACGAATTCTATTGGGATAGAGGACATCATATGAATTGCAAAGGGAGTTGATTAACACGGTTTGAGAGGGGATGTAAGAGCAATATGGACCTTCCTCTTCTCGATTTTCGAGAAAAGAGTCAAGATTAAGTTCTTCCGTATAGACACATTGCCCATGATATTGAAGTCCAAGGATTTGAGCAAATTGCTCAAGAGATAAGGAAAAATTGTAGTGACCTACCCAAAACCAAAGAGATATAAAATTGTCTTGGTTACGTTTAATTTTGATCTCACGAAAGAATTCTAACAACAAACGAGGACAAGTAGGTTCATTAATGGCGAGTAGGCAATCAAAGCCTATAGTTTGAAAGGCTATGTCAATATGTTCCTGAGGTATGAATAAAGAATCGACAGTTCGCCCTTCATGGATGTAACGAGACTCAAGGTCTCTAAAGCTTTGGACAAAGTCGAGTGGTAGGTAGGGTTCTAATGAGACTTTTGGGATATAAAGGTTGGTAAGATGAAGGTCGAAATCATATATGTGTGGCATATTTGTACCTATAAGACACACGAAAAATAAACATTTCTTAAGTCAATTTTACTTGACAAACCAAATTTAATAAAGATTCGACCCAAGTTGATGCATGATTGTGAAAATGTTTTTGATATGTATTAAAAATGTATGATTACATTTCTGTTATGTTCCTAACCATGATTAACTACATCAAATTGAATTAGGGATTATCACAAGTTTTGACACTTTTCAAAATTCTCTTAATTGGACACTTCCTACATCTAGGTGAGTGATATTGGTAGTACATTGTTAAGATTTAGTGTTTATTTCAATTAATTACAAGAAAATTTGAAAATCCCCAAATTCAAGTTTATGTTCATATGAACCCTAATTTCGAATTAATGAAGAAATTGATGAAATGACTTACAATTGATGTTGTTAATAATTTTGTGCTTGATAATCCTTGATTGATAAAGTTTGAATTAGGTTTTAGTGGAAGAATTAAGAGTTTAGTTGTGTTTTTGATTATTTAGTCGTTGTTGCAGTAAGAAGGAATGTTTGGTTTTGGTTTTCTAAAAAAGAAAAGCGGGATACTACATGAAAAACTGGTGACGGTCCCTTAAATGTGGAGGACCGTCACAGGGACCGTCAGGGTTTAAAGGACCGTCTCCAGAAAATAGTTTTTGAGAGATAAAAATTTTTGTGAATGGTTTTTAACTTGAGTTTTATGAAAAGTAATTTGTTGAGAACTCTTAGGATCGAGTGCTTAGATTATGTAAAATACTAGACATGGAATAGAGGAAATGGAGAAGACACGATATGCATGAGTAGTCTAGAGGAATGGGTATTGAGGAGAATCGAGATGGAAGAAATAGAGGAGACTTGTTTTAAGTGAGTAGGTTGACGACATGCTGAATGCAGAGTAGGAATAGAGTCGAGACAGAAGAAATAGAAGAGATATAGATGAGATGAGAATCAAATACGAGGCTTGCATCGTGTTGTTCTGAAGTCAATCATGTCTTCGGTGAATAGAGACAAGAAGAAGAGTAGAACAGTAGACGTAGACGAGAAATAGAGGAGAAAAGAGAAGTCGTGGACGTTAAGAGTGTGCGTCATCCATAGTGATCGATAGACGTGCCTTTACGGCTATTGATAGTGGTTGCAACAATATTACCATTATCTCTAAAAATTCAAGAAGATCCTACGGGAAATAAGCATTTAGGCACATAGTCTAATTTCCTAAATTTTATCTACCACGTATAGAATTAAAACACAAAGAATTTCAGTCAAACAATTAACATGTTACTAGCAAGTAAGTAGCACGTAGGACTATCACGGTTTTGAGAAAGCGTACCTTTGCCAATAGTATTTCCTAAAGATACCTTACCGTGAGAGATGTTATGAGTGAAGCAAGGTTTGAGTAGTGACGGATTATCCCATGTTTGACGAGAGCATGAGTAGTTATTCATATCTTCAATTTGCTTCCCTCGTGCATCTAAAGAGATAACTTGCAAGAAAACTTGGTACCCAATTTCTCATGGGTCCGAGATGGTTAGTAATAAACATCCTTTTCATTTACATGCACAAGATGAGGATGTCGTTAGCAGACAAAAATTTCCATAGATACATGTCTAGTTGAATTTTATTCCAAGATGTAAAAGATTTTATTTGAAGTTGTTTTACTTAAATTTCATTAGTGATAAATGATATTTTTAGAAAATTAAGTTTTTCAAATAACAAGTCTAGATTTGTCTAAGAGGTTTCATGTAACACCCCCAAAAATCTGGATTTGCGGAAGCATACATGTTTGGGTGCTACTAAATTGGAAATCACAACACACAGATATAGAGAACGGATTTGAAAATCCGTTTTGAGAATAGTTTACATTTTCAAATTTAAAATGTCATATATCAAGTTCAGTTTAAATAAAACAAGGCCCATTTAACATGATTGTCCCAATCAGAGTTTAATTCATGTGTAAAAACACTTCTGGTAATTATGATCGATGCCATGCCATGCCTTCATCAAATACATACTCAAACACCTGAGAAAAACATGCTAAAAGTCAGCTAAAGCTGGTGAGTTCATAGGTTTATAGTAAATAAGCACATATGGACTATAGCAAATAAATCAGCAGGCACACACTAACTGCATGCTAACACTAAGCTCATACAACCGAGGCTACGAAAAACAATATGCCTAACCAACATAGCATAACAAAGGTGCCTGCGAGTGTTTATCCCCAGACACTCGGAAAATCCGACATGGTATACGTTCGCGTTGACCTGTCGGGCCAACCGAATGGGGGAGTCACCCCCAATAGATCTATTTATATCATACGCGCTTCCCGCAGGAATTAACGGTTGATGATATTGGGCAATAGTGGGATCATACATACTTAGGTTATCCGCATACTAGGGTGTAAAAATAAAAGTTCAGTTTAGGTCCATGAAAACAGTTTTGCATGTTTCTTACCCCAAGGTTTATAAAACAGTTGATATGAAAATGGGGCTATAAACTCACCTTAACCGTAGCAATCTGCTAGTAAACAAATAACACAGTGCAACCGCTCCGACACGCGACCTAGATCAGTATGGTAAGTCTTAGCGTACTATTCGTGTTTTAAACATTTTGACACATTTGAAAGGTTTGTGTGTGTCAAAGTGCTCGTGTATTTCTTGCTTGTCGTGTGGTAAAGTATAATTCAAAAGTGGTTTATCGTAAAAGTTTCTTTAGTGATGGTTCATGGTGAAAGTGTAAGGTGAACATAAGTGTGACGGGATCGTCCGTGCTTAGTGCTCGTCGTCGGAAAATACGCAAGTAATATATACATTATCTTGTATATATTTTAAATAAAGTTTAATAACTTAAATATTTAACTAATTAGGGCATGTAATTAATTAAATAAATATGAATAAATTAATATAAAACTTAATTATGAAAACTATTTGGAGATGAAAATTAATATAAAGCTTATTCAATAAGTTATTCCAAATAAGTTGTTATGCACTAATTTCACCTTTTCACCACTCGAGCCAAAATTTTATGTTTTTCAAAACCCCAATAGTTATTTATTTTTAAGGTGTGTCGATTTGTACATAAACTCAAGTTAACACATATGTTACTTAAATTCGCGTAATTAGTTCAAAGCTCATTTGTATTATCAAATTAGCATAACATGCAACAAGATTCACCACAAGCAAGAATTAACACAATTTGTAAAGAACACAAAAAAAAAAGTCGAGCACTAGGGGTTTTATACTAAACCCTAGCTTTTTCAAATTTGTAAAATGTATACATTTAACACTTTGTATCACCTTTAGACATCATAAGAACATGTAATGAACAAGATTGAACAAGTTTTAAGAATTCTTAGTTTTGTATAGAAGTCGAGACTCACAAGACCAAAGAACAACCCAAATTGCTTCAAATTTACCTAAGACACGTTTCGATCGTTCTCAAAAGCTCAAAAGTACACCCTGATTATCTTGAAACTCCATAGAATTTTGTAGATCTTGATTTTTATGGTTGTTCGAATTGTGGAAGTGAAAATGGAAGAGAGGAAATGTTGGATCAAAATTCTTTGTGTGTGTTTAAGTGTGTGTAGCATTTTAGGAACAAAACAAGTTTATGTGATGTATTAATAAGACAAAAAATTTGATCTCCTTTGTTGGGTTGTGATAGTGGTCGACAAAAGACAAAACAAAGAGGAAGGAAAACATTTTTGATCCTCGTTGGTGTATCATGCGTCGGTATGAGCTTAAATGTTACTGTAAAGTTCCGGTTTGACTTTTTGGACACATACACGCAAAATAAGGTTTTTATCGACGCTTTTGTCAGAATAATAATAAAATATTATTATTTGCTCAAAATTGTATTTATTTGACATTTACCATAACTATTGTAGTATCGGTACGCGTGTGGGGTTGCTTTTCAGTAAATGCGAGAAAGTTTATGAGTTAAATACGTAACTTGTCAGTAACTATCAGGAATAGAATAATTTACGTTTACAGACAAAAATAGACAGTTTCAGCAGTGACTGTAATCTACAGTACGCGGGATAGCTTCCCGAAATGCTCATAAATGCTAAAAAATGTTCAGTTATGCATAGAAATGCTCGGTTTAGAAATAATAAATAAATATTTATTATTAAAATAAAGTGCAAAAATTACCATTTGTCACAGTCTCCCCAGCTAATGGGGAAATCCGTCCCTGATTTTAGTTTGCGTTACTCGATGAGTTCGAGAAGAGATAAGGGTATTTTCGTTTGATTTCATCCTCTCACTCCCAAGTGTACTCGGGTCCTCTATGAGAGTTCCAACGGACCTTCACGATTGGGATAAGACTTTGCTTAAGCCGTTTAACTTTCTGGTCCATGATTTCAATTGGTTCTTCGATGAAGTTCAGTTTCTCATCAAGCTGGATTTCTTCTAGGGGAATAGCAAGGTTTTCATCAGACAGACACCTTTTCAAGTTGCTTACATGAAAAATGTCATGCACAGTGCTGAGTTCGGAAGGCAATTCGAGTCGATAGGCTACCGACCCGAATCTGGCAAGAATCTCAAAAGTTCCAATATAACGAGGGTTCAACTTATCACGTTTTCCAAATCTTATCACGCCTTTCCATGGCAAGACTTTCAACATGACTTTATCACCCACTTGGAACTCAAGGGGTCTTCACCTCTTGTCAGTATCGCACTTTTGACGGTCACGAGACGCTTGCATTCGGCTCTTGATTTGCACAATTTTCTTGGTAGTCTCGTGGACTAGGTCTGGTCCGGTAAGTTGGCTTTCTCCGACTTCAGCCCAACATATCGGCGATCTGCACTTAAGACCAAAAAGTGCTTCATACGGTGCAGCCTTGATGCTGGTGTGGTAGCTTTTGTTGTAAGAAAACTCGGCTAAAGGCAAATGCCTATCCCAGCCGTTCCCAAAATCTATCACACACGCTCTGAGCATGTCCTCTAACGTTTGAATGGTCCTTTCACTCTGACCATCAGTCAGAGGGTAGTAAGCTATACGCATGTCGAGATCTGTTCCCAATGCGTCATGGAGCGACATCTAGAAGTTCGACGTGAAACGACTGTCTCGATCAGAGATGATAGAAATAGGCACACCGTGCCTTGCGAAAATTTCCTTCAAGTACAGTCGTGCAAGTTTGTCCATGCTATCATTCTCTTTTATAGGAAGGAAATGAGCAGATTTGGTGAGACGGTCCACGATTACCCAGATCGTTTCGTAACTGCTCGATGTCTTCAACAGTTTGGTGATGAAGTCCATAGTTATGCGTTCCCACTTCCATTCTGGAATTTTAGTTTGTACAAGTAAACTTGATGGCCTCTGGTGTTTAGCTTTGACCTTTGAACACGTTAAGCATTTACTGACATATTCTGCAATGTCGGCCTTCATGTTTGGCCACCAGTAAAGTTTCTTCAAATCCAAGTACATCTTGTCAGACCCTGGGTGAATGGAGTATTTGGACTTGTGGGAGTCGTGCATGATCAAATCACGAATTCCTTCATATAGTGGGATCCAACTTCTGTCCCCATAACACAAAACTCCATCGGGTCTCTTTACGAAGCCATTCTCACTCTCTGGCATTCTATAAATCTTCTCACTTGGTTGGTTCTCTTCCATGAGTGCCTCGACCTGAGCCTCAAGAATTTTCACTTGAAGAGGTGAACTAATTGTCATTCCTAATGATCTGAGAGGTTTGATCCGCTATTTTCTGCTGAGGACATCGGCAACTACATTTGCCTTTCTTGGGTGATAACGGATCTCACAATCGTAATCACTAAGCAATTCCAACCATCAGCATTGTCTCATGTTCAGCTCCTTTTGGTTCAAGATGTGTTGTAGGCTTCTGTGGTCGGTGTACACCACACACTTTGTGTAACACCCCAACCCGAAAAGGGCAAAGATGTCACAAATACATGGTTTCATATCAGATACAAGCATTCAAGAAATAAAATAGCGGAAGCCTTAACAATAAAATCCAAGGAAAATAAGTCAACACGACTTATATCAAGTGCAAGACAGAAATAACGAAGTACAAAACAGAATCCAAAATGCCCAAACAATGGCATAACGAAAATAATATCCAAATGGTCACACTAGAATGACAAGGTCTAAACTTCACACAAGTTGCTCTCATCCCAAGGTAAAACCCAGCTCCTAGCTTAAATGTACCTGCCGCAGGAAAAGAAATGTGGCTGAGCTACGAGAGCTCAGTGAACAGATATAACGGAAACAAAGCAGTAGTAACGGAATAGTAAAGTAAAAGAAATAATACCAGGTGTAACAAGAGTCAGGAAGGAATACAAAAGAGTTATGCAGACATACCAGGAACTAAGAATGGTTACAATGGTAAATGTAAATGAAACCAGAACCCACCACAATCCCAAGTTAAATCCAGTCAGGTCCAATGTCAGGTCAAGTGTCAGGTCATAAGGTTACAAGGTTTCAGGAGAACAGAAATCCTCTACGAGCCCAAACATATCAAATCAAATCAAATCATATATCAGGGTGTATGGAGGGGTGACCTCAGCATACCAGGAACAGGGTGAGGGGATACCTCCAGGGGTTGGAGTTGCAAGCTCCCAGGGGTTGTGAAAGACGTGTATCGCACACACTCATCAGTCACCAGGTATAACAGGAAATATAACAAATCAGGACAGGTCTAGGATGCATCCATGCGCCCCCGCAGGCCACTGGGTCTTCCTCTACGTAACACATCAAATCAGGTCAGGGACGGTGTAACCAAATCACTAGGGCTACACACTAGTCATGCCGGTGGTGCATCACAGACATGGACATGAAAGCCTCATGCCTAGTGGATGGCTCGTAGTCTCAAACTGTGGGTCAAGGTCAAGTATCAAGTCTCGGGTATCAAGTATCAGGTGTCAAGTCGCAGGTATCAATGTCAGGTATCATGTCAGGGTTCATATCAGGGTTCAAGACAGGAGATAAATGCAGGGTTCATTATCAGGAGGTCAATATCAGGAAGGTCAAATACTAGAAGGTTCATAATAGTTTATTAAAAGAAATCCTCTTTACATGGTTTTAATAAAATGATTGTTATAACAGTTTTCATAATAAAAGTCTTTTAAGGAAATGTTCAAAACCTCTTCATATATAACTAAAAAGTAGTTCTAAAATCCTATAAACCTTCAAGTACCCAAGGTCTTAATTATTCAGGTTATCAGGGTGAACAAGTCATGTCAAGTATCGGAAGAAAACATAGCAGGGTTCAAGTCAAAAGTTCAAGGCAAGAGTTCAAGTAAAGGCTCAAGTCAAAAGGTTCATATCAAGTGCATCAAGGTTCAAGTTCAGGTTCATGACAAGGTTCAAGACAAAGGTTAAAGCAAATGTCCAAATATATGGTTCACAATACAAGGGGAAACATAACAATGAATCAGGAATCAGAAATGAGACGAAGGCTCTTTACAAGAAGAGCAGAATATCTGTACCTTATTCAAATAGCAAGCACAAACACAAGAGTAGCTGACAGGGATCAAGATCACTCCCTCCTCGAACCTAAAGGAGTTGAAGACAGAAATACGAAAGGGGTTCAGTTATTTTCCCATTATAAGTAACTTCTATTTTTAGTAACTTTCTATTTTTAGCAGGTTTCCATAATTAGTAATTTACCACATTTAGCAAGATTCAAGTGATATAATTCAAGTCAAGTCATTAGTTAGCTTATTATGGAAGTCATGTTCATTTTGATAAGTTACACAAGTTCAAGGTTAATTATGACAAGTTTTTCATAGTTCAGGGTTATAAGTGTAATTATACCAAGGATGAGGGTTTAAAATGAAAATATCACCATTAACTCATTCTAACTCTCAAGTTATCCAGAATTACACCTTTAGTCCTTTAGTTTTCATACTTTACATTTTATACCCTTGTACTTACATAAGTTACATTTTAAACCTTATAACTTTTATAATTACTCATCAAACCCTTAGTTTTCCAATTTTACACAATATACACTGATTTTAACATATTATACGAACACACCCTTAAGTATTTACAATTTACACATCAAGTCCCTCAAGTTATCAAAGTTACATATTAAGCCCTTTAATTTACCATTTCAACCTTTAATTAATAATTACATATTAAGCCATTAAATTACCAAAATTACACATAACCCCCTGAATATAATTTATTACTCAATTCGACCCTAACTTTCCAGAAATTACATATTTAGTCCCTCTATTCTAATTATTTTCAATTCGCCACTTAATTTACCATTTAAATCCATATCTCGCCAAATTTACAAATAAGGCCCTCATATAATAATTTTTATATGTTCCCCCTGATCTATAAAACATTATAAAAATATCCCACACTTTTCAATAATTACAAAACACCCCTTTAACTTATTATTTTCCAATCGGTATTTAAATATTTTATCAAAAATCAAACCCTAAACATCCCAATCATTATACAATAATTTTATCATCATTATGTCACCTTTATTTCCAGATTTCATCCATTAGAAACCCTAGGTCGATCAGTTTAGAATTTTTCCACAATTTCTCTTTTTATTTCCACAAACCCGATTATAACAAAAATCCATAAATCATGCATTCGACTTCAACAAATCAAGACACCATTTTTCTGTGATTATATGATGTATATAAGACCCACAAAAAATATAAACAAGGCCCTGAAAAATTGCATTCATTTTATAGCTCTCGATTTCGATTTTAGGGTTTGATAGGTCGTTATTTTTCATTCGATCACAATAGGGTGCATGGTTCGATTCCAATAATTTTTACATGTTATATATGATTAGGAGAAGGCTAGAAAATTACCAGAAAAATTATAGATCAAGGAATCACACGCTATGGATTTTCTTTGGTTCGGTTTCAATATTTTCGACTCTAAAAATTGCCACGCCTAAACGAACGACTCCAGGACCTTGTAGCTATTTTTCCCACCTCCTTTGCACTATAAAGAACACTAGAAAAATAGTCCCTTTCTTCAGAAAATTCGTATGGTGTGTGGGTGATTTTTATGAGTGGCGGCTATTTAGTTTTAGGGTTTAATGGGAGAAAAATAATTTATGGATTGATATAAATGTGATTGACCGAATTAGGAGGAGGGAGATTAGGCTAAGAACCGGCCTTCATTGACCAAGGCCCAATTTACCAAATTCAACAAATTTTTCCTTAATTACTTTGTGATTTAAATGATTGTTTTAAATAATAAAATTTGTATATTTATTTACATATTTCGGCCCAAGCAAGATTTATGTGTAAAAATACACTTTTGTACTTGTAAAAATATTAGAAGCTTGTATCAAAATTGTCTCACTTGATTTGTAGCTCGTTTCCAGAGATTCGGGATTAATTCGGAACTTTAAATAAGCTTTAATTAAATTTTAAAGTTTCAGGGGCATTTTGGTAATTTTTGCATGTTTTAGATTTTCGGGTTTTACAACTCTTCCCCTCTAACAGAAACATTTCGTCCTCGAAATTTTCAAGGACATAGAAATGAACGAGAACGGAAAAAAAAACAAGGACATACCAGACGCGCTATCAGTCCGGTCACGAGAAAGCGAAAAGACACGGCCGGTATGAGGAACAGGGGGAGGAGGATCGAGGAATTTCTCAAGTGCTGAAGTAGATTGCTTAGGATAATTTCTCACTTGTTGCTCAGAAGAACCACATCGGAAACAAGCACCTGACGTTATATGACAAGCTCCAGTATGGTTTTTCCCACAAGAACCACAAACAGATAAGGAAGTAGAGTACTCAGATGATCTCTTCTGCGAGTTTGATCCAGTAGCCCGATCTTGTTGATAGCCTCTAGAAGAATGATCTCTCCGCTGCCGTTTGGTTGACGCTGCGCTCCTGACAATCACCATCCTGCTTAGAAACTGACCTCGAATCTCGGCCCCTCGAATCTGATTTCTTCTGATCGTAGCTCTTGCCCGAATACTCCTTGACGTCCCGACTCTGAATCTGTTGCTGCACCTTGTCGCCATCACGGTCTCGTTTGTAACCAACGCCCTCATGAAAATCTCGATGTTGCGAGCTGCATCGCAACATGCTGACGGATCCGCAAACTCCGAATTAAGCCGACGATCAAGAAAATATGACAGAACAGAACATGAAGAATGACAGAGCAGAATCAAGGAAAAATGACAGAGCATAACAGGAAAAGAGAGTGCGCGAAAGGAAACCTAATGTCTACCCAATCCTCACAGGTCACGAGCCTAAGCTCTAAGGGTTTCGGATGCCTATTCTCTGATACCATAAATTGTAACACCCCAACCCGACAAGGGCAAAGATGTCACAAATACATGGTTTCATATCAGATACAAGCATTCAAGAAATAAAATAGCGGAAGCCTTAACAATAAAATCCAAGGAAAATAAGTCAACACGACTTATATCAAGTGCAAGACAGAAATAACGAAGTACAAAACAGAATCCAAAATGCCCAAACAATGGCATAACGGAAATAATATCCAAATGGTCACACTAGAATGACAAGGTCTAAACTTCACACAAGTTGCTCTCATCCCAAGCTAAAACCCAGCTCCTAGCTTAAATGTACCTGCCACAGGAAAAGAAATGCGGCTGAGCAACGAGAGCTCAGTGAACAGATATAACGGAAACAAAGCAGTAGTAACGGAATAGTAAAGTAAAAGAAATAATACCAGGTGTAACAAGAGTCAGGAAGGAATACAAAAGAGTTATGCAGACATACCAGGAACTAAGAATGGTTACAATGGTAAATGTAAATGAAACCAGAACCCACCACAATCCCAAGTTAAATCCAGTCAGGTCCAATGTCAGGTCAAGTGTCAGGTCATAGGGTTACAAGGTTTCAGGAGAACAGAAATCCTCTACGAGCCCAAACATATCAAATCAAATCAAATCATATATCAGGGTGTATGGAGGGGTGACCTCAGCATACCAGGAACAGGGTGAGGGGATACCTCCAGGGGTTGGAGTTGCAAGCTCCCAGGGGTTGTGAAAGACGTGTATTGCACACACTCGTCAGTCACCAGGTATAACAGGAAATATAACAAATCAGGACAGGTCTAGGATGCATCCATGCGCCCCCGCAGGCCACAGGGTCTTCCTCTACGTAACACATCAAATCAGGTCGGGGACGGTGTAACCAAATCACTAGGGCTACACACTAGTCATGCCGGTGGTGCATCACAGACATGGACATGAAAGCCTCATGCCTAGTGGATGGCTCGTAGTCTCAAACTGTGGGTCAAGGTCAAGTATCAAGTCTCGTGTATCAAGTATCAAGTGTCAAGTCGCAGGTATCAATGTCAGGTATCATGTCAGGGTTCATATCAGGGTTCAAGACAGGAGATAAATGCAGGGTTCATTATCAGGAGGTCAATATCAGGAAGGTCAAATACTAGAAGGTTCATAATAGTTTATTAAAAGAAATCCTCTTTACATGGTTTTAATAAATGATCGTTATAACAGTTTTCATAATAAAAGTCTTTTAAGGAAATGTTCAAAACCTCTTCATATATAACTAAAAAGTAGTTCTAAAATCCTATGAACCTTCAAGTACCCAAGGTCTTAATTATTCAGGTTATCAGGGTGAACAAGTCATGTCAAGTATCGGAAGAAAACATAGCAGGGTTCAAGTCAAAAGTTCAAGGCAAGAGTTCAAGTAAAGGCTCAAGTCAAAAGGTTCATATCAAGTAAATCAAGGTTCAAGTTCAGGTTCATGACAAGGTTCAAGACAAAGGTTAAAGCAAAGGTCCAAATATATGGTTCACAATACAAGGGGAAACATAACAATGAATCAGGAATCAGAAATGAGACGAAGGCTCTTTACAAGAAGAGCAGAATATCTGTACCTTATTCAAATAGCAAGCACAAACACAAGAGTAGCTGACAGGGATCAAGATCACTCCCTCCTCGAACCTAAAGGAGTTGAAGACAGAAATACGAAAGGGGTTCAGTTATTTTCCCATTATAAGTAACTTCTATTTTTAGTAACTTTCTATTTTTAGCAGGTTTCCATAATTAGTAAGTTACCACATTTAGCAAGATTCAAGTGATATAATTCAAGTCAAGTCATTAGTTAGCTTATTATGGAAGTCATGTTCATTTTGATAAGTTACACAAGTTCAAGGTTAATTATGACAAGTTTTTCATAGTTCAGGGTTATAAGTGTAATTATACCAAGGATGAGGGTTTAAAATGAAAATATCACCATTAACTCATTCTAACTCTCAAGTTATCCAGAATTACACCTTTAGTCCTTTAGTTTTCATACTTTACATTTTATACCCTTGTACTTACATAAGTTACATTTTAAACCTTATAACTTTTATAATTACTCATCAAACCCTTAGTTTTCCAATTTTACACAATATACACTGATTTTAACATATTATACGAACACACCCTTAAGTATTTACAATTTACACATCAAGTCCCTCAAGTTATCAAAGTTACATATTAAGCCCTTTAATTTACCATTTCAACCTTTAATTAATAATTACATATTAAGCCATTAAATTACCAAAATTACACATAACCCCCTGAATATAATTTATTACTCAATTCGACCCTAACTTTCTAGAAATTACATATTTAGTCCCTCTATTCTAATTATTTTCAATTCGCCACTTAATTTACCATTTAAATCCATATCTCACCAAATTTACAAATAAGGCCCTCATATAATAATTTTTATATGTTCCCCCTGATCTATAAAACATTATAAAAATATCCCACACTTTTCAATAATTACAAAACACCCCTTTAACTTATTATTTTCCAATCGGTATTTAAATATTTTATCAAAAATCAAACCCTAAACATCCCAATCATTATACAATAATTTTATCATCATTATGTCACCTTTATTTCCAGATTTCATCCATTAGAAACCCTAGGTCGATCGGTGTAGAATTTTTCCACAATTTCTCTTTTTATTTCCAAAAACCCGATTATAACAAAAATCCATAAATCATGCATTCGGCTTCAACAAATCAAGACACCATTTTTCTGTGATTATATGATGTATATAAGACCCACGAAAAATATAAACAAGGCCCAGAAGAATCGCATTCATTTTATAGCTCTCGATTTCGATTTTAGGGTTTGATAGGTCGTTATTTTTCATTCGATCACAATAGGGTGCATGGTTCGATTCCAATAATTTTTACATGTTATATATGATTAGGAGAAGGCTATAAATTACCAAAAAAGTTATAGATCAAGGAATCACACGCTATGGATTTTCTTTGGTTCGGTTTCAATATTTTTTACTCTAAAAATTGCCACGCCTAAACGAACGACTCCAGGACCTTGTAGCTATTTTTCCCACCTCCTTTGCACTATGAAGAACACTATAAAAATAGTCCCTTTCTTCAGAAAATTTGTATGGTGTGTGGGTGATTTTTATGAGTGGCGGCTATTTAGTTTTAGGGTTTAATGGGAGAAAAATAATTTATGGATTGATATAAATGTGATTGACCGAATTAGGAGGAGGGAGATTAGGCTAAGAACCGGCCTTCATTGACCAAGGCCCAATTTACCAAATTCAACAAATTTTTCCTTAATTACTTTGTGATTTAAATGATTGTTTTAAATAATAAAATTTGTATATTTATTTACATATTTCGGCCCAAGCAAGATTTATGTGTAAAAATACACTTTTGTACTTGTAAAAATATTAGAAGCTTGTATCAAAATTATCTCACTTGATTTGTAGCTTGTTTCCAGAGATTCGGGATTAATTCAGAACTTTAAATAAGCTTTAATTAAATTTTAAAGTTTCAGGGGCATTTTGGTAATTTTTGCATGTTTTAGATTTTCGGGTTTTACACTTTGTGCCATAGAGATAGTGTCTCCAGATCCGAAGTGCAAACACGACTGAGCCTAACTCTAGGTCATGGGCCGTGTAGTTTTTCTTGTGGGTTTTTAGTTTTTGAGAGGCATATGCTATCACCTTCTCTCTCTGCATTAACACAGCTCCCAAACCTTTGTGTGAAGCTTCGCAATAAATGACAAAGTCTTCACTACCTTCAGGTAAGGCCAAAATAGGTGCACTACACAACTTCTCCTTAAGGAGTTGAAAAGCTTCTTCCTCCTTATCTCCCCAATTGTACTTCACATTCTTCTGCGTCAATTTAGTTAAAGGCTACGCTATCTTGGAGAAACCTTCAATAAACCTTCAGTCATAACCGGCAAGTCCTAAGAATTGGCGTATTTCAGTGGGTGTTTTGGGTGTCACCCAACCCTTTATTGACTCGATCTTTTCGGGATCCACGTGAATGCCTTGACTATCAATCACGTGACCCAGAAATTACACAGTTGATATCCAGAATTCACACTTTGAAAACTTGGCATATAACTCCTCCTTCTTCAGTAACTCTAAGATTAGCTTGAGGTGCTCCTCGTGCTTTTTCTCACTCTTAGTATATATCAGGATGTCGTTAATGAACACGATCACGAATTTATCCAAGTATGGCTTATACACCCGATTCATGAGGTCTATGAATACGGCTGGTGCGTTGGTCAAGCCGAATAGCATAACTTGGAACTCATAATGGCCATATCGGGTCCTGAATGCAGTCTTCGGGATGTCTTCTTCCTGAACTCGGAGTTGATGATAACCTGATCTCAGGTCAATTTTGGAGTAAATAGATGAACCTTGAAGTTGATCGTGTAAGACACGAGCTCTATCTTTATCACACTAATATATGTCTCATTTAAGCACAAGAGAGATGGGACAAGATATATGTATGTAGATATGATAACTTAGAGAGAGAGATGAGATGATAACTTTTCTTACATTAAAGTACACACACTTGCACCCCCTACAAATGAGGTATAAAGAGCTTTATATAGTACAAGAGATGATGCCCTAAAGGGCCTTCAATGGGCTCGTGGGCTTTTGGCCAATGGATTGGACTTTTACAATTCTTACTAACTCTAACACAAGCCCACTAACCTTGACTAGATAATCATATTACACAAAGTTCTAACAATATGAATGACCATCACTTCAATATATAAATTTAAAGCTAACAATCTCCCCCTAAGGGATGGTCATTCAAAAGATGCACCATGTGATTAGGTCTTTAGACTTCTGGGTCTTGAACTTTTTGTGTCGTTGCAGAATAGTCTTGATTCTTTGTTCCTTCATGCATTGTGATCTTCAAAGTATCGTCTTATGATTGTTCTTTGCCTTGATCAACATCTTCATGTATTCACAGCGTCGATTCTTCCAATATAGATGTTGAGACATATGATGGTTGATGGACTTTCCTCAGTACCTGCATAGAATAGTTAGCAATAAATCGTCCAGCGCTTACAGGTTCAGATTTCGAGATTATTAATAGCATAGTGAAAAGTTTCTCTAATCTTTACCAAGGCTGTTGTGAGCCTCTGAAGTATACCGGAGTATCACTTCAAGACTGTAGACCATTTGAAGCACGTAACCATCATGATATAAGGCAAGATCCTTAGATCTCATTAAGACTCTTACAACTTGTGTCCTTTTTGGTGAACACAAGTGTATTGTATGGAAAGTGTTCCTAAGAGATCTTTGATGAATCTCATGGCTCTAGACTCAATAATGTGCATTTTGGTTTTAGTCATCGGAGGCGTGGAGCAGAGTGCCACCTTTTCAATATCAACGCATCTCAGAATGAGAGGCCGATAGATTATGTAGTGATCTCCGTGAGAAATGAAACAAATATCTTTTAAGAGATATCTGAGTGGCTAGGAGGGGTTTGTGCAGCGCATCACTGGGTCCATGATGTCTTGTCTTCAATATCAGTATCACATTCAGTGAATGCCGATAGCAGATGTATTGACCCGGTTTCTGCCCTAAGTTTTCATTGAGGGCTATTTCTTTTCACCCTTTCATTAAACTTTTCTTTTTCATTCTTCAACCCCTTCTTTCTCCTTTCTCATTTAACTCCTTTTTTAATCTTACCTAAGGACTTCTAATTCTATTCTATTGGAATTGTCCTTGGATAGATCTCTTCGGCTCTGGCGGATCATAGGACATAACCTAGCCATAGTCACCTTATTACTCCATGATTATCCTAGATATGTTGATCACTTGCCATAAAACCATTTGTGAAAATCTCTCAAAGTGTTTATGAATAAACATATTTTAGGTAACACTTCGAGAGTTTTGAATTTTCTGAAATACTCCCCCTTCACATGTGCTCATGCATTTTAAGATAAATTTGCACAAGTTGGGTAGAGTTCGCACATTTTGAATTGATCGATTTTCATTTAATATGACCATTGCGAGACACGCTTACATCACTAGTTAGACTAGCTTGAAATTATTACCTGTCCCGGTAATATTAAATGATTATCTCTCGAATTTGTACATTCTACTAGGACAAGTCCTTTGCGAGACACGTTTACATCACTGGATGACCAGCTTGAAATTATTACCCGTCATGGACAAGTCTTTTTGATTTCTGACATTTAGCTTTCGTCAATTCGAGGGTTAATCTGAGTCGAGCTCTTTTTGAGATTCAACTTCAATCACATTTCTCCCCCTCAAAAATAGCATTTCGATGGTATTTTTTATACCGATTGATAAAAATCATTGTTTTTGGAAAGCTAATAGGGAGAAACGGATTTGCATGAACTTTTGGAGCAAATTTGATTTTGAGATACTCCCCCTCAAAACTTGCAAAGGTTTTGACATTTTTTAAACTTTGGAGCGAATTGGGGAGTAAAGATTCGAAAATCTTAAGCAAAATTTTTGAAAAGTTTAGAAAAACCTTTTGATAAATTGTGAATAAAATTTTGCTTAAGATTAAGAAGTTTGAATAAACATTTCATGAAAACTTCTTTTCTTGTTAGGATTGTTGTAATAAAACGTACAATAGGGTCCTTTTTTTGAAAAAGGGGTTATGCACTGTTATGTGTGCATAAGCCATAATTTTTAAGCCCGGGTTGTAAGCTAAAATACTTACAAGCCATTGAAATTTTTAGGATAAGTGCTTAAAAGATTTTAATTAAGCACTGTCCTTTCTTTGAAGCACGGGTCCTGAAATGATGTGTTCAGAAGCCATTATGAGATCAGATTTGACAACAACCTTTGGAACCCATTTAAGCACTGCGCCAACGGGTTTAGCATATTTTGAAATCCATTTGTAAGTTGTGTCAATCTGATTCAAAGAAGTTGAATTCCAACGGGGACTGAAAACCAGTGTTTCATTTTGAAATAACACTCGTGGAATCAACGGTGATTTAAAACTCTTTTTCTTTTGAAAATTGTTTGAGAAACTCAGTTTCTCTCTTAGAGTTTTAAAACTTGAAGAAGAAGTTTTCCATCCATTGTTGAAACCCGGTGTTTCATTTCAAAAATTTGTTTTTGAGAAGAATGGAAGCCTTCCGGAGTTTGGAATTTTCAAAGCAGAGTCATTCTTATGTTGAAGTGGAAGCATTTTAGAGTTTGAATATGTCAAAGGTTTTGAACGACTTTGCTTTGGTTTCCACACTTGCTTTACCCGTGTAAAGCGAGAGTATGGAGTTTGAAAACCTGTATTCTCTTCATTAGACGTATTTGACCTTGAAAGCTTTTGAGGAGTAAGTGTTTCAGAAAAACTTGGTTTCTGCGAAAACTTCCTTCCTTTTTGCAAAGAATAGGTTGTAAACTGGGAAACCTTTTTCGAAAATGGTTTTGAGGATTCACCCGTGTACACCTTCTTCGAAACACTCACTTCTGTTGATGAAAAATCTGAAGTTGGAGCTTTTCCTTTTGATCGATTAAGAGCATCAAACTTTGTTTTTAAGGCATTGTATGATGTTCTCAAATCACTGTATTCTTTTTGAAGAGAAAGATGATCTTGAGATGCCAATGTAGATTCCAAGGAGGCAATTTGTTTCAAAAATTGATCTTTTTCAGCTTTTGAATCATCCGTTTTACGAGCCAATTTCCGTTCGAACTGAATATTTTCTTTTTCAAGTTTTTCAAAATAATTTTTGAATTTGGTCGTTTTGTTGAAAAGATCAGTTTTTGGCATCCTCAAGATCGTTTGTTCGTTGAGCTAAAAGCGTTTCAAGCTCAATCACTTTTGTTTGAAGCACATGATTTTCATTTTCCGTTTCCATTTCAAAATCAGGAGTATTAGAATCAAACAGGGGATTTGGAAAGGAAACTTTTGTGATTTGAGACTCATCCTTTTTCATCTTCATTGATTCAATCTTTTGCAAAACCTTTTCAAACTTTTTATCAGCGAATTCAAACAATTGAGACTTCAAAACTTCAGTCTCCTTTTGTTTTGTGTTTGAGTTTTTTGTCTGAACTCGTGAACGTTTGATTGAATCAAACAGGTTTTTGTAAGTCTGTTCAAATGCTCATTTTCTTTTTGTAATGATGCCACAGCATGTTCCAATTCAATATTTTTTGTATCAAGTTCATCCAAATCAAACTTGATTTTGGCATCATCACAATTTGTTGGGTCTAAAAACTGCTGCTGATTCGAGAAACATAACTCTGCTGGATAGTTATGTGACTCTGCTGATTAGTGCATTAACTCTGCTGTTTTGATAACTCTGTTGTTTGGGATAATAGGCATGGTGTAACTCTGTTGCTAGCTTATGAAGACTCTGCTGCTAGAAGAATTACTCTACTGCTTATTAGATATGTATAGTATGTTAAGGATAAGTATAGAAAAGATACATATGAATATTTTTCTTGTATAGGAAGTCTTGTAAACCGACTAGGACTCCTTACGCTATAAAAGGAGGTTCTAGGGTTAGAGTTAGAGATCGATTATCTTAGCATACGTATTGTTTACACTTCAAGGTTTCTTGTAACCCTATTGCTGTCGAGCAATCGTATTAATATATTGAAGTGTTGGTTGATAATTTGTTTGTGTTTATTCTTCTTAAGATCAAGTATTAGTTTCCGCATAATACTTGATATACAACTCAAGATCAGTTTTTATACCGATTACCTTAGATTTATCTAAAGTAATTAATAAGATCGTGAAGCTCAACTGGGATCAACAAGTGGTATCAGAGCTTGTGATCTAGAAACTGGTACCAAGAAGAATTTTTGAATACAAGATTTGCTAATCATCACAGTAAGCAATGGATTCCGACTCTACACACATGGTTACTGCATCAAGGGTTCCCATGCTCAAGACTGGAGAGTATGAGATCTGGAAGATGAGGATTCAACAGTACATAAGAATGGTTGATTACTCACTTTGGGAAGTTGTTCTTCATGGCGACAGTGTGCAAACCAAGACTGCTACTGGATCAGTCTTGACTCTCAAGACAAGTGAGGAGAAAGCACAAAGAAGATTGGAGGTTAAGGCTCACAGTATTCTCATGATGGGAATACCTAATGATTATCAATTGAGCTTTAATCATATTGAGTCTGCTAAGGAGTTATGGGAAGCAATCGAACTTCGATTTGGTGGGAATGAAGCTACCAAGAAATCAAGAAAGAATCTACTGAAGCATCAGTTTGAAACTTTCACTGCTTTAAGTTCTGAGGACATTGAGGGAACCTATGATCGACTTCATAAGCTATCCAGTCAGATGGCTCTTTTGAAGATTGAGCCATCTCAAGAGGATGTCAATCTAAAGTTTCTGAGAAGTCTATCTTCTGAATGGAACACTCATACAGTGGTTTGGAGACATAAGGAAGATTTTGATACTATGACATTGGATGATCTGTATAACAACTTGAAGGTGTATGAATCTGAAGTTAAAGGATTGTCAAGCTCATCTTCTACCACAAATAATCTTGCTTTTGTTTCCTCAAACAGCAAGAATACTGGTAGACATCAAGAACAGCACTCTGCTGCTGGTGCCTTTGCTCCTGCTGTTGGTTCAAATGTCTCTGCTGCTGACTCTACTAACACCAACACTATCAGTGATGCTGCAATTTGTGCTTATTTGGCTGAACTTACTACAAGTACTTCAGTCATGCCTCAAGATCTGGATGAACTTGATCCTGATGATGTTGAGGAGATTGATATGCAATGGCAGTTTGCAATGCTTACTATGAGGGCAAGAAGGTTTCTTAAGCGAACTGGAAAAGAGATGAAGTTCAGAAGGAACAAGAGTGTGGGATTTGACAAGTCAAAGGCTGAATGTTTTAACTGCAGAAAGAAGGGACACTTTGCAAGAGAATGCAAAGCACCAAAAAGAAGCAATGAGAATTTCAAAAAGTCTGCTGATGAAGAGCCAAATTCTACAACTGCTGTGGTATCATGTGATGGGTTAGGTGATTATGATTGGAGTGATCTTGCTGAGGATGGTCCAAATTGTGCATTGATAGCTGAAGAGAAACCTGAAGTACAGCATTTTGCTCTCATGGCCTATTCTTCCTCTGGATCAGACTCTGAGGTATCCAATGAATCATCTTGTTCTTTTAAATCATGTTCTGATACAATTGAGATACTTAAGTCTAGCAATGGAAACCTTAAAATGGAAAATGAAACACTTAAGCTAGATAATCTTAGTTATGCATATGGTTTAAAGAACTTAGAAGAGAAGCTAGAATTTTATAAAAAGGCTGAAATTGAATACCTTGATCAGATCACTGTCCTGAAAAATGAAATTATCAAGAAAGATGATGAGATTAAGGTTCTTATGGAAAAAGTAGAAGAGGCTGAACAAGCTAGAGATTTAGCTAAGAGTGAGACTGAAAAACATGTTGTTAGGGTGGAAAAACAACAATTTGCTACTGATATACTCAGTAAACCAATAGGTAGACACTTTGCAGACTCTGGAAGTGGTCTAGGATATAATGCTGTTGCTCACCCTACGAAACTTAGTGCCAATGCCCCTCCTACTAGGACACTGTCTTTCATATCTGAGTCTGAGGCTAAAACTGTAGGTGAAACTAGTAAACCTGTAGTTGAAACTAGTGAAAAAGAAATAGAGTCACCTAAGGTTGAGTTAAAGAAGTATGAACAACCACCCCTGATTGAAGATTGGGAGTCTGACAGTGATGATGATGTAGTGGAATCTGATTCAACCACTAAGAACAAAAAGGAAGAAATTCCTACTGTTGTTGAATCAAAAGTACCTAGGACCAAAAAGGTTGAGTTTGTTAAGCCTAGGTTTGGTAAAGGTATCTCTAGGAAGATGGCTGAGTATGAAAACACACCTAGAGTATATCCTAAAAGAACAAATAACTTGCCTAGGGGAAACCAGAGAAATTGGAACAACCTAGTTTCACAAAAATTAGGTACTAATTTTCAACTATTTAAGAAGGCATGTTGTTGTTGTGGTAGTTTTGAACATCTGCAAGATGAGTGCTATAAGAAACCAGCTTGGAACCAGTACACAAGGGTAAACAATAGAAACTCTGCTAGAAAGACTCACCCTCATCCCAAAAGAAACATGGTTCCTAAGGAAGTTTTGATGAGAGATGGTACTTCTAGAGTTATCTCTCCTATTGCACCAACAGTGCCCATAAAGAAGGATATAGTTGATTCTGCTGTTAAGGCAAACTCTGCTGTTAAGGCAGACTCTGCTGTTTTGCCTAAAGTTGTTACTGATACTGTTGTGGGCAATCATTTTTATGTTGTTAAAGCCTCAGCTTGCTGGGTCTGGAAACCTAAAGTTAAAGTTTTGGATCATGTTCTCAGACACAGCAGTGCACCAATGCAGTTGAAGAAATTTGACTACTTTAATGCACAAGGTAGATCCAAGTCAGTAATGGCTTGGGTCCCTAAGAGAAACTAATTCTCTTACTTTTTGTGCAGGGCAATCTACAAAAGGAGCTAAAGGATAAATGCATTTTTGATAGTGGATGCTCTTCACACATGACTGGAGACCAAAGCAATTTGGAGAACTTTGAAGCTTTGGATGGTGGATATGTTGCCTTTGGGAATGGCCCTAAAGGAGGAAAAATTGTTGGAAAAGGCATGATCAGAACTGGAAAATTGGATTTTGAAAAAGTGTACTTGGTGAATGGTTTAAAGTTCAATCTTTTTAGTGTCTCACAAATGTGTGACAGAAAGAATTTTGTTCTTTTTACAGACACTGAATGTCTTGTCTTATCTCCCGACTTTAAGATACCTGATGATAAATTAGTACTTCTTAAAGTCCCTAGAAATGACAACATATACAGTGTGGATATAAAGAACATTATTCCTAAAAGAGATTTAACTTGTCTGTTTGCCAAAGCCACTATTGATGAATCCAAACTATGGCACAGAAGGCTAGGACATCTGAACTACAAGGCTATCAACAAGTTGGTGAAAGGGAACTTGGTCAGAGGATTACCTTCAAAGGTTTTTGAGAATCCTGAAGTATGTGTTGCTTGTCAGATGGGAAAGCAACATAGAGCATCTTGTAAGTCCAAATTGGTGAATTCTATAACTGAACCCTTGTTTATGTTACACATGGACCTATTTGGACCCACTTATGTGAATAGTTTGAATAAAAAGATGTATGGCTTAGTGGTCACTGATGATTTTAGTAGATTTACTTGGGTATTCTTTTTAGCAACTAAGAATGAAACACCAGGCATTCTTAAGGCTTTTATAACAAGGATAGAAAACCTATTTAATCACAAGGTTAAGATCATCAGATGTGACAATGGAACTGAATTTAAGAATCAAGTGATGAATCAGTTCTGTGAGGAAAAAGGGATAACTAGACAATTTAGTGTAGCTAGAACTCCTCAGCAAAATGGTGTGGCTGAGAGGAGGAATAGAACATTGATTGAAGCTGCTAGGACTATGTTGTCAGAGTCTAAGTTACCCACTATCTTTTGGGCTGAAGCAGTCAACACTGCTTGTTATGTGCAAAATAGAACTAAGATAGTTAAACCTCACAATAAGACCCCTTATGAGTTATTGCATGGTAGGAAACCTCTGATAGATTTCTTTAGACCATTTGGGTGTCCTGTCACTATCTTAAACACCATTGACCACTTAGGCAAGTTTAGTGAGAAAGCAGACATAGGTTACTTTGTTGGATACTCTACTGAATGTAAGGCTTTTAGGGTTTTCAATCAAAGAACTGGGCATGTGGTGGAAAATTTGCATGTTAGAATTAGAGAAACCACACCTAATGTTGATGGAAAAGGACCTGAGTGGATGTTTGATATTGATTCTTTAACCAAAAGTATGAATTATCAACCAGTTATTGCAGGTACTACCAACATGTCTGCAGGTACACAAACTAACCCCAATGCAGGTACACAAGAAAAGAAGGATGAAACTGCAGAGGAGTTTGTTTTGATTGAAAGGAGCACGTTTGATCAGTACTTCACTCCAACAGATAAAGAGGGAAAAAGTTCAGATGATGCTGCTGTTCATAAGGAAGTACCAAAGGTTGATGTAGAAGGTGTTGATGAACCTTCTCATGATGTCAAGAATGATGATATGGAAAGGAATAAAGAGTCAGAAGTTGATGGGCAACAAGGGAATAACCATAGCAGCAGTTCTCTAAACTCTCCTGCCAGGCCAAAACACTCTACTGTTAAGCCAAACCACTCTGCTGTTAAGCTTGGTAACTCTGTTGCTATGCCAAAGGACTCTACTGATAAAGATGGTGATTCTGATGATGATTCTTCTGATGAGATGCCTGAATTACAAGAAGTATATGTGGATACTGATGATGAAGTTGTTGATGTTTTTGGTGCTGAAGGTGATTTATCAAATTTGGAGACTGATATACCTGTTAGTCCCACTCCTACAACCAGAATCCACAAGAATCATCCAAAGGAGCAGATAATTGGTGATGTTCACTCTGCTGTTCAGACTAGAAGTAAATCAAAAGGGTTGAGTGATTTGCTTGATCAAGGAATGTTTGCCCAAACACTTAAGAAGAGGAATAGCCACAAGGATTTACAAAATTGCATGTTTGCCTGTTTCTTATCTCAAGAAGAACCCAAGACCATTCACAAGGCTTTGAAGGATGAAAGTTGGGTTGAAGCTATGCAAGAGGAGTTGCTGCAGTTCAAGCTTCAGGAGGTCTGGACATTAGTTGATTTGCCTAATGGAAAAAGGGCAATTGGTACAAAATGGGTGTTCAGATGTAAAAGAGATGAAAGAGGTATTGTTGTAAGAAACAAGGCTAGATTGGTGGCTCAGGGATACACTCAGGAAGAAGGGATAGACTATGATGAGGTATTTTCCCCAGTTGCAAGACTGGAGGCTATCAGACTTTTCTTGGCATATGCCTCATACAAGAATTTTCCTGTGTATCAAATGGATGTGAAAAGTGCTTTTTTGTATGGAAAGATACCTGAAGAGGTTTATGTGATGCAACCACCTAGGTTTGAAGATCCTAAGTATCCTGATAGGGTCTACAAGGTGAAGAAAGCACTGTATGGACTACATCAAGCTCCTAGAGCTTGGTATGACACCTTATCTCAGTATTTGTTGAATAATGGTTTTTGCAGAGGAACCATTGATAAAACATTGTTCATTAAGAAAGACAAAAAGGATATCCTACTTGTTCAGGTTTATGTAGATGATATCATTTTTGGGTCTACAAATAAGGTGTTATGTGAAGGATTTGAGAAGCTTATGCACAGCAGGTTTGAGATGAGTTCTATGGGAGAACTGACTTTCTTTTTAGGACTTCAAGTTAAGCAGAAGTCAGATGGGATTTTTATTAGCCAAGACAAGTATGTGGCTGATATGTTAAAGAAATTTGGTTTCAAAGATGTGAAGGCAGCTAAGACACCAATGGACAAAAACAAACCTTTGCTCAAGGATGAAGATGGGGTAGAGGTTGATGTACATCTTTATAGATCAATGATTGGTTCATTGATGTATCTGACTGCTTCAAGGCCAGATATCATGTTTTCTATGTGTGCTTGTGCTAGATTTCAAGTGTCCCCAAAAGTTTCACACTTGGAAGTAGTCAAAAGAATTTTTAGGTACCTAAAGGGTCAACCTAAATTGGGTCTTTGGTATCCTAATAATTCACCATTTGACTTAATAGCATACTCAGATAGTGACTATGCTGGAGCTACTATGGATAGAAAGTCAACCACTGGAGGCTGTCAGTACCTTGGACATAGGCTGATCTCTTGGCAATGTAAGAAACAAACAGTGGTGGCTAATTCGACTACTGAAGCAGAATATGTTGCTGCTTCTAGCTGCTGTGGACAAGTGCTCTGGATTCAGAACCAATTGCTGGATTATGGGTACAATTTTATGAACACAAAAATTTTTATTGACAACAACAGCACAATGTGTATTATCAAAAATCATGTTTTTCATTCTAAAACAAAACACATAGAGATAAGACATCATTTTATTAGAGATTGTTATGAGAAAAAGCTTATTCAAGTGGTTAAAATACATACTGACAACAATGTTGCTGATTTACTTACCAAAAGTTTTGATATAAGTAGATTTCAATTTTTAGTTGCTAGTATTGGCATGATAAATCTTTAATCTTTAACCATCTTATCTCTGTATGTTTTTGTAAAGTTTTGTAAGGATTTGTGCTGTTTGTTAAGTCAAAATTTGCTGTTTGTTACGTTGGTTTGCTGTTTAGTTGTCTGCTGTTATGCTACTCTGCTGCTATTATGGAATATTCTTGCTTGTGTTTGTTGTTTGCTACTAACCTTTTGCAGATACATATACATACACAATCAATTACAACATGAAACGAGGAAGTTCATTGATAATAAAGGCATCAGTACATCATACAGTTTCCATACATTCATGCTATTCAAAAGAAAGATCAAAAGACAACAAGATTCAAATATTCACAACCTAAATTCTAGCAAAGTCAGGCATGACCTTGCTACGAGGTCCCCTAGTGCCCATGGCCTCTGACACCCTTGGACAGGGGAGTGCAAGTACTACTGGTCGTGGTGGTGGACTCTGCTGTTGGCTTGTCGAGGGAGCTGATTTCTTCTGCTGCTTCTTCTTCTTTGGAACAGGGGGTTTCTGCTCAACCGTACTTGGCTTTGGATGAGGTAGGTGGACACTCTTTGCAAAGGCGGCGGCGGCATTCTCCATTTGTTTTTGCAGCTCAGCGGTCAAAGGATGCTGTGGAGGATCGATCTTTGTTCTTTTATCATCATCAGAATCTTCAAAGGAGGATGATGTTGATGGAAGTGGGTCGAAATATTCCTCTTCGACAACCGCTTTGCCTTTTGGTTTTGCTGCAGATGAACTTGGAAGATAACCTTGAGGAAAGTAACTTTCCCATCCCTCTGAATCGTTTGATGATGAATCTGAGGAAATGTCGATAATTGGAGCTTTTGATGAACTCATGTTTGTTGATTTTGAGTTAGGGTTTGTGAATTGGGATTTGCTTAAAGAGTTTAAGGGATTTTTGGACTTCAATGTGAGGTTCGTATGGTATTTAAGGAAGTGATTTTGAAGATATTGGGTAAGTTGACTTTTGGTCAACACTTTCTTAACTCTGCTGATGAGTTTGAAAGTTGAAGGGTCAAACTGAAACTTTTGGCGCGTTCTTAAACCTAATTAGATCAAAACGGTATCTTTCACCAATTTGATCTCATTACATTTAAATTGCTCAAAATTACATTCGACTTTCACCCAAGAACAATAATTCATATCAGTTCACTGAAAACACCCAATTCAAATGGCGCGAAGAACGTTTCCGGATGAACATAATCAAATAGCTTTTCTTAGTAAGGTTACTGCAGCTGATGGATTTCATGAGGTTATGGATTTTCTGAGTTCGTCTAGATTAAGGTATGCGTTAACAGCTGATCCTACCATTTATAAATCTCATATGCAACAATTTTGGTCCACTGTTAAGTTGGATATACTAGATGGTGAGGAAAGATTGATAGGTAGTGTAGATGGGGAGAATATTGTAGTTAGTGAAACAACCATTAAAAGAAGTCTTCGCTTATCAGGCATACCTACACCCCCTACTCTTACACCAGAAATTGTGTTGACTGAGCTTGAGAATATTGGATATGAGAGACCTGAGGCTGGTGGCACATTTTTGAAAGGTCATCTTTGTCCCCATTGGAAGTTTTTGCTACATACTCTTCAACACTGCTTGTTTCCCAAAGTAGGTGGATGGAGTGAGTTTAGTGCTACTCAGGCTATGGCTTTAGTGTGTTTGGCAACAGGGCAACCCTTTGATTTTTCTTCTATGATATTTGAGGGTATGAAGAAATTTATTAAGAAGAAATTCTATTTGTATCCAAGGTTTCTACAACTTGTTATCAACTCTCAGCTAAGAGAACCCTTGAGGCATACAAATGTTGAGCCCTGTAGTAGAATGGCAATCAAAATGTTTGCATTTCTAAAGAAGAATGGGAAAGGTTTTTCTGGTGTAATAACTCCCTTAACTGAACATATCTTGAATGTTGTGGCTGAATTGAATGAGGATGAAGAGGCTGGAACTCCCACAGCTTCCCATCACACATCCTCATCTACAAGCTTGAATATATTAGTGTCACATGAACCCCAAAATACCCAATCACCTAGGACTTCACCACATGAGGACATTGTGCTACCTCAGGCCAATGTTGGTATGGATGCAGATGAGGCTGATACAGGTGTTGGAGGTATCATGATGGAAGAGGCTGGCACTACTGTTTCCAACTTAGTAGTTGAGCAGGACAGTGTCAACATAATTAAGACCTCAACCATGGCAACATCTTTTGTAGAAGGTTCTCAAGAACCCAATACAACTGATGGTAACCCCAGCCAAATGGCTTCTAAGGGGGGCTCAGATGTTCAACCTAGGGTTGAGACTGAGTTTGTGTCCCAAGATTCACCTCTCGGAGAAGGTAACACATCTCGAAGTGATGAGGACAGAGATGATACTATTGAATTGATGGACACTGATGTACATATTGACATTGCAAATGATACACCTCTCGGACCAGGTAACACAGGTCGAAGTGTTGATGCTAGTATTGAACATAACAATGAGGATTTGACGGCTAAAACTCCTGTACAAAATGCCAATTCCAATGATCAACCTCTCGGGTCAGGTAACACAGACCGAAGTTGTGAGGATATCATGAAACAATTTAAGGAATTGACGGATAAATGTACAAAATTGTCACAGGAGGTTCTTGGACTAAGAAAGGAGTTGTCTACAGTCAAAGCTTCTCAAGGTGCAGAAATAAGAAGGCTTAAGCTACGGGTTACTCATCTTGAGGGGAGGTTGAGGAAGAATTCCAAACCAAGTTTGGAAGAGGATGCTTCCAAACAGGGGAGGAATGATCAGGAGACTGTAGTGAATGATCAGGATCAGGAAGTTGTAATGGGTTCAGGGGAGGTTGAAAAGGACTCTGTTGAAAATGTTGGTGATAAGAGTGGAAAGGTTGACTCTGCTGGTGCAGAACACTCTGCTGATGGGTTAAAGGTTTCTGCTGATGATACTGAGAAGAGTGCAGGAGTAAAGGACTCTGCTGATTCAGATGATGAACAGATGACTTTAGCTCAAGTACTGCTGAACATGAACAAAGGAACTAAAACACCCACACCATCACAACAACAACCTGCTGCTGAATCTGCTGAAGAGATTGAAAGAGTGCAAAAGTTAGCTGATGAACAAGCTCAGATTGCTCAGGATGAAGAATATGCAAGAAGTGTTGCAGCTGATGAAGAGAGAAATCAGTTTGAACTTATGGAAAGCTCTACATTTAAAGAAGTTAATCAAGAAGAATTAAATGAACAATTGCAGTATTTCATTGATTCTGATATGATTGTAAGAGGTGAAGCTAGGTTGATAACAAATGATGAGCAGTTGGATGGAAGTGAAAAGACAAAAGAGCTTGTTGAGTTTATACTCAGAAAGAATGGATTAGCTAAGTGGGAAGAGCTGATTATGAGGATTAAAGAAGCACAGAAGCATGGTTACAAACAAAAGTCATCTTCAAGGAAAGCATTGGTTAATGACATGAAGTATTATTTGAAGAATGCTAGAAATTATCAGATGAAGGATTTCAAAGGAAAGTCAGATGCCTTAATTGAAAAGGAATTTTATGAAACTTATGCTAAGCTAAATCCAAGAAAAGTTTCTGAAAAGAAAAGAAAGCCAGAGGTTATGGGATCTGACAATGTGAAAGCATCTGGAAGTGTTTCAAAGAAACAAGATGATAAGGAAACCATGGAGTTTGAGAGAGAAGAGGTTAAGAAGGTTATTGGTTATAAGAGGACAGGTAGGAGAATAAAGCAGATGGCTAGAAAGAAGAGAAAGACTGAGTCATTGGTAAAGAGTGATTCTGAAAAAGAAGAAAGTGATGAGCATCATTTTAAAGAGGTGACTGCTGAGGATATGAAAAGAACAATGGATATCACAGTTCATGTACCACAAGAGGAACCAGAGATAGTAAATGCAGTTCCTTTAGATACAAAATATTCAATCATCTCTTATTCACATACAGTCAGGGATGGAAGTGAAGCTTACTGGGAGTTTAAGAGGTCTAATAATCTGTATTATGGATTTGTTAGATTTTCTCAGATGCTACATTTTATGGATAGAGATGATGTGATGCAGATGTGGAGGTTATATAAAGAAAAGTATGGTGATACTAGACCAGAGGTGATGTATGAAAGAATTCACTATTACTTTTTAAAGAACATGTTTGAGCCTGATGAAAGAGATATTGAATGGAGAGATTTGTTGAACTCCAGAGTTGATAGGTGGTATTTGTATCAATCTTGTGGAGTACATGAATTGGTTTGTAAGGGTGTTAAGGTCTATATGCTTGTGGAGAAGGATTACCCTTTGAACAACAATACAGCAGTGATTACTCAAATGATAAAGCCTGGGATGTTGACATTGCAGAATAATTTCTTTTCAGATAATCAGGCTTATAAATTGATAAGGAAATATGAGAAGATTCTTGAATCAAAGATATCAAAATAAGTGTTTGGAAGCATCCTCCTGGTGATTATCTGGATTTAAGGAAACTTGATGATTTTTGAAGAAAAATATCAAGTTTAGGGGAGGATTGTTGGGTCTAAAAAATGTTGCTGATTCGAGAAACATAACTCTGCTGGATAGTTATGTGACTCTGCTGATTAGTGCATTAACTCTGCTGTTTTGATAACTCTGCTGTTTGGGATAATAGGCATGGTGTAACTCTGTTGCTAGCTTACGAAGACTCTGCTGCTAGAAGAATTACTCTGCTGCTTATTAGATATGTATAGTATGTTAAGGATAAGTATAGAAAAGATACGTATGAATATTTTTCTTGTATAGGAAGTCTTGTAAACCGACTAGGACTCCTTACGCTATAAAAGGAGGTTCTAGGGTTAGAGTTAGAGATCGATTATCTTAGCATACGTATTGTTTACACTTCAAGGTTTCTTGTAACCCTATTGCTGTCGAGCAATCGTATTAATATATTGAAGTGTTGGTTGATAATTTGTTTGTGTTTATTCTTCTTAAGATCAAGTATTAGTTTTCGCATAATACTTGATATACAACTCAAGATCAGTTTCTATACCGATTACCTTAGATTTATCTAAAGTAATTAATAAGATCGTGAAGCTCAACTGGGATCAACACAATTTTCTTCAAAAATCTTTTCCTTTTCTTTAAGCACTGTTGTCAAATAGTTTTCAGAAGAAGCTTTCTGTTCCTGCAGTTTGAGTTGGAAAGAAATACTTTGTGCTTGGAGTTTTGTAAAATCTTTCTCAAACTGAGCAGTTATTTTTGACAATTCTTCTTTGACTTCAGTTGCTTCTTTTGAAAGTTCAGTGATTTTCTTTTTGATACAAAGATTTTCAGATTTCAAAGAAGATGTTTGTTCAAAATCCACATTCTCATACTCATGGTTGACAGATACTGACTTGAATGACTCTATTTGATTTGTGAAAAATTCTTTTTGAATATCAAGTGTTAAGCATTTTTCATCAAATTCATCTTCTAGAGAATGGATGTACTTTAAATCTTCTTTCATTTCAGTGACAAGATATTTTTCAAAGTATTCAAAGCTTAAGTTGATATCTTTCACACAAGGTTCAATCTCATCTTTTAAAATCTTACTGACTTCCCTTTTTAGGTAAGCGTCTGGTGAAAGAAGATTATAGTAATCACTATGAGTGTATTGTTGCTTTTACCAAATGACCTTTAACGTACGCTCAATGTGATGTTTAAGATTACAAAACTGTTTCCTTGCTTTATTTTTCCATAACTTAGCATCATAAGTAGCAAGTTGAGCTTCTTTGAAATATCTTTTCACATTTGTGTCTTTTCTTTTCAAAGGATCTTTTGGTATATCTATCAATTGTGTACAACCATACACAAAGCCTTGGTATGAGAATGGGCTTTTTCTTTGTTTGACTCTTAAACGTTTTTCCTTTTCAGATTTATCTTCATCTTCTGAAATGAACAAGGCATCAGTCGACAAACTTTTTCCCAATTTTTCAGCATCGTACAAACTGGGTGTCAACTTTTGCACTTTGTTTAGAAAACAAGGTTTTCCATTTCTCAAATCTTTTTCCAAATTATTTTCCACATGATCTGTATTTTCAAAACCAAATCCATATTTTCCTTGATGAGCGTTCTCATCTTTAGGAAGGATCATTTGAAGAGTTTGAACACTTTGTCCTGTTTTTCAAAGTTTTGCTTCAAGATTGTTTGCTCGTTTCATAAACTCCTGATTTTCATTCTCAAGTTTTGTATTAACAATCTTAAAATTTGAAGTGGTTTTCTGAAGCATTGAATTTTCACTTTTTAAATCAGAGACTTCTTTTAAAAGCGCTTGAACCTTTCTGTTGTTAAGTACCATTTGTTCATCCAGCTTTTGAATGGAACGTTTTTCACGATAAAGAGCGTCTCTATATCCAACTTCAAGTTCTTCCTTTTGTTTTAAAAGAGGTGTGACAAAATCTTCGTTAATTTCAAACTTTCGAGCTTAAGTTTTAAGGTTTGAGATTTCAATTTCAAATTCAGCTTTGGTTTTTGTTACTTTTTCAAAACCTTTTTCCATTTTTTTAAATCTCTCAAGCTCTTTGGACAATAAGACATTCGTTTGCTTAGCCTTGCGATTGTCTGCGTTGCACTTTTCAAGTTCATGTTTGAAATTTTTGATTAATGAAGCAAATAAAGCACGATCTTGTTCATAAGAAGATCCATCCTGGGCAAGCTCACCTCCATTAGGATCCATATCTGGAATAATAGGAGTGATATTACTATCAACCCGTTCCACCACATATGTGTCACTTATGGACTCAGGGTGCGCAGGATGTGTCTTATCATGAGCAAACACATTATCGAACAAAACAAAATTATCATTATCGTTTGAATGTTGTACCATAGCCAATATCTCTGTGTCAGATGAAGGGTTGGTATGGTCATCCTCAGTATCCCAAACAGCTTCATTCCTGTGTGTATCATCAGCATTCGAATCATATCTTGAAGTACTGCTTTCAACCTGCTGTTCTGAAGATGTATCACTTCCCGTGAGAACCAATCTATCATCAGATGTTGTACCCTCATTGACTGTTTGTTCATCTTTGTTTGTCTCTCTCTCATTCACCTCTGTTTCCTCGAATAGTGCTTCTGTTTCAATCTGCTCTCTTTCCCGTTTTTGCTTCTCTATTTCAATTCTTTCCCGTTCTTTGACTTTCTTCTCTTCCAGCATCTCTTTCAGATGAAGTGATCTTTTAGTAAGCACCAATTCCAGTGTGCTCATTTGGGTAAGCAACTGATTTCTAAATAATTCCACTTCCAGGTAACTAATGATGCATTCACTTCATATTTGGCTTGTTGATTCATAATCTGGAGAATTTTTGAGCACTCTGAAATCTAAGTAGAGAAACCATTTTAACTGCGTCTTGAGTGCTTGATATGCTACAATGCAATCACTTCCTTGTACAATTTGGTTCTCTATTTGAAACATGTTATGCAGGAGTTTCCCTCTGAAGGTTGAGAAATCCATTTCTGATCCGAAGAATGTTGCAAAAACTAGATGAAATGAATATGTATGCCACAATGGTAACCTTGCTTCTGAGAGTGCCTCACATTGACTCTTAACTGTTTTAAAGTGTGATAGGCAATTTTCCTTCGAATGAATAGCGTTTTGCACACTTTGAGGCATCTTTCCCTCTTGAGAACTCGATTCCATGTAACTTCGGTGTGTGATAAAGTTGATTCAGGATCGTTGCAATGAAATAGGAGTTGTGGTTGTTGAAGGTTAAATTCAGTTGGTGTGGTTGTGATTTCTGATTTCCCTCCAAAAATTTACTGTGAAAAATTTCTCTACCAGAATTTGAAATTCACCTTAAAATGCAATTCTAATGTTGTTAGAAAAATTTGAGTTTTTGAAAAATTTTACGCCAAATTTGACCCAAAAATTTTGAATTTTGGCGTAAAATTTTGAATTTTCGGCCAAAATTTTTACTGTTATACCAAAATTTGAATTTCACGTAAAAATTGAACGTTTAGTCTCGTGTAAAAATTAAATTTTACTCAACTTTTCCCGCCAAAAAACTCTTTTTTTTTAGAATTGCGATAAAGTTTCTAAAGTTAGAATTGCGAAAGAAATTTCATATTAACAATGGCGATAAGGGACTGATCTTGTCAATTTGCAAAAAGTCTGGACAATTGCGAAAAGGGGCTGGTTTTGCCAATTGCGAAAACTTTTTACACAATTGCAAAAGGTTCTGCAATTGCGAAAGGTTCTTCAATTGCGAAAGCTCAGTGACAATTGCGAAAGCCCACCAATTGCGAAAGACTTTGAATTGCGAAAGGTCTTTACCAATTGCGAAAGACTACCAATTTCGAAAGCTGTGAATTTCGAAAGCACTCTAGCAATTGCGAAAGGAGGCAGTTTACCAACTCTTACCAACTCTTGAATTTTTCCATACTCCTCCAATAATCCACCCACTGTTAGATCTTCCCACTCTTACCAACTATTCTTATACAAGAATAACAAGTAAGAATTAATGATGAAGATCCAAAACAAAAATCACACAATCGGTTATACTTTTTGCACGATCTAAGCACTTTGAACACACAAGATTTAACCTTTAAGTCAAGATTCGACTAAAGAGCTATCAAGGCTTCACTTACCAACTCGTTAAATCTATAAGAAACACTACCTTGAACCTTAAACTGTGTGAATGATTCCAATAAAATCACAACAGTTCACATTTTTATGAGACAAAAAACGCGACTGTTGGGTACTTATGAACACAAATCGAACACAAAGAAACTCCTACCTCGATGTATGGTGTGTTGATACCACTTGTAAGACACGAGCTCTATCTTTATCACACTAATATATGTCTCGTTTAAGCACAAGAGAGATGGGACAAGATATATGTATGTGGATATGATAACATAGAGAAAGAGATGAGATGATAACTTTTCTTACATTAAAGTACACACACATTACACACACTTACACCCCCTAAAAATGAGGTGTAAAGAGCTTTATATAGTACAAGAGATGATGCCCTAAAGGGCCTTCAATGGGCTCGTGGGCTTTTGGCCAATGGATTGGACTTTTACAATTCTCACTAACTCTAACACAAGCCTACTAACCTTGACTAGATAATCATATTACACAAATTTCTAACAATATGAATGACCATTACTTCAATATATAAATCTAAAGCTAACAGATCGAATAGATCGTCGATTCTTGGGAGTGGTTATCGGTTCTTGATGGTTAGCATATTCAACTCTCGATGGTCGATACACATTCTGAAGGTTCCATCCTTCTTCTTAACAAACTGGACCGGAGCTCCCTAAGGCGAAGAACTCGGTCTGATAAAACCTTTCCCTGAAAGTTCAGCCAACTGATCAGACAGCTCTTGCATTTTCGTCGGTGCTAATCGATAAGGTGCTCGGGCTATTGGTGCAGCGCCTGGCACCAAATTGATTTGGAATTCGATCTATCTGGCTGGCGAAAGTCCAGGTAAATCTTCTGGAAAAACTTCCGGGAAATCCCTCACAATTGGCACGTCCTCCAATCGTTTCTCTTCGGGTTTCTTCTCTTTCTTCCCAGCAACATGGGCTAGAAAGAGGTGGCATCCTTTCTCGATGTACTTCTTCACCTTCGTACACAAGATGATGTTCAATCTTGACGAGCGTGCACGATCGCTTCGATCTCCTTCTATCATCAGAAATTCGTTCCCGTAAGGTACTCTGATGATCTTTTCATCACAGATGATGACGGCATGGTATTTTGATAGCCAATCTATTCCTATGATGACGTCAAAACTACCCAACTCTACTGGCATGAGGTCGATGTTGAACGGGTGGTTTAACAAGTTAAGAGTACAACCTCTTATAATGGTATCTACCCTTTCTAAGTTCCCGTTGGCTAATTCTACGTCAAAGACTTTGTCTAAGGTGGTTAGAGAAATATCAATTAAGAAACTAAAAGCAATCGACACAAAACTTCTATACGCTCCCGTATCAAATAATACTGGTGCATAACAATTATTTAAAAGAAACGTACCCGTCACCACGTTTGGGTCATCATGGGCTTCTCTTCTGCCCACAGCATAAACTCTCCCACGGGCTCCTCCACCATCGCCCTGGTTCCCATTGTTATCTGTTGCTCGCTAGTTACCATGAGCACCACTGTTTCCCTGATTCCTGGGTTTCTTGCACTCATTTCGGTAATGACCCTTCTCACCACATCCATAGCAGGTGACTTCCGCCCGTCAATTATTGGGTGGTGCTGCTTGAGCGGTAGCTAGGGGTCTGGACCTGCAATTCTTGGCGAAATGTCCCACTCTCTGGCAGTTATGACATTTAACCGTGCATTGTCCTTTATGGTGTAGCTTACAACGGTTGCACAGAGGTAAATTCCTATCATACCCCTTTTTCTCACTTGACCCTGACGTGTAAGCCTTTGCCACTTCTTGCCTCTTGATTTGAGAGTTATGGTTGCTGCCCTTAGAGTGGTCTTCCCATTTTCTCTTTGTTGTCAGTACTCTTTTCTAGGGCATCCTCCAATTCCTGGTCCATCAACTTGTTGGCTACTTCCATGGTCTCATGGAGATCTGTTGCCTTTGAGGTAGTCACATTTCCCTTTATTGACTTGGGCAAACCTTGTTGATATAAATAATGCCTAAAAACATTATTAATACTCCTTGATATCTCTATGTTTTGATAATCACAAAATGTAAACTCATTAAACATAAACTTATTAAATAAACAAGTATTTAGTTGTAAATATTCACTTCTACAACTCAATCACTTAAGGTATGAATAAACAAATGCTTAATGCATTATATTATCAAAGGAACATTTTATTAATCACTTGATTTTTTATAAAATGACACATACATTTTATATCTTTTAGAAAATCATTTTTGGTATTAAATAAAAATGTTTAATCTATTATAAATTTATGAATTCAAATTTTTAACCAAAAATGGCAAAAATGTTCCAGAAAAACCTTCCCCACAAAAAGACAAAGTTGGGCAACGAATATAAGGGGCGGCCCCCTTAATCATCTAGGCGGCCTCCTTAATAATTAAGGGGACCGACCCCTAATTAAGGGGACCGCCCCGCTCCTCCATCTGTCAATTTTTGCCTATAAATACTGGACTAATCCTGGACTTTTTCCTTACCTCTTGCACCCCAAAACCTTCTGTTCTAAATCTCCTCTTATATCTTTCTAAATCCTTTGATCACATAATCTTAAGCTTTTGTTTCCAAGTGATTCAAGCTTCAATCATCCAAGTGCAAAGAGAAGAATACTTCTATCAATCAAGACTAGAAGTATTACAACTTAAGTATCATCTTGTTACCTAAGTTGTTAGTTTAGTAAACTTTGTAAATCATTCATTCATTTGTGTATAAGGTGTGTATATTAGGTGTAGTGTAGTGTGTAAGTAGTGAAGAAGGTGTATAAGTAGTTGTGTTGTAAAGAAGTAGTGTAGAAGTATTGTAAAGTGGTGAAGTAGTTGTGGTGTGAAGAAGTGGTAAAGCCGTCGTAAAGAAGTCGTGAGATAGTGAAGAAGTAGAAGTCGCTAAGGAGTGAAGAAATACAAGGTATGTAAGAAGTATAGCAAAGGTGTGAAGAAGTAGAGGCGTGAAGAAGTAGTATTAGGAAGTGAAGAAGTAGTGTATAGTTGTGAACTAGATTGTAGCTGTGAAGAAATAGTAGTGTTGTGAAGAAGAAGTAGAGTAGAAGTTGTGAAGTAGTTGTGGTGTGTAGTAGTCGTGAGTAGTCGTGAAGAAGATGTGAAGCCATAGTGAAGAAGTTGTGAAGAAGTCATGAAGAGATCGTGAAGAAGTTGTGATTGAAGTCGTGATATTGGTTCTAGCTACGATTAGAACTCAACATTTAGCTTTGTGTCGTTAAACCGGTATAAGCGAAAGTTGTTTAAGGTTTTCTCCGCCATAAGGGAGCTTGTTGAAGTATTGAAGAAAACTCTCGAGCTAGGTGCTCGGGGAGTGGAGTAGGGCAAGGAAGGTGTCCTTGTAGCCGAACCACTATAAATCTCTCGTGTCTCGGTTTGATCTTTCCATCTCTTACTTACTTCTTTATTTATATCGTTATTACTTTTATACACATAGGCATATATACTTGTTAGTATTATTTAGAAGTTTATTTCACATAAAGATCAATTTAAAACTCCATTCATAAAAACAAAACTTTTATAACTAATCTAAAAGGATACACATATAATTAATAATTTTGTTCAAGTATTATTTTTCACATAAACTCAAATCTAAGTTTTTAAAAGGAAACAAGGTTTTTGTAATAAATTAAAAAGACGTAAAACTATTCAACCCCCCTTCTAGTTTTCCACAATTGGTACCAGGAAACAAGGTTTTTGTAATAATTATTTCAAAACAAAGAATGACAAAAATAATAAAGCTAAAATAATTATTTATAAAGCATTGCCGAGAGTTGAATATGAAAGAATATTCTTCTGTCAAACGGCTAATGATATTTGGAAAAGTCTTTTAAACTTTCGTCAAGAAAAATGTCAAGCCAAAGATGAGGAATTTGATCTTGTACATGAATTAATTGTCCTAGAAAATTTAATAGATAAACATTTAGATAAAATAGATACATGTGCTACTAGTTCAAATGTTTTTAATAAAGGTATTAATGACGAAGACTACATGAATCAACTCCGAAGTGAACTCAATTCAAAATCATGGAGTGACACAGACGAAGAAGAAGATTACTATCCGGTATGTAAAGAATGCAAATTAGATAAAACTCCAAATAAGGTACAATCCGAAACCGAACATTTTTGCTATGATCAATTCATTTTAGAATTTTCAAAATTAGAAAATGATTTTAAACATTTTTGCAACATAGATCTAAAAGCCATTTCTAAACATGAATCATCAGAAATTTTTGAAAGCAATTTTGAAAAAGAAATAATTTTAGAAGATAAAATGTCTAGACTTGAAAGTAATATTGAAATTGATTTAGAATGCAAAACATGTCAAGAATATAAACATGAAATTAAAAGATTAAATGAAAGAGCAAAAATATTAGCTAAATTTGAAGAAAGCTCCAAATCTCTTAAATACCTACTAAGTTGTCAAAAGCCATTCGAAGATAAAACCGGTTTAGGATTTAGTTCAGATAACTCATCAACAAGTAAATCAAAACAAATTAAATTTGTAAAACCTAGTAGAAAAATTTAGAAATAAGGTTATTTACAATGATTATAAACAATATAAGTCAAGAAATCCATTGTTTGTACATTAAAAAAAACTGTTAAGGAATTCTTGTACTTCTTGGCGACATCCTCACCATGTGCATACAAATACAATGGGTGTCATCAACTAACCATCTCGGACCCATAAGAATCCGGGTACCAAGCTGTTTTACTTGATTAGGTGATAAACGCACAAAGGAAAGAAACTCAATCTTACGTTAACCTACTCACATTCGAAACGCGCGCGTGAAGACAAATGGATTATCTAATCTTGAATCACACTCAATATCTCACATGATAATTCATCGCAAGAAATAGCTAATGAGGTAGTGGAATATTAATGGTGCGGCTATTGGAGAATCAATGAAGATATCTCTACTACTTAATCGGAAATTTTGAGAAATCTACAAATCAAAATCAAAAAGTACTTGTTGAAAAAGCATGATGTGGTTGCAATGAAGATGTGAAAGTCTCAACAAAAGAAGTTATATGTATCAAGGCTAAGACATCAAATGAGTCAAGTACAAGACATGTTCGGGTCAAGTCGCTTTGGTCCTATAAGCCGTTGGAAGCTTGCTATGATATACTTTCATACCTTGGTTATCTTGAAGACTCATCCATCATTCACAACTTCGTTTACCATCCTGGATATTGCGAAGAAAAGCTGGACATAAGGTACGTTCTCTTTTTAAATTTCATGAGTAGTTACTTCATGCATATAGTCTTATTAATCATTGCCTTAGGATATGCTTAGTTTGATAGGTTACATTGCCTCTACAATTTTAGTTATATCCGCTTTACGATTTAATAAACTAGAAACCCTTTAGTAAACCCCCCTAAGTATTAAAAGTAATATTCACTGTCGAACTCATTTAGCCTTCTAAAATTGAATATGGAAATCTTCCATGTCCACTAGTAGAGAACTCATGTAGATAAAGCGAGTAAAGTGAATTAATTGTCAACATAGAAGTAGGATTAGATATATCACAATATAATCCATGGATGAAGCAAACTCTTATAGACTATGGCATTAAGATAGATAATGTGCGTAATCAAAGGAGCCATATTAGCATATATCCCATTCTTGCATCAAACATATAGAATTTAGTCATCACTTTGGATATGTAGAAAGGGGTAGCATGTGATAATAGCCTTAACCAATTCCCTTGAGCATGAGATCTTTTACAACCATTCTTTTTAAAATCTATAATTAATGGTATTTGTTTTTAAATATGCAAAAACTTCACATTTTGAAATAAAACCAAATCTATTTCGTTAGAATAATTTTCACATCCACATAAAAACCTACTCTCAAACATTGTTGAATAATGCTAAAAACACTTATTTAAATCATGCATGGTGATCTCATATCTGTCATCTATATTTGTGTATATGACATTTATAAGTGAACCAAATCGAATCTGAAAAACCATGATTTACCCATTAAGATCTCGCTTGGTACAAGTCTAGAAGTCCATGCTATCACAACTCCCCATTCCCTTGCACATAGACACTCATTAGGATTAATTAACTAGCTTATTAATCTTCCTAAAAATGATATTATGTATTACTTGGTGTTATGTATTGCTTTTCTTGTCCATATATATACATGTATTTTACTTGCTTAATGAGTAGGTTGCATGCTAGATATAAATGCTTAATGTCTTTAATAAATATGTTTTGCATACATAAGTTATTAAATGCTAAATTGTCTCAAAGAGTTGGACTTGCTTGAAACTAAACCTAAAAACACAACCTTTTCTACAATTTTCTGCCAAAAACCCATTTCTGGTAACCTGGGAATCAGCAGATGGGCGGCCCCCTTAATATTTAAGGGGACCGGCCATCTGATGGTCGGGGAGCACTGTTTTCTTTTTCACTTTTTAGCCCATTTCATCCTACACATCCCAAAATTCACAAACATATTTTGTCCTAAACCACCCACCAAAATTTACCTTCCTTAACCACACCATTCTTACACTATAAATACCCTTCTCCATCATTAGTGCTCATTCATCCAAACATGTCATCTCCTAACAACCCAAGATCCAAGCCTTCAAGAGTTGCTAAAATCTCCGTAAGACCCGTTTGGAGAAGAAAGCTTGACACTTGTCATAACTCCAACTCAACAAATGATGTTGTTCAAAATCAACCAACACCTAAGCCTCATGCTCACCCTAATGAACCCCTTCACAAACATAACCAATCATCCACCCTTGCTCCCGAAAATACACCTTCATCTTACCCATATGATTCATATGAAGAGCATGATCAATCCCAAAACAATAATCCCAATCTCATTCACACCACCCCACATCTTGCTCAACCCACCAATGCACCATCCAAAACACTCACCACTCTTGGAATATCCTCTTCTTCCATATCTCCATCCTCATCCACTCATGATTACCCAAGCTCACAAATGTCTCCACCACCAAGAGTATCACCACCACCTCCTACCAACTCACATGTTACTCCTATGTTGCATGTCCAAACATCCATCCCAAATAACAACCACACTCCACCATCATCACCTTCCTCCGAACACTTGAAGTTCATTGAAGAACTCAAGGAAGCCCATGAGCTTAGTGCTCTTCTTGCCCTACACCTTGCTCAACGCAACTTAGATCAACCTCCATCTAGCTCTCCCTCATCACCCCACAACTTGAGTCAAGTTGAGAAACATGTCAACAATTGTCCTTGTTGCATCTTTCTCCAAAAACAAACCATTGCATTGAATGAGCACTTCGCTTGGATTGAGTATCTTCTCACTAGATCTCATCCAACACCCTCACTTGAACAACATCAAAACCCTCAATCAACATGTTCCGCTCCAAACTCTCCACCACCAAACTCTCCAACATCTATGCACCCAAAAACATACCTCCATTAATCCAACATTCTCACCCTCACTCAACCACCTCCATTCCAAATACTCCACCATCAACCATCCAAGCATACTATATGCTTATATTTCTTGTTTCTCAAACAAAACAGTTCAAGTTTTTATGTTGCAAGCAAGTCCGATGGCTCTCTTTGGCAAATTAGAATTTTCTACTTATTGTATGCTCTAAGCATAATAAATGTTGTACCAATGATTATGTTTTTCACATGATCATTTTGAATTAATATATGTTTTGGTTCATGTCCTTAATATTTGATTGCTATGCTTGTTGCTCTTATTTTTCATGCTATGATACATATATGCTTGTGCTTCTAATATTTTTCTTGCAAGTATTCCATATCTCAATTCCTTGGTGCCCTCGAACGAGGGGGAGTAAACATCAAGGGGGAGTTCTCGTTCCGACAAATTTCGTATCTAAATCTAGTCGGCATAACCTTTTTGATTCTACAAAAAGGGGGAGAAGTGAATATAAACTCACTAAATACTTGTCCAAAAATAATTTTTTGGATTTAATGAGTTTAAGTTTTGTAATCATCAAAAAGGGGGAGATTGTTGATATAAATAATGCCTAAAAATATTATTAATACTTCTTGATATCTCTATGTTTTGATAATCACAAAATGTAAACTCATTAAACATAAACTTATTAAATAAACAAGTATTTAGTTGTAAATATTCACTTCTACAACTCAATCACTTAAGGTATGAATAAACAAATGCTTAATGCATTATATTATCAAAGGAACATTTTATTAATCACTTGATTTTTTATAAAATGACACATACATTTTATATCTTTTAGAAAATCATTTTTGGTATTAAATAAAAATGTTTAATCTATTATAAATTTATGAATTCAAATTTTTAACCAAAAATGGCAAAAATGTTCCAGAAAAACCTTCCCCACAAAAAGACAAAGCTGGGCAACGGATATAAGGGGCGGCCAACCTTAATCATCTAGGCGGCCTCCTTAATAATCAAGGGGACCGACCCCCTAATTAAGGGGACCGCCCCGCTCCTCCATCTGTCAATTTTTGCCGGTAAATACTGGACTAATCCTGGACTTTTTCCTTACCTCTTGCACCCCAAAACCTTCTGTTCTAAATCTCCTCTTATATCTTTCTAAATCCTTTGATCACATAATCTTAAGCTTTTGTTTCCAAGTAATTCAAGCTTCAATCATCCAAGTGCAAAGAGAAGAATACTTCTATCAATCAAGACTAGAAGTATTACAACTTAAGTATCATCTTGTTACCTAAGTTGTTAGTTTAGTAAACTTTGTAAATCATTCATTCATTTGTGTATAAGGTGTGTATATTAGGTGTAGTGTAGTGTGTAAGTAGTGAAGAAGGTGTATAAGTAGTTGTGTTGTAAAGAAGTAGTGTAGAAGTATTATAAAGTGGTGAAGTAGTTGTGGTGTGAAGAAGTGGTAAAGCCGTCGTAAAGAAGTCGTGAGATAGTGAAGAAGTAGAAGTCGCTAAGGAGTGAAGAAATACAAGGTATGTAAGAAGTATAGCAAAGGTGTGAAGAAGTAGAGGCGTGAAGAAGTAGTATTAGGAAGTGAAGAAGTAGTGTATAGTTGTGAACTAGATTGTAGCTGTGAAGAAATAGTAGTGTTGTGAAGAAGAAGTAGAGTAGAAGTTGTGAAGTAGTTGTGGTGTGTAGTAGTCGTGAGTAGTCGTGAAGAAGCTGTGAAGCCATAGTGAAGAAGTTGTGAAGAAGTTGTGAAGAGATCATGAAGAAGTTGTGATTGAAGTCGTGAGATTGGTTCTAGCTACGATTAGAACTCGACATTTAGCTTTGTGTCGTTAAACCGGTGTAAGCGAAAGTTGTGTAAGGTTTTCTCCGCCATAAGGGAGCTTGTTGAAGTTGTGAAGAAAAATCTCGAGCTAGGTGCTCGGGGAGTGGAGTAGGGCAAGGAAGGTGTCCTTGTAGCCGAACCACTATAAATCTCTCGTGTCTCGGTTTGATCTTTCCATCTCTTACTTACTTCTTTATTTATATCGTTATTACTTTTATACACATAGGCATATATAATTGTTAGTATTATTTAGAAGTTGATTTCACATAAAGATCAATTTAAAACTCCATTCATAAAAACGAAACTTTTATAACTAATCTAAAAGGATACATATATAATTAATAATTTTATTCAAGTATTATTTTTCACATAAACTCAAATCTAAGTTTTTGAAAGGAAACAAGGTTTTTGTAATAAATTAAAAAGACGTAAAACTATTCAACCCCCCCTTCTAGCTTTCCACAAACCTCCGACATACCTTTCAAGCAATCTTGTTTTATTCTGAACCATTTCAGGGCATAGCAAAGCCAATTCCTGAAATCTCTGGTTGTAAGTGGCCATGTTGTTATTCTGCACCTTCAAGTTCCAAAACTTTATCTCCAACTTCTTGACCTCATTGCGTGGGCAATACTTACTGAGCACTAACTCCTTGAAGTCATCCCACGGCATAGCATAAGCAACATCCATGTTGGCAGATTTCATGTAGTTGTTCCACCAGGTCAAAGCGGCATCCATAAAAGTAAAAGATGCATATTTGACCCTGTCATCATCATTACAACCATTGATTCGAAACACGGTTTCCAGCTTTTCGATCCACCTAGTCAGTCCAACGGCTCCCTCTGTTCCTCTGAAACCTCCAACCATGATCTTTCAGAATTCAGAGTAAGTGCAGCCACGGTTGTTGGTCACTAGCCTAGATGTTCCAGTGTTGGTGGTTGAGTTGTTTGCTGCTACGAGTGTTGCGGCCACACAATCATTGACAAGCTGATCTAGCATTGCTTGGTTTACCACAGGTGGGTTTGCCGCGGCCCTGGCTGGGGCGGCATTCTCAGCAGTTCTGCCTCGCGCGGCTCTTGCTGGGGTGGCATTTTCAGTAGTTCTGCCACGCACAGCTCTTGCTGGGGCAGGTGTATCAGCAGTCTGTCCTCGTGTGACTCTGGTTGACTTTTGCTTGGGTGTCATTTATCTGCATCACAAGAAGATAACGATAAATGAGATATCGAGTATAGAGTGAAAGTTTCACATGAGTATATGGATATCACAGACATAATGCAAGAATGAAGTCAACCACAGAGGAAACGAATAATCGAATAGATAAACCAAGCTTGTTATATATATCGAATAGAATAGAAGTGCACAAAATTACAAGCAAGGTCAATAGTTCATCACTAACTGATAACTCATCAGTTTAGTGGAATACATCATCTAATGAAAACTAATCTAAGATCGGTCACGCTCAAGGCGTAACTGCTCGAACACTACAGTCATCCCTCCGATGGCAGCCTACAAATGATCCACACGGTGTCACAGCTCCTGGTTCTCCCTCATCACAGTATCAATCATATACTCGGCGTTCTCAGCAGTTCTGCCTCGCGCGGCTCTTGCTGGGGTGGCATTTTCAGCAGTTCTGCCACGCACAGCTCTTGCTCGGGCAGGTGTATCAGTAGTCTATCTTCGTGTGACTCTGGTTGACTTTTGCTTAGGTGTCATTTATCTGCATCACAAGAAGATGACGATAAATGAGATCTCGAGTATAGAGTGAAAGTGTCACATGAGTATTGGTATGTGCTTAAACACATACCTTTTCTTGACCAAAACCGGACCCAAAAAGACCAAAAACCCGACCAAAATGCCAAATATATTGCGTTTTTGTGTTTTTATATGTGCAGGGACGGATATCGTGAAAAACGACAAAAGACACAAGAAAATCGGGAAAACGAGCACGGGATACGGAAAAGGCTCAGAACCGGAACCGGGAAAGAAGATATGGTCAAAAAGTCAACCCAAGTCCTCCAGCTATCAGAAGTTGTCAATTCCAACCCTTAGATCATACTTTGAGAAAATGGCAGCATAGGTCCTTTAAAGATTCAGAAATTACATTTATGGTCCCTAGTGTTTAAAATCCCTTAAACTCTTTTAAAACTTTTAACCCGGATCCCACCATCTAAAATAATCCACAACCCACTCCTTTCACCCAACCCAGCCCACACTAAACTCTCATCCAACCCACTCCTTTAACCTTAACCCGATCCATTCACTATACCCGACGGTCAAAAAGAAATAAAGCGCAGTCAAACAAAAATAAAATAAACTCTCCCACACACACGCCAAACGCGCCAATTCTTACCCCAACCCAGAATTCCCCAAATCCCCTAGAACCCTAATTTTACCCTTCCAAAATTACCACTCCCCACATCAATTAACCATCAATTGCCAATCATTAGAGCTTCTAGAAACCTTATCACGTGATCAAAACGTGTCAGAGAGAATGTTTGTGCAAGTTTGACTCACGGATTGCCAAGCTGTCTATTTGGAGCATTGTGATTGGCTCAACCACGTCACCTAATTTGATCCAAGGGCTATCACTGATCTGGAAGAAGCACATATGATCTAAGGGCTATTATTCAAGCTTCTGGGAGTTTCTGACATCCTCACCCCGTGGCTATAAAAACCCTTCGCCTCTCACATTTAGGGGGGTTAGCTAGTTAGTGGTAGGAGTAGTGTAGAGTAGGTATAATGTTTTAGCTTAAATTTTCTGTCAACAGCTTCTTGTAAACGTTACTTTCAGACTTAATCCATTTTAAAAGCTTTGTAATCTGTTGATTCTAATAAAAATTCACTTTTAGTTTAGTATTGGTGCAATTTACTTTCACGAATTTAAACTTTCTTCAGTTGGTAAACTGTTTTCAAATCTTCATTTACATGTTCTCATAAGCTCATTTAAGCCTCATAATAGCTTAAAGTGAGTTTTGTTACCTTAGTTACTGCTTCAATTGGTTAAAGCATTTCTAGTCAACGAAAGTCAAAGGAGCAGGGTAATGAAGAATCTGGGTATTCTGGTGGTGTATTATGGTTGCAGAAGTATAGTTTTAGTCTATCTAAAGATAGGCTTGGGTTGGATATTCACCCTATGTCAGTTAGGGTTTGAAACTTGTAAGATCTCTTTTCCATTTTAAATTTCAGATTCATTTTAATGGCATATTAGTTTAGATCTGCTGAGAAGTGCTTTGATTACTCTCCTTTGCTCTTGTTTGATTATGAATCGCTAGTTTTAGTTGTTTCATTCTGAGCTTGATTTGATCTTTTGTGCTTCATTTTTCTATTTCTGCTTTCTCATTCTGCAAATAGATAGTGGATCTGTGATTTTGAGATATTGCGGTTAGTGGTTGTTAGTTACTGTTCATTTACCATTTATATTGTTTAGTGATTTAGTTTAACTGATAGTAGTAAGTATAGTGGTTTAAATCTGAGTTTCTTAGTGTAACTAGTATAGATAAAGGGTGTTTGGATCTGCTAGGTTTTAGGGGATGAAGTTGTTATTTGGTGCTCATTTCTGCACTAGTAGTTCTTTATAGGCTTAAATGAATCAGAAGTAGTTTAATATTGCTAGGTTACTTTCAAAAAGTCAAAATAAGCCTTATACTCTTTTCTGCCTAGCATAGTGATATCTGTTCATGAACTGTTGGATCAACTGCTTTATTTCATGTTTATGTTTGTGTTTTCATTAGTTAATTAGGCTTAATATACATCTAGTAATATAATTAGGACTTTTAAATTCGGATTAGTCAATGGTTTAGTGCATTCAAATAGTCATACCTTCTGCTTGACTTATTGATTATCTGTTTTCAACTGCTGATCTAGGGCCCATTTAAGCTAGGAATTGAGCTTATATGTTGGGGTTTTTGAATTTTCTAGTTAGTTAATAGTGCTAGCTTTATTTTGCCCCCATTAGTTTCCAGTTAACTGCTTATTTAGACTCCTTATTTGGGCCGAGAAGTTGGCTATTTCACCGTTGTTTCTGCCTCATGTTTGCGACTGTTCTTGAGCTTATCTGCTTATTAGCTTGTCATAATCTGCTTATCTGAGTTTGATTCTGTTCATTTGTTGCTGTTTGATGATTTTTGAGTTTTTGGTACTGAGATATGCTTATTTGCTTATAAATTGCTTTTTGGCTTATTCTCAATAAGCCCAATCTGCTTATTTCTGCTTATCTGGTACTAACTGCTATTTTTCTTAAAAAGTAGATTAGTTTTTAGCTTTTACAAAAAAATCTCAGATTTAATTGAGTTGTTTTGCTATTTAATTTGTATTTTCTTAGTTTAAAAGTAATTTTAAATATTAAAAAAAGGTAAATAGTTTCTGCTTTGTCACTTTTGGTCCCTAAACTTTCTATTTGAGTTAAAATCGTGCAAGGGTAATTTTTAGTTATAAAACAGTTTGTTATTTGGCAATCTTAGTCCCTGTCTTTGTTTAAGTATAACCAAGTTTCAGTTTTTTACACTTTTAGTCCCTAAACTTTTATAAACTTTTGTTTTCTTTATTTTCTTTTATAAAGTTAGTTTTAATATATTACATTTTCAGTCCCTTAGGTTTTTACTTTTGCATTTTAGTTTGATAATTTCACTATTAGTTCTATAAGTCTCGGGAATAGCCCGGGATTTGCGTTATTTGATTTCTTTTACATTTTATATGTGCTTTTATTTGATAAAGTAGATTGTTTTTAATTTTCCATATTTTAGTAAAAAAATCACAAAATAATCACTTTCACGTTCACTCATTCACTTCACGAATCACGATCCCGAATCACAATTCCATTCAATCTTCGTCGTGACAAACGACTCGGGTTAACACATATTTACCTTGTGTGTTTTCCTTGAACTATAATTGAACGAATCAAGTATATGGATATCACATACATAATGCAAGAATGAAGTCAACCACAGAGGAAATGAACAATTAAATAGATAAACCAAGCTTGTTATATATATCGAATAGAATAGAAGTGCCCAAAATTACAAGCAAGGTCAATAGTTCATCACTAACTGATAACTCATCAGTTTAGTGGAATACATCATCTAATAAAAAGTAATCTAAGCTCGGTCATGCTCAAGGCGTAACTGCTCAAACGCTGCAGTCATCCCTCCGATGGCAACCTGCAAATGATCCACACGGTGTCGCAGCTCCTGGTTCTCCCTCATCACAGTATCAATCATATACTCGGCAGTCATGATCCTCTGCCACTGAGTGCGATCAGTGCCTCGAGCTCTCCTCACTGCCCGCTCAAGACCACCTAATCAACCAAAGATCCTTGTTTGGCCTCTACCCAAACCAACCACCCTAGTATCCAATACCCTTAGCTCTCTACCATGTGATCTCTCTAATGCCTCAAATCTAGCTCTCAGGCCAACATCTCACGCCTGTCAGTAAACATCTCTTTGAACAACACACATGGATCCCGATCAACAGTCCCAACTCGTCGCTCGATACCATGAATGCGATTTGGCTGCTACAATCTCTCAATCTGGTCTGAGTGCACATCGAGCAAGCTGGCATGATTCGCCAGCTGTATCTATACATGCTCCATGGCAGTAGGCTCCTCGTCCTCAGCCGGTGAGGCTGGCGGAAGTGGAGAAGCCACTGGTGATAGAAGTGGAGAAGGTATCGGAGATGGAGGTGGCACGAACGATGGAGATGATAGAGTGTACTCCGGACTAGCAGCACGCACACCCGTACTGGTATCACAAGTAATGTCAATCCACTGAGTATCACTAAAACCCTGCATCTGGGCAGCTCTAGAGCTCTGCCCTATCTCAAATACCCCCTGCACATCCTCCATGATGCCCTTGCCATCTCGTGGCATCATCGACTACTCTGAACCTATCTGCAAACCCCTGTCTCTGCCTACACATGCACAATTAGGAGTGTGCTTGGCTGGTGCTATCACAGCTGGTGTAGGCTCTACCTGACCCTACAATGGACGCTCCACTGGGTCCTCATCCTCATCAGAATAAGACTCAATAGACCTCCGCAATCTCTGGCGTGGAGGGGAATGGTCTGGTGATGACAAGGGTGAGTGGGATGATGATGAAATAGAGGTACCCGTGTAGGCATATTGGGTCCTCCTGAGTGGTGAGGATAGTACAGATGATAGCTGGATGCGACGCCCACGGACTCTCCTGTAAGTAGCCCGACGCCTGGTGGTAGGAATATCGATGGATGGGGTAGTGTGAGTATGTTGGGTAAGGGTGTAGAGCTGAGCTGGTGAAGAACGGTGAGTTGTGGCATAGTGGGGTAGGTATGGTGAAGTAGATGTTGGAGTGGTGTGTGGTCTGAGTAGCTTCTCGGACAACCTCCATCAACGGGTCATCCGAGAATGGAACTGGTCGTCGAAGCGGCGAAGTGCGTCCAGCAGTGAGTACCTCATCACAAACGTCAAAATGGATAGACATGGTATGTGACAAATACGGTATGGCATGTGTAAGTATGTAGAAAATATTTATATCATATATGTTAAGTAAAATACTCAACAACATTTAGGCACATAGTCTAATTTCCTAAATTTTATCTACCACGTATAGAATTAAAACAAATAGAATTTCAGTCAAACAATTAACATGTTACTAGCAAGTAAGTAGCACGTAGGACTATCACGGTTTTGAGAAAGCATACCTTTGCCAATAGCATTTCCTAAAGATACCTTACCGTGAGAGATGTTATGAGTGAAGCAAGGTTTGAGTAGTGACGGATTCCCCCATGTTTGACGAGAGCATGAGTAGTCATTCATATCTTCAATTTGCTTCCCTCGTGCATCTAAAGAGATAACTTGAAAGAAAACTTGGTACCCAATTTCTCATGGGTCCGAGATGGTTAGTAATAAACATCCTTTGTATTTACATGCACAAGATGAGGATGCCGTTAGCAGACAAAAACTCACATAGATACATGTCAAGTTGAATTTTATTCCAAGATGTAAAAGATTTCATTTGAAGTTGTTTTACTTAAATTTCATTAGTGATAAATGAGATTTTTAGAAAATTAAGTTTTTCAAATAACAAGTCTAGATTTGTCTAAGAGGTTTCATGTAACACCCCCAAAAATCTGGATTTGCAGAAGCATACATGTTTGGGTGCTACTAAATTGGAAATCACAACACACAGATATAGAGAACGGATTTGAAAATCCGTTTTGAGAATAGTTTACATTTTTAAATTTAAAATGTCATACATCAAGTTCAGTTTAAATAAAACAAGGCCCATTTAGCATGACTGTCGTAATCAGAGTTTAATTCATGTGTAAAAACACTTCTGGTAGTTATGACCGATGCCATGACATGCCTTCATCAAATACATACTCAAACACTTGAGAAAAACATGCTAAAAGTTAGCTAACGCTGGTGAGTTCATAGGTTTATAGTAAATAAGCACATATGGACTATAGCAAATAAATCAGCAGGCACACACTAACCGCATGCTAACACTAAGCTCATACAACCGAGGCTACGACAAACAATATGCCTAACCAACATAGCATAACAAAGGTGCCTGCGAATGTTTATCCCCAGACACTCGGAAAATCCGACATGGTATACGTTCGCGTTGACCTGCCGGGCCAACCGAACGGGGGAGTCACCTCCAATAGATCTATTTATATCATACGCGCTTCCCGCAGGAATTGACGGTTGATGATATTGGGCAATAGTGGGATCATACATACTTAGGTTATCCGCATACTAGTGTGTAAAATTAAAAGTTCAGTTTAGGTCCATGAAAACAGTTTTGCATATTTCTCACCCCAAGGTTTATAAAACAGTTCATATAAAAATAGGGTTATAAACTCACCTTAACGGTAGCAATCTGCTAGTAAACAAATAACACAGTGCAACCGCTCCGACACGCGACCTAAATTAGTATGGTAAGTCTTAGCGTACTATTCGTGTTTTAAACATTTTGACTCATTTGAAAGGTTTGTGTGTGTCAAAGTGCTCGTGTATTTCTTACTTGTCGTGTGGTAAACTATAATTCAAAAGTGGTTTATCATAAAAGTTTCTTCAGTGATGGCTCATGGTGAAAGTGTAAGGTGAACATAAGTGTGACGGGATCGTCCGTGCTTAGTGTTCGTCGTCGAAAAATACGCAAGTAATATATATATTATCTTATATATATTTTAAATAAAGTTTAATAACTTAAATATTTAACTAATTAGGGCTTGTAATTAATTAAACGAGTTGGGTAGCCCGCGCGTTGCAACGGGAGTGTTTTGAATGGTTTATTTATCAGTAGCATATCGTCAACGAAAGCTTAAGCTATTCATACCATGAGGCCATAGGATGACCAACAAAACTTATAGACAAAACGCATCTAATAGATGTTGCGTATTTCAAAAGGTTTTAATTCAATGTGAAATATATGATGTTTTACCATCTAAACTAAGGTCAGCTCACGTACAACGATGCCGACTCGTACAGTCCACACTTCCAACGTGCAACATTTCTGATTTCAAATAAAAAATGGTACCTAATTAAAGAAACATTTCACATTTATTAAGAAAAAGCTATATTAGTCACCTTGAGTCTGAGTGTCGATTGATCTTGCACACACAGTCTCCATAGCACGGGTCACCAAAGGACCATAAGAACATCGTTGTTCCAGAAAACATATGGTTGCATTTAATGGTTTTCAAACACCAAAGCGGCTGTTAAGCATAAGAGTAACATATAAAAGCATATTTTCAAATGACCACGATGTATTAGGAAATAATTGTTAGTCACCTTTAACTCTTTGATCCCCATTCCATGTCGGGTCATGGCCTGAAACAAAATAAAAAGCTGTTTTACAATAATGTCATAACAGATGACAGGTTCATATGGAAGTCATTAATTAATCTCCTGTCAAGTTGGTTTTAATATCGATAACTCAAATAGGATTCGCATCCATAATCCATTACATCTATATAAATAGATACACAACATATACATAATCTACATCTACACTAATATAAATCATCATCAACCTATAGTTATAATCTTAGCTGTAAAATACGTTTTTGATCATATCCATTTAACTTAAACTGATAAATGTTATTTGATCCGATCATATACCGAAGCTAAGTGGCATTTAAGTGGTGTTTAGGATTGCTTATATTAAAGTGCGTAGCAGCTGCTTATTCAAGAGTAAAATAAGTGCATGATCATTTTTATCATCTAAGTCAAAGACTCACCCTTCCTAGTAACAAACACGGGAAAACCTCAAAAGTTTACCCATTTACATGAATGCAAAACAGAATGATAGATATAATAGTTAACCTGTTCAGGAGCATTATAACCAACAGGAAGTGCAAAGACATCACTATTCAATGGCATATCAGCGCTAATATCATTCCCTCTAGCAATACCTACTACTTACTCCACTATTACATGATCCTAAAAATGCTCCTAAGATCAAACCACCTAATAATATTTAAACTGATCCAGCACTGACCCAGTTCACACCCATCGATCTTTAAACAAACGGATATTCAAATGTCTAAATCTTGGAATTTTATGCTAAAAATTGAAAAAGTATGAGTAATCATATGTAACTGCTACATGTAATTATATCAGGTTAATGGCCAAAAAAATGGTACCCGCATGTTCCTGCACAGTAGCAACTGTCATTGTAACCTGTCGGAGAAAACGAAACCGTGCTATGTAGCTGTTAAGAAAGGACATTGTCCTCACATTCATAAGTAGTCGACAAATGCGCGTGCAAAGATATGAACAATCTCTGGGCTTATTTCTATGACTGTATTTAATGGTTTTCGAATACCAAAGCGGTTGTTAAGCATAAGAGTAACATATAAAATCATATTTTCAAATGACCACGATGTATTAGGAAATAACTGTTACTCACCTTGAGCCTGAACTTCAAACGATTTTGAACGTTTTGTTCCTACACCACGGGTCAGCAAAAGAGTATAAGAATGTCCTTGATCGAAATCGGTAAGACCAATACTTTTACTTAAAGCCAAAAAGTTAACATGTAGGAAGAAAACAGATGTAGGCCACAATGAGTGTTAACTTTGTAGCACGCAACATAAAACATAAGGATTAAAAATGTCTTGGGGCTAATAATTTAGGGGGGCCACAACCACTCCCGGTGACAACATCTCAAGTGAACTAACGACTGTCTGCCTATCCCAAAGTGGATGATCATAGTAAAGTTGTAAAAAGTTGAGTTAGTTCTCCACCTGGTAAGATGTGAAACAAAAGGAAAAGTACCTGTATTGCCGAAAGAAAGTCCATTTTTTCTTCACCAATGGCGATATCTTTTCTTCTAAGCACAAAGGCCACAGGGCTTGCATTGGTGCCTCAATGCCTGCAAAATCACATACCATGGTTAAATACTATTTAGTACCTTGTATTTGTTTATATTATGTCACTGCTCATACTAAATTTAATCAAAAGTGCTTATAATCATACATATGGTTATTCAAACACCTTATTTCACTTTTCGGCCTCCTTAATTAGTCTCCCAAGCTTCAACAATTCCCATCGGTCTGATTCCCACTCAAAGTCTCTCCTCCGCTTTGCTTCTATTTGAGCTTCAAGTTCAGCTTACCTTGTAGCATTTGCTCCTACCTCTGCTGCGCAAAAAACCACATGTGTTGACATCGAGTTTAAAACTGCAAACTTTTTAACTATAGTTTAAATGGGTCGATTTGGATCATGAGCCACCCATATAATTTAGGTGGATCACGGGTCAGATTACGAACCATTGTGTTGGGTCATGAATCAAATCATTATCCATTTAGCTGGATCACAAATTGGTCATGATTCAATCCAAATGTGACCCATTGACAGCACATAATGCAAGAAACCAAAAAGAACAATAATTTATAAATTAAATACCTGTAAGACTGTAAAGAATGAACGAAGTAAGAGACCCTGGACTCATAGTGCCTGCTATTGTCAAATTAGCTCCATATATCACTACTATGATAACTGATAGTCCCAAAAAAGAGACCTACTACTTTCTGTAGCCGAAGAAACAGAAAAAAAGTAGTTTTTTTGTTCATCATTGTTGACAAAAAGATTGATAAAGTTAATTAAGTACTTACGGCATACTGAACTCCAAGCTTTAATGTGTCATCAACTTTCTCAGAGTAACGGGAAACCTCATAGTTCTCCTGAGCAAAAGATCTCGCAGTGCGTACTGCACCAAAAGTTTCCTACAAACAAATAAATAAGTTTAGACATATATAAATATACATACTACATAGGACACGTGTACACACACACCCCTCAGCAATTGAAGAAGCAGCAGCTGCAGCAGCTTGAGTCTTGTGGGAGATTACTGTACTGCTTATTTCAGATGAAAAAACAAATGACGCACTTTAACTAATCAATCTCAAATACCCGTAAAAATACTACTGCATATGTTGGACAAACAATTATAATAAGCAATCCAAACACCCCCTAACTGTTTTGCAAATACTAATTATTCACCGATTTACATGTAAATGACCCCTAACATTACATTAACAAAATCAATTTAGTTACAGCTATAACCTCCACACCTTTGCTTCCATTCTCTGTTTACCATAACAAAAGAAGGAAAAAAAATTATACCATAGACGCATTCACCTCCTAAAGGAGCTGCCTTTTTTGTTTCTAACCTAACTCGGTTAAAGGACAAAACTTTCCTATGACTCTGTATTCGCACAACTTAATTCCATAAAACTGACTTAGGTCAGTACTAAAAACCGACTGCCTTTTTTTTTCAAATAATGACAGTTGGTCCGATATCAGAAACAATAATTATATCACTAACAACATTTTTCTACCAAATTATATAACTTTATTAGTAGTTTACATCAGCAGAGTAGTTAAAAAAAATATATCTTTTAGTCAAAACTATAACAAAATTACAATTGAATGAATAAAAACTTACGAAAATCAGTTGAATTATGATCCAATGAATTATTCATCTGCAATTAAAAACAAAAACATAATTAGAATCATTAATACAAAATCAAACAAAAACAATTAGTCGATTGTTTACCTGAAGAATGTTGATGGTGATGACAAATACACGGGAAAATAAGATCAGCTCAAGTGGATTAATAATCGTTTCTTGCATCTTGAAATAGAAATTATTGAATTTTCAGTTTCTACAATCTCCAAAAAGCTATTAAAGTAATTTATCACTGTTAAATCACCTTCTTTTTTCTAGACATGAGTGAATCAATTATTGGCTCCCATCGAAAAGCTGTTGATCCCGAAGATCTCACTTGATTCACGGGTGTTTGGATTTTCAGGATGAAATTAGTGTCAATTTTTCTAGATGATGAGTGTGTTATTGTTGAGCCGATCATTGGTGGATGTGTGTGTGTTTTATGAGTTCCAGAGGGATCTGGAATATGTGGGAGAGGAGTGGAGATTTATAACACTGATTTTGGAGAGCAATCTGTAATTACACGATCATTAGACATTTTTTTTTGTGTTTTTTATTCCATGAACAGTTGCCGGAACAGTAAGTTCCCAACTTTAGAGCCACATATTCTTTTAGTGTTATTTGTAATTACAGCATCATTAGATCATTAGGCAATTTTTTTGTATTTTTTATTTGATGAACACTTGCCCAAACAGTATTTTCCCAACTTTATAGCCACATGTTTTGAGTGCAATTAATTTGCTAAACCTATATTAGCCCAACCCACCATTCTGGGAAATAAATAAATAAATAAATAAATATATATATATATATATATATATATATATATATATATATATATATATATATATATATATATATATATATATATATATATATAATAAATATGGATAAATTAATATAATAATGATGATAGTGGGGTATTATTATATTATAAATATTATAATTATTTATAATATAATGAAAATTATAAAAAAAAGGAAATTATAAGAGTGTAAGTATATAAATATATAAGATATATTCCTAAGTTTTATGAATTGCAAAAATATTAATTTAGGAAAATTAATATTTTTAATATGAAAATAATATATTTCGTCCTTTAGTCGGTTTTTATCCAAAAATATTCGAAGTGTTGGAATTTTAGAAAAATCAGGAATGACCCATTCGTTTATTCAAACTTTTCCATTTTTCTCAAATATTGCAATTTACTCAAATAGTCCCTTACGTTACTAATAATTGCAAATCTAGTCCAAACTCATATATTTAGGGATAAATATATATTTCGATAATTACTAAAATAGCCCAAAACCCAAATGGGATATTTCTACCCCGGTTGCCCTGGGCAATGCCCCCAGTTGCCCAAAAAAGGGCGATTGTTGCCCAAAAAATACACTGAAAATCCTTCGGTTGCCCCAAAAAATGCCGGTTGCCCTGGGCAACACAATTATTTTTGGATTTCGGGTTAGATAGGGAACCGCCCATTTGTGTTTGGGCTATTTTGGTAATTATCCCAACTCATATATTTAGTTATAAATATATATTTCGTTAAGTTTTAGTTAAACTAACGTTTATGACCATAATATTTATAGGTCGTGAAGTAAAATTCAACGTTTAGTCAAAATAATCCCGAAAGTCAATAAAAGTCAACAATCATCATATTGGGCCGAAAAGTCCATTTGGTAACCAAATTTGGTTAAAATGTCAATACGAGTTCAAAAACGTTTTTAATCGATATATAATGTTTTATTACGTCGAAACGTTTATAAAAGGTCTAAAAATATTGCAAAACTCATTTTTGTCACCCGAAACCACTATTGGGCCGAGTAGGCCATAATGGGCCCAAAAGTCCAAGTTTTGCCCGAAAATAATTTAACCTTTTTAGGCTACGTTACATATATCGTTAAGTTTCTAAAAATCAATTTAGCACATCAAATAAGTCGTTTGGTCAAAAAGTCAACCATTTGCCGAAACCACATGGGCTTGGCCCATTTTGTGTCGAGACCAACATAAGCCCAAAAATATGTTCAAAAATTTAAGTCCTTTTAGGTCCAAATAGTTTTCGTAATTATGTTTTAATTAACCAAGTAAGCACTTAATGATAAGTAATTAGTCAATAATGTCAACCAAGGTCAAAACAAGTTGGGTTCGACCCAAACTTGTGTCGTACGACCTATAGACCAAAATTATAAGCCGAAAACAATAAGCTAAAGCTTATTCAATAAGTTATTCAAAATAAGTTGTTAAGCACTAATTTCACCATTTCACTACTAGAACCAAAATTTTATATTTTTCAAAACCCCAATAGCTATTTATTTTTAAGGTGTGTTGATTTGTACATAAACTCAAGTTAACACATATGTTACTTAAATTCACGTAATTAGTTCAAAGCTCATTTTTATTATCAAATTAGCATAACATGCAACAAGATTCACCACACCAGCAAAAATTAACACAATTTGTAAAGAACAAAAAAAAAAAAAAAAAAAAAAAAAAAAAAAAAAAAACAAAACCTCAAGCACTAGGGGTTTTGCACTAAACCTTAGCTTTTTCAAATTTGTAAAATGTATACATTTAACACTTTGTATCACCTATAGACATCATAAGAACATGTAATGAACAAGATTGAACAAGTTTTAAGAATTCTTACAAAGTTTTGTATAGAAGTCGAGACTCACAAGACCAAAGAACAACCCAAATTGCTTCAAATTTGCCCAAGACATGTTCCGATCGTTCCCAAAAGCTCAAAAGTACACCTTGATTATCTTGAAACTCAATAAAATTTTGTAGATCTTGATTTTTATGGTTGTTCGAATTGTGGAACTGAAAATGGAAGAGATAAAATGTCGAATCAAAATTCTTTGTGTGTGTTTAAGTTTGTGTAGTATTTTAGGAACAAAACAAGTTTGTGTGATGTATTAATAAGACAAAAAAAATTGATCTCCTTTGTTGGGTTGTGATAGTAGATGGAAAAAGACAAAACAAAGAGGAGGGAAAACATTTTTGATCCTCGTTGGTGTATCGTGTGTCGGTGTGAGCTTAGATGTTACCGTAAAGTCCCGGTTTGATCTTTTTGGACACGTACACACAAAATAAAGTTTTTATTGATGTTTTTGTCAGAACACTAATAAAAAATTATTATTTGCTCAAAAATGTATTTATTTGACTTTTACCATAACTACTGTAGTGTCGGTACGCGTGTGGGGTTTCTCTTTTCAGTAAATGCGAGAAAGCTTCTCATTTAAATACGTAACTTGTCAGTAACTATCAGGAATAGAATAATTTACGTTTACTGACAAAAATAGACAGTTTCAGCAGTGACTGTAAGCTACAATACGCAGGATAGCTTCCCGAAATGCTCAGAAATGCTCAAAAATATTCAGTTATGCATAGAAATGCTCGGTTTAGAAATAATAAATAAATATTTATTATTAAAATAAAGTGCGAAATTACCATTTGTCACATTTCACAAATTTAATTTGCTTTGACTTGCTCGTTGATTACTCACATGAATTAAAACCCAAGCCCGTTTTATCTCCGAATGGTTTCTGACTATTAAGTAAATCCTTAAGAGATTGAGAACTCTTATCAAATTTAGCTAACATATTAGCCTTTTCCATAAGCTTCTTAATTTCATTTTTATGATCTTGACACAATTTACATTCTAAATCAATTTCTATACTACTTTCAAGTCTAGACATTTTATCTTCCAAAATGATTTCTTTTTCCAATTTACTTTCAAAAGATTTTAAAGATTCATTTTCCGAAAATGTTTTTAGACTCATGTTGTAAAGATGTTCAAAATCACTTTCTAATTTTGAAAATTCTAGAATGAATGTGTCATAGCAAAAATCTTCCATTTTGGAATAAACCTCACTTGAAGTTTCAACCATTCGACATATTTCGTATTCAGGACAAGCGTTGTCTTCCTTCATCAGTATCACTCCACGATTCTCCAATGAGTTCTCTTCGTAAATTACTCATGTGGTCCTTGATGGCATTACCTTCATTGAAAACATTTGAACTAGTAGCACTTGTATTTAATCTATCTAAATTTCTACCTATTGATTCGTCTTCAGAACTAGTAGCACTTTATGGTCGGAAGTGCCGATCACCCGTTTGTTGGGCAGAAGTTGGAGATGTTCAGATCTCAGGACCTGAACATATTCATGAAACCACTGAAAAGATTGTACAAATCAGGCAATGTTTGCAAGCCGCCGGGGATCGGTAAAAGAGTTATGCCGATGTGAGGAGAAAACCCATGGAGTTTCAGGTTGGGGATAGAGTAATGTTAAAAGTATCGCCTTGGAAAGGAATGATTAGATTTGGGAACGTGGAAAGTTAAATCCTAGATACGTTGGACCATTCAAAATCCTGGAAAGGATTGGTCCAGTGGCATACAAGCTTGAACTCCCTGAAGAGCTTAGTAGAGTACACAATACCTTTCATGTATCGAACATGAAGAAATTCCTATCGGATGAAACCCTTATCATTCCATTAAAAGAAATTCGGCTTGACGATAAGCTAAATTTTATCGAAGAACCAATGGAAATCTTGGATAGAGACGTCAAGCAATTGAAACAAAGACGTATTCCCATTGTCAAGGTTAGATGGAACTCTAAGAGAGGGCCAGAGTACACCTGGGAACGCGAAGACCAAATTCGTGCTAAATATCCACATCTATTCGATAAGACAACCCCGACATCTAGCTTAGCTTAGGATTCCGGGACGGAATCCAGTCTAACGGGTAGGTACTGTAGTAACCTGTAATTTCCCATGTCATTTATTAACAATAATCATGAATAAACTCAATGAGAGAGTCTAATTAAACCCCTTTATACGGGCTAATTTATTTTATTTTTTTTTACATTTCATCTACAAATGTATACGAAGCAATTAACAATGTGACGTGACTCACATTTATTTACAAACGACTCACCAATATGCCAACCCAATATTTATTTTTGGGCTAAGCAAACCCGACGAATCAATTGGTCCATAACTCAAACGAACACACTTTATATTGGGCTCGATCTAACCCAACACACCCTTAATATATTAATGGGTTTTACAAATTATTCGGCTAGACAAACTCACCTCAACATGGGCTACCACTATACGAATTTACTAGCCAAACATGTGTTATAACTATTTTGTAGTCTGTTAATAAACGAACGAACGAAACACCTCTTGTGATTTATTTTCAAACACACCATATTATATACGTAACACATTTCATTTTTAAAACTACACTCTAACTTGTAACCTTTTCTTTTCCCACTCCATCGTCTAATAATCAAACACACCCTATTAACTATCCTTTTAACTTAAACTACAATTTATACGTAAACTAAATCACTCACTAAAAACACCACACTGTGCCGCCCCCTCTTCCTTTTTCTTAACCTTCCATTGAGATGATTCTATTCACATCAATATGTACCTTTTTTCCTCATTATCCTCTTGGTCCAATGTACAAACCCTATATCTTCCATTTTGTCAACTATTATGAAAATCAACACCACACTTCCCTCATTTTCTCCATAACTCGACTGCCTAACATTTATACACACACATTTTCTTTGTCCTTGGGAGGCTTACAAGATGCAAATCATGTCATGTTGTACTCTTGTTCCCTTATAATTCCCATGGTTCAATGGACAAACCCAATAACCACCATGTTGTCAACTATCATGGAATTCATCACAACCTATTTCTTCTTTTCCCATGCTATTCAGTCGATCCATAGGGAAGTTTAGGAAGCTCAAAGTCAACCATTATAGAAATCACAACTTCCTTCTAATTCCCATGCAAGTCGACTGCTAGGACAATGTATACACACCCTATTCTTTTCTTGGAAGACCTACTGTAACACCCTATGAACGACACGTCATAAAATCATTGAAATTTGAACTTTTATGCGGAAATGACCCAACTTTAACGGACTTTATGTTACTCCTTTAAAAACTGATAAAATTTTGTTACATACCAACCCTTGAAAGTATTTTTGTAAGAAACTAGACTCAATTACCTTCGAAATGACGGGTGTCACGACCCGTGACGACTTACGGTTTAAAAGATATGATTTTTCAAACTTTGAGAAACATATGCCAAGAAAACCTGTGTACCATACGCCCTTATGCCCAAGGTCCAGAAGGGCGTATGATCTGGTACTCAGAATAGGTGAAAAATGCATTTTTAGGCAGAAGGCCTTATGCCCTGCCATAAGGGTGTATGACCTGTAACTCAGAAACTCAGAAAACTACTTTTAAATGCAGAAGGCCTTATGCCCAGAAGCGGAAGGCCTTATGCTCTCATTTCCAGATTCTACCAAAAACACAACTCTTAGCAACTTACTCTAATTTCCGGAAAGACGACTTCCAAGACTCGAAACTTAATGAAACTTTCTACAAATCTTTAATATAACATAATACATCATTTTTCATAACCATTCAACCCGTTTGACCCCAAAACGGGGGGAAATACACCTTATTCCAAACACCCCTTTATCCATGACTCTAAACACTACAACCCGTTACTATAACAAACCATTTTACATATTTAACTTTAACAACAAAGACATAAACTTTGACACTCGATTAACCAACATATAAACCATTAAAATACTCTCGGGGGTACAATGTTGACTTTAAGCTCGATATTCTACCTAAGCTTCTAAATACCTTATAACCTTCTAACATCTGCACATTCATTCCTTAAGCTTTAATCCAAGAAATACTTTCTTGCCATGAGCACCTACAAAACATTAACATCTATAACGGTAAGCGATAACGCTTAGTAAGTAAAACGATTATAACATACCATTATACTTCACACAAACATATAAGCATCACATACATCATAACACTTACTTTACAAGCTTATTACTCCAAGTCTCACTTAACACATAACATCAAGTCGCCACTTAGCTCACATTCATTACATCACACAAGCGTATCTAAACCACCTATTACTTAACACCTCACATCTATAACATACATAACACATACATGTTAGTAATCCATATAACACCATGCCATCATCATTTTACTTACCTTGAATCCAAGCTAAGTTAACAATCATTATTTCACCATCATCATCCTCCATTATCTTCATCATCTTATCACCATCACCAAAACCTAATAACACATTTAATCAATACTGTTGTTGTTTTGGTGTGGGAGATGGCGGTGGGTGGGTGGTGGTGTCTCATTGTCGGCGGCATGGAGAAGAGAAAAAGGGGGAAATATTAATTTAGGGTTTTGCAGGTAAAGTGGAGAGAGAGAGGAATAAAAGGGCGGCTTGTGTATGGGATAAATGAAATAAAACCCTAGAATGGGTATAAGTGTGTGTTGTTCCCTTTACACGCTTAGAGATAACTACAAAGTTAATCTAAGTGTGTTATGACTGAGATTAATGTAATGATTAATTATAACTGATAAGTAAAACGTAAATATAAAAACACAAAGTTTTTCAACGTTTAAATTCTTATTAGAAATCAATCAAAGAATCTATTACCCAACTGTTTTGCGGAACAAACACTTGGGATTGAATAGACAAGGTATGGTGTGTCTCCTATCTAAACTCAAGCGATGCTTGAGTGGTAACAATATCGAACCACTGAGCTATCTCAGGGATTGGTTACTCTTTATAGGAGAAAAGGGGTTTTGTGAAAGTCTAAGCTTTTAATGCATAAAAACTTTACCCACTTTTCTCTATCTGTTGCTATTTATATACAAACATCAAAGAGTACTGAATATTAAAATACAACAAGAATAAGAAAGCGTGTCTGACAACTACAACAGTATTTGTCATTTTCAAGAACCAATAGGAATGGGCCAAAAAGTCTTCGAGTGTCAGTTCTAACACTTCTTGACTTTTAGCCGCTTTAGGGATGGTTTATTTCTGGCCCGATAAGACTTCTCCTTATCCCTTCAAACTCTTCCCGCTCAATCCCGCCTTTCTTTCAGGCTTCAGGTTCTTCAGTCTTCAGTCTTCAATCACTTATTGTTGTTGAGGAGACTAGGGTTTAGTGAGTTCTTTTCCAACACTCACTAAACCCATTACCTTTTTCTTTGTCTCAAGTAACACTCAGGGAGTTCCGCCTCACTGAGTTGTGAGTCTTTCTTATTAGACTCGTCCTAAGCATCTTGAAGGTAACTCACTGAGTGACTGTTCACTCAGTGACTTAAGTATATTTTTGGTTGATTAACACTTAGCTTAATTTGTATTCAAATCCTGTTTTCAGGATGCTTGGGTACTGACGGACCCAACAGTGTGGCTTATATAGCCTTAGGACTAGTGGTGAAACCCTTCTCACCAACGAGGACTAAAACTAAAATTATAGTGGAGGGTAGAAAGGGTTAATTTGTTATTCTTTTAACGAAACTCTAACGAAGCTAATTTGGGTGTCGAAACATTTTCCCTGGTATTTCTAATGTTTCCCACTGATCTTAAAACAATTTTTCCAATCAAATTGATTATAAATACGTCCACGTTCGTGTTATCTCGTTAAAAATCAATATCTTACGTGTTATTAGGTTTGTTCGTGCCGACTCGCGTTGTGTGGTCTAGCTCACAAACACACATAATAGTGAACACATAAACTAAACAAATATATCATATCGAGCTTAAGGTTGCGCAAGGACCTGGAAAATTCACGGTTGTTATACCAAACATAACACCCTCGAGCCCTTGGCTCACTGGTTGTGCCTTTGGTACATAGGTTGACAGACCCATGTTCGAACCCTGTTGTGGTTGTTCGAGTACATATATTTTTTTACAGTACTCGACCTTTATTTCTACTAAAATCAAATAGACCCTTGATCGGGCTTATAAGCCCAAGAATGCAATTCATGAAATTATAACTCACTCGACTTGGTGTTGGGCCTTAAGGCCCATTCGACACTTGTAAAGCCATTTTCGAAATAAGCTGCGTGCATAAGCTCAAAATAAGCTCTTAAAATGGTGTGAATAAAAAGGAAATATATTTTATGAATTATAAACTTTTGGACTAAAAATGCAATTTTTGCGAAAAATGGGTTAAAAGTGTAAATTCTGGAAAAAGGGTGGTTCAAACAGAAAATATAAAATTTGAATAAAAACCGAGGGTTAAAACTGTAAATAATAGAAAGTTTGGGTAAAAAGTGTAATTTGAGTATTTTGGACTAAAATTGTGAGCATTTTAAGTATTGGGTTAAAAGTGTAACTTTTATATAAGTTAAGGGTGAGATGTGTAAACTTTATAATGTTATCAAAAAACTTATATTTACAACTAACTATGTAAAGATTTCTTTTTATATAAATACAACAAAGTTGAAATATATATAAATCAACGTCATTCTTAACGAATAAATATAAATCACTAACGAATGTACAATCGATAATAAAACCCAGACAACATGAATAATACTTCAAAAACTATATTTTTGAACTTTAAGCATTTTATCACACAAGCATCGGTAATCTAACACACATCAATATTCACATCGAGCCATAAAACAACGAATCTAAACACTTGTCATATTACTCTAGGTTGCGAGCCGGAGCCACTCATTTTCATCACTTGATTACTAATTGATTTCTATATCACCAAGGTGAGTTCATAGTCCCACATTTTTATACGATTTCAACCCCGTGGGGAGATACATGCTCTAAACACAAACACAAGTATTTTTATGTATGCTATTCTTATTAATATTGCCTAAGTTACCGATATTGTCAAAAGTCCCTCATATCATAAGCCATTAATCACTGCGAGTGAACGCGAATAATGTGAATAGATCTATTTGGGGATGACGACCCCATTTGTATTAGCTGGAATAGCGACCCAAATGCACTTTATTTGAGATAACTAGGAGAATAGCAAACTCCTACTACGAGGGGCCCTTTACTTACATCATTATTATGATGTGAGTTATATCATTTTATGATATCACACAATGTCAACGTTTGCGTGTCATGAGACTTAGGGCAATATATATAATGTTTTACACAACGATATTACCGTTGTGCTACTAATCAACTTGTGTTCAATCTATTACAATTTAAAACCTATGGATTCACTCAACCTTTGTGTTGACCATTTTAAGCATGTTTTATCTCAGGTAACTAAAGAGCACAAGGCACGGAGTTGGCAATGGACCCTTGACGATGTTAATTAATATTATCATTCGTTACAAACAATTTCATATCTCTTGTGAAATTTTCAAACAATTTAATCTATGTACTCTGAATTTTTAAGTCTTAAATGAATGACATTGCTTTTCAAAACATCTCTTTCGAGTCATTTTCTATACTTGTGACTATGATCTAAGAAGTAATACCCCGTTTAAGTCTTCCGCTGTTACATTAAATTTTACGGGGTGTTACAAGAAGTTATGAATTGTTCATATATATGTTCAAGATCAATTTGGTTATCTTTGGCTTGACTATTTTCTTCATGAAAGTTTAAAAGACTTTTCTAAATGTCATTTGCCGTTTGACACAATAAAATTCTCTCATATTCAATTTTCGGCAAAGCTTTGTAAATCATTATTTTAGCTTCAATATTTTTGTAAAATTTTCTTTTAAAATCATCACTTTGATTTTCAAAATTTATTTCCATTGGTTGAAAATCACCAATTGAAATGACATGCCAAAGATCTTGATTTATTGATTTCACATAACTTTCAAATCTATTTTTCCATTCAATAAAGTTATTGTTTTCGAAAAATGGTGGTCCTTTCAAAGAATGCCCTTCTAGATATCTTTCAGACTCCATAGATCGATTCAAGTTTTAAAATACAATATATTTTAAAGCTCTTGAGTGACCCGCTCTGATACCAATTGTAGAAACTAGGGGGTTGAATAGTTTCACCATTTATAATTACGTTTTAAGACTTTTTGCAACCTTTTTTATTCTTTTTGAAAATTGTTTGATTCTAAGTTATGTGATATCAATCAAATATATATATGAGCACTGATGATATCAAATAACTACATTTTATTGGCATCATTTATCCTATGTTATTCGCTTGTTTTATATTATTTTATATGAGAATTGATACTTAATCGCTTACTTTTGTAAATCTCAGTTATAAACAAGCATTTGGTGAAAGTTAGCTATTTTGGACGTAAATTGGAGCAAAATGGATCAAGATTGAAAAGTCTACAGAACTGAAGGAAGATACGCCGTATCATTCTAGATAGATACGCCGTACATCAATACATAGACGATTATAAAGACCATTGCCTGACTTTGAAGCATACGCCGCATGGATTTCCCATACGCCATATATGAAACATTGGTCAACGTAAGAAGATCTGACTTATCCTACTCCAGATACGCCGCATGACATTTCATAAATACTACGTATCATTCTTAAGACTTCACCAGAAAATCCAAGTTACTAAAGAAACATGCGCCGCATGAAGATTGAAGGTGCGCTGTATCATATGGCGGTGTACGAATATTCTAGAATATAATAATCTTGGACCCCACGCGAAGCTACCTAGATGCGGCGTATCAACTTATAGATATGCCGTATCAATCTTGTTATCAGAATGTATAAATACCCCATTCGTCTGCCATTCGATATACAACTTTTGACCACAGAATTTTACCACAGAAGGCGACGAATGAACAGCACAAGACACAACCAGAAGGAAGAATTCAGAGCTATAAGAAGGTCCTGCCAGTACTTTAATTTATGGGAAGATTCGTTTAATTTGTATTAGCAATCTTTTAATTGTTGAGTTAGTGTCTTTTTCACTATTTGATCGGACTTAATTGTTTCCAGCTTTTATAAAGAGCATTTGATGTTTTATTGGTTTCTTATGCATATGTTTTGATTACATATTAATTTTATTGTGCCTTGTCGACCTTAGGCTCGCACAATTATTTCATTAACATCATTTTCATAGTTAATGTAAGCCTGTAAAAGGGATAAATAATATATAAACCTAGTAATCATTAAGTTGTACACATATACTAAGACTCCACTGAGAGAGAATAGATTTTAGTACTCATCTTATACAGATAAGCAATTAAACGGGTGACAAATCTTCCTAACTATCGGTCAGGCCTCTTATCTACATCTGTCTTCTATCTATGTACATGTGTGTCAATCGTCTTAATTAGTTTAATTTATAGTTTACTTAATCTACTCATCGTGCCAGTCTCTCAGGCTGAAAACCCCCTTTGCGTTAGATTAGGTTTAATTAGAACTAACTTTAGGATTAAAATACTGATAGATATTTAGGTGTTAACGTTCCACTCTTAGTGATCGACACTCTACTTACCAACTAGGCTACATTGATCGGGTACACTGCCCGTTAGTGTTTGTTATAGGTTAAGTCGGCTAAATATAAATGTAAAACTTGATAACTATAAAAACCTATACGCAACGAAGCACATCAAGCACAACGACAATGCATAGAGTAAAAGAAAATGTAAATAGGAGATAAGGAATAGAGACAACCAAACCGAGACACTGAGATTAATAGTGGTTCGGTATGAAGCTCACTCTTCGTCCTACTCCACTCCTCGAGTATCACACTCGAGAGTTCACAATCACTATGTCAACACACTCCCTTTAGGCGAAGCAAACCGTACACCAACGTTTACACCAATTAACGACACTAAGGGGAATGTCAAGTCCTAATCCTAGCTAGAACCAATCTACACACCGACACACGGTAACATGAACAAGCACCTTGTCCACTTGGATTTAAACAAAATCCAAGTCTTCATACAGACGATCACCCCGTCCTAATCTTCACATGGACGATCACCCCATCCTAATCTTCACACGGACGATCACCCCGTCCTAATCTATACACGGACGATCACCCCCTCCTAATCTACAAACTATTACAAGGACTTCACACTTTGTCACAATCTAAACTAACAACACTAGTCACGACTTACACACAAGTCGGATACACAAATATACACGAATAGAGTTTGGAGGTGGGAGAAGAGAATCATAACACTAGTTACATGTGTGTGTGTGAAGACTAATCTACAACACTTCGTTTCTTGACGAATACGAGCGTTCTTCTCTTGCACTTTGATGTAGAGGATAATGAGATCACTTATAAACACATATCAATACGTTATAGTGATCAAAGAAGAAGAAGGAAAGAACAAAAAGTTTTTGTGCCAAGAGGATGCGTTTTTCTGCAGGGAATAGTGCAGTATTTATAGGCACCAGGAGGAATAGGGACGGTCCTTTAAACCTTGGACGGTCTTGTATATATAAGGGATCGTCGCCATGTTTAAGGGATCGTCCCAAAAAACGCTCCTATTTTTGTCCTAGTGTGGTGAAAATTTATCTGTTGAAAATTTATCTTGTTTTAGGCGGGAAAACTAGCTGTTAGAAAATTTGAAATTCAAATATATTTCCTTATAAAAACATTTCTTTAAAATTACAAAAATACTTTTGTAAAAATGTTTTGTCACATAAAAATGTGAGGTTTTAAGAAAAGTATTTTCTTTGATCACTTAACTAATATTGGTATAGTGTTTGTTCATACCTTAAGTGATGTTGTAGTCGAGACGTTGTCGAAACAAGTTTTCTCGATCAAAAACTTATTAAACGTAGTTTTACGTAACGTGTTTTTATATTTTGTGATTATCAAAACGTATACAGACCGAATAATGTAAATGACGTTTTTGACATTATTTGTATTAACAAGCTTGATGATCAGATAATATATACAAGTATGTTTTCAATGATTACTGGTAAACTTTATTAATGTTTTCCGTGTTTTTCTGGCGGGCATGTCCAAAAAATGACCAAACTGGAAGTATGTGGAAGGCTGGATAAACTATCGTCCACCTATTTGTTTTAAAGATTTGGAATCGACTATTCATAACATATTTTGGGTAAAGAAACAAAGATAGTTAATTGAAGGCGGGTCTCCTTGTAATGGTATACAGTTTTTAGTTGGGCTGAAATTTGTGCTTTCCTTTTAGGTGTATAAGAGAGTGTTTGAAATTTTGTTAAAATGCTTATCCTATCAAAAAAATAAGCATTTACCAACCTGTTTATTTTTGTATGTTTATTCTTTCTAAAATTACCCATTTTACCCATATACTATGATTTTGTAGAGAATTTTAACATGGAACATGATGACTTAATGTGATGACTTGACGACTGGATTACAAGAAAAAGGCAAGGCCAAATGGTTGTATTGAAGCACATTTGGATATCTCTAAAGATAAAGACAGCTCTAGCAGTATATCTTTTTTGTATCACGGATTTCAAGTTATAGCATTTTTCATAAGACCTTTATAAACAATTGTAAGTTTGATAAAGATGGGCAAGATGTTAGTTTGTTTCATATTGTATTTTGATGTTCTATTGTCAAACCTGCAACTCAATAACTATGTATCAAAACATCTCACCGCGAAGCGTGGGCTTTATACCTCGTATATGATACATAAGGAAAACAAACCAAATTTAATATCACTAACAATACTCAATACCATATATACATTGTTATCAACTTTAAAAAAAACGAATGCACTTTTTAAATGAAATGTAAATCAAACACAATAAAAGTATGAATTTAATCAAATTAAACAAAACATTAAATCAATTAAATTATAAATCACATTAACAAAATACAGAACATAACAAGTTTGTTGATACAAATAATGTCTAAAAACGTTATTTCTATTCTTCGACACCTCTGAGTTTTGATGATAACAAAATATAAAAACACGTTACGTCAAAATTAATGTAAACAAGTTTTTAGTCGAAATATCCCGTTTCTACATAAATCACTCTAGGTAAGAATAAACAAATTTACAACTTGACAAATGATCAAAGAATTGAATTTGTGTTCTAAACTTCACATTTTTAATGTGACAAAACATTTTTTCAAAAATACATTTTACAAATTATTTTTGAATTAAAAAGAAATGTTTTAATTTGAAAAATAAGTTTGAATTATCCAACAGCTATTTCCCCCCCCCCAAAACAGCTCCAAAATTCTCCAAATAAACCTTCACCACTAAAAACAAAAAATGAAGCGTGTTTGTCTGGAACGGTACCTCTAATTGTCACGGTACCGTTAAATTTAGTGGTACTGTGATATATTTAGTGGTGTCGTCCCTCTGTAACGAACAAATTTTTTCTGCCTATAAATACCAGTCCATTTCACAATTTTCAGGTGTCATTTTTCACACAAAACTTTCTGAGTTAAATCCCTCAATCACATTTACATTTCCTTGATCATTTAGGTAGTTTTCTTTCGTTTAAGAGTGATCCAATCATCCAACCAAGTGATCACCATCATTCCTCTACTAGTGCAAGAGAAGAACACAAAGTATCAAGAAGATACAATGTGTTGTAGTATTAGTGTAGTGCACTCGTAACACTTGTTACGTACTTGTTGTATCTTGACATACATCAAGTTGTTTTTCATCTTGTTTAGTTATCTTGTGTGGATCATTGTGATCTTGTAGAGATCGTGTCACACCCCAAAAATGGCGCAGCGGAATGGCATTTACGGGGTATGACCTCATTGTCAAGAACACAAGGTGTCACAATAGAGAAATACTAAATGTAACACATAGAACAGATAATAGTCACAACTCCCACAACTGGGATGAGTACATATATCCAAATTATCATGAGTCTCAGAGCTAAACAACATCACTAAGCAATAACCAATGCAGCTTCACGAGTTACAACCCGGAAGGGTCTTGAATAAGTCTTACTAAGTCAGGCCAATACTCTACCTTCTAAGCAGCTTCAACAACACCTGAAAATGGTACTAGAAAACGCCAACATAATTTTGGTGAGCTCGTAGGTTTAAAAGTGAAACCGCTGAGCTGTGATAGCATAGTGTAGGACAACAGTGAGCATGATAACCAATTATAAGCACATGTCAAAACCAAATAATGTCGCGCCAACTGAACCTGCCACGATGGTTGCACAATGGTTGCACACATAAACAGTACACACAGAGGGGAGCTACCCCGATAGACCTATCAATTGTTTCGGCTCTCAAAAGAGTTAACAGTTGCGCATCAATGTACACACAGTCAAAACAATTTGAAGCACATAATCGTATCAACTCACATAATTTCCAAAATCATGAAAACAGTATAATCACAGCATGAAAAACAGTTAAAATATCATTTGAGTACCATTTTCCCCCAAGGAAAACATAATGAAAAAGGGGCTACGAGAACTCACCTCAGAAATAGTCGTCTGAAGTGAATAAATCAAGTGAAAATAGTGTACGGAACCGACACACGACCTAGACTAGTAAGGCATGTTTTAGTTCACAGTCCAAGTTTAAGATTCCACGAATTTAATTCAAAAGTTTTAAAGTTTTTACGTTGTTGTTGCTGGTGTGGCAGCATTTAAGTTTAAAATCGTTTTCTAAATGTTTGCAAGTATTGGCTCTTGGAAGTACATAAGTGTATAACCATGAAATATCGAAGACGAATAGGATTCCGATTTGACAATAACTTATGCGGACGAACGAAGAGATATTATGGACGATACTAGACGTTTTCGGGATTTGGAACATTATTGTTAAGTGAGTATATATCACTAAATGGGTGTATATACGTGTAAGTGTGTATATGAGAAAGATAGTGTGTTTATATATATATATATATATATATATATATATATATATATATATATATATATATATATATATATATATATATATATATATATATATATATAGTTTTTATAAAAGAAAAGTTACGTTTAAGAATTCTCATTATTGTTTAACGGAAAAATTGGTAAGCTAAGTATATACTCTCTGATAATTGGCAATTTTCGTGTTAACAAAAGATAGTTGTTTCATAGTCTAATAAGTTTATATTCGTTTTGATAAAAACACTTCAAGGTTATATGAAATCGAATCAATGAACTGGTTTATATTTACAAAATTAGTTTTCATTTTGTTTCATACATCATCGAATATGTAAAAGGGTTTTTTCATTGTATAAACCAATTTGGTTTATAATGTTTAAGACGATTTGAAATAATAACATTTTATGTTACATTCTAACTATGTTGTATGATCCAAACATATATATATTTTGAAATGTTAAGTTTTTGTGACGTGTATTGGAACGATAACTAGTTGAGTTATTTTTAAACCGTAGAATATAAAGTTGTAATAATTGTAAACGACCATTCGAACGATGATGATCACAACTCGTGTATTTGGAACGGACCCTTCAAATTCGTTATTATATTGAGATTTTGACGGGTTGGGCTGTGGCCCATCATTAAATGAAATGGACTGCAGTGAACCACTCCTATGGGTTGTACGAAAGTTTTTTTTTTTTTGCTGCATGGGCTTCGGCCCACGTTGGTTATTTAAGGCTCAAGAGATTTCGGCCTGGTGAACTAGTATACCAACCCACCTCAGACTCAAGAAATACTCAGCCCACACAATAACTCAAGAAATACTCAGCCCACACAATAACTCGACTTCTAGTATACACCATATTTCGGAAAAACAAACATGGGTTTGCAAGCACCTTGTTGGGCAGTTATGTGAGGAAAAGGGTTTGACCAAGCCTTGACTAAGGTATGATTTAAATGGGATTGGCCACATGTGTGAATCTTTTGTGAGTCGGGTGGAGACAGCACCCAGTGGGTGTCATTTACGCCCCAATGGACAAGCCAAAACAAGAGCAGGAACAAGTCAAATGAGGCATCGAGATGAGCTCCGTGACCACAACTCATGGTCTCTCGGCTCGACATAACAAGACATGTAACTATGACTTATTTTACGTGAGACTAAGGGTACTTAGACCCATGCCTCAAAATAACATTCAATGTGTCATAAGCTCAACCAAGATTACTAAGACATCACGACCGGTCTTACAACACAAGCACACAAGTTTCTCAGGTCTTACACACTTGGGGTCAAGTACAACATAACCTAAGTATCGAGTGCAAGATTTATCAATTTGATTCAGAAACTCAGATTTTGGGTATCAATACACTCTATTCAAACCAAATTTCAAACACCTTACGAGCATCTATTTCGACCATGAACCCAAGTAACTCAAGCATAACGCAACACAGAAGATTCGAGTATATTATGAACACAGACTCAAGCACGAATACGGAAGGATTTTTTAACACAACACCAGGATTTCGAGTATAAACATAACCACACATCCGAGCATAACTCAATATCAATTCCTTAAATCCTCAATATACTTACCCTTAACTGCTTATAATTTGACCAAAAGAAAATAACTAAGAATTCGAACACCATGTTTTTACAACATACACTTCCATTCTTTGAGCCAATACTAGTTCGATTTGAGTTTTAGATTTTTGGTCTTCAAGTTTTACCACACCATACGGCATTAAAACAACGACACATCACCAGGTTATAGCATAAATCAAGAAAGAAACGAAATATATTAATTCGAGTAATTAACAACAACCTCAGTTCAAGATTTAAAGATGATAAAAGATATAAACCTTTGCACTAGTTACGAACAGCGAGAAGAACCAAGGAAATCAAGAGGAACCCGAATCTGAAACCAAGCAAGCAACCCACCACATTAACTCTTTGATTATTAGTGAAGTTTTGAGATGTGGTTGCCTGTGGACCGATCGGGAGGATTAGAAGGGAATAAAAACAATAAGAGCTAATCTTCTTTCTTCATATTCAGATGGGGTTTAGCCATTTGAAGCAAGAATCGTCCTCACTCTTCCATCTTTATCTTGTTTGATTAGTTGACTTCGAGGGTTTAGACAAAATAAATCAGACCTGGGTGGCTTCAGGGGTGCTAAGGACCATCTTAGAGTTATGTTGCCATCGTTGGTGAGTCAGATCCGAGTTAACTAGGGTGGGGATGGTGATGACACTATAGATCAGAGAAAATTGTGGGTGAGGGAGAGAAAAGGGGTCATATATCTCTTTCCCCTTTTATTCTTTTTCTCTCTTTTTTTTGGTATGGTTTAGTAAAAGTTAGTGGGGTTGGTTATTAAAAGAAAAAGAATTAAATATAAGGGATAAGGTTTTTTTTTATTGTGGGTATTAAGTGTAGCCCGCGTCCCGTTGAACCCCGGTGTAACTTGAAATTTTTGGGTTGTCCTGAGCACGAAAATTATAGTTCAGGATTCGTTTTTATCAAACTGACATAGAGTAATTTTTTTTATTGACTCCGAAATGAATTTATAAAAGTAAACCTTTACTAATGCGGTGTCGGGACGCATGTGGTATTGTTCTCTCAATTCGTGCAGTTTAGTTACCAGTTATACGCAAGGGGAATATGTAACTTCTAAAATAATTCATTTTGAGTTTTAAATGTTGAGTAATGACCTGGAAAATTCGCGGTTGCTACAGTCTACCCCCGTTAACAGAATTTTGTCCTCAAAATTCAGTTCAATAAGGGTCTGAGCTTGATCGGATAGTATTCACCCTTCGATTTGGTTGCACACAGGAAGGTAAGGGTGTGGGTGTCAATCCAAATAGTACCGGGTGCAACTTCCCAATTGGTACTATCAATACTTCCTAACCTCTAGAAATCACACAAATGAAACCACATAATAATCACACAGTAAGGCAAGCTTTCCCGTCCTTGAGTAAAGCCGTCAAAAATCTTAGGTATCCTTTCGGTAGTTTAAGTTGAGCCTCAACTGAAATCTAGCTTAACCCCACAACTCATCAAACAAGAACTGTCATGAGATTAAACTAAACCACAATTTAAGCCCAGTAACAACTTGATTTCAGCTTAATCTCACAACTCATCAAACAAGAACTGTCATGAGATTAAACCTAATTTTAAACTACGTAACAACTTGAATTTAACTTAACTACACAACTCATCAAACAAGAATTATCATGAAATTAAGTTAAATATCAAGTTGTAAGAAAAGAAACTCAACATTTTTAAAGGATTGACTCAATTTTGGGATCGCTTTCAAATAAACAAGCTAGTAGTTATCCAAGGAGAAGGTTCAACTAGGAGGGATGTGCATTCCTGTTTTCTCCACAATCAATAGTGCATGCCCTAAGTATAACTCTTAATGTCGGATAGTATGCTCACTCTGACCATCGGCCTAGGAATGGTAGGTCATAATCTACTCCAATTGTGTTCTTAATGCGTCCTATAGTGTCTACCAAAATCGCGATATGAATCATCTGCCACGATTCGACATAATAGGTAAGGCGCTCCTCATGTATGTCGCTCAAATTTGATTTCTTACCTTTGAATACTACGGAGGCATTGATCAAACCAAAGGACTTAACCTGAAAACTCGAAATGCATGTATATCGTTCTTAACGCAGTTTTAGGTTTGTCAATCTTGTGCACTCTCAACTAATGATATTCGGGTTCGGAATCTTTCTTCGAGAAGTATCGCGTATCATGAAATTTGTGTCGCTCCGGGAGTTAAGTTTATGCGTATCTCAATTCTTCAAGAAGGGGTAAATCCTGTTAGGTCTTTAAGAAGTACTCCAAGGAAATCTTAAGCACACGAGGTATCTTTGGGTTTTTGCTCGTTCTACTAGGCGCCACGAAATAGGTGGTTTTGCAGTAACTATCGAGTGATTAGGCTTCATGAAATGCCTCGTCCATTCTTGAGCAAAATCATTTTAAAATTTTAAGCTAAGTAGCAACTTTAAACTAAATCTCACATCTCATCAAACAAGAACTGACATGAAATTAAGTTAAAAGTTGTTAAAAAGCTTACTTTTTTTTTTTTTTTTTTTGAAGAAAAAGAAAAATTTTAGTTAAAGTTTGGGGTTTCTCAAAAATGAACGGGTGACATTTCAGCATCCAAAGGTCTGGCTACCATGTGGTGGAGATTTGAACTATCTTATCGTTTTCTACCCTTTTGGTCATACGCTACATCAATCTTCTAACTAAGAGCTAGGACACTAAGCTTCACCTTTAACAGAGGCATGAACTGAGTGGGAACAAATCTATAATCAACGTCGAAATCAAACAGCATGATAGTCTAATAATCGTTTAAGGAGAACATACCCGTCACGAGGTTCGGGTCCTGGCGTCCTTCTTCAGCGTTCATCATGAATACCCGCCCACGAGCTGGGTTACCATTGTTTCCATTGTGTGTGTGTGTTCCATTAGTCACTAAGGCCTTATTCAGGTTATTCTGCACTTGCCCCTGTGTCCTATTCAGCTTAGGATACGTGTTTCGGAAATGATCCAGGCTCCCGCACTCATAACATGTCCTTGGATAAATGACATTAATCGGAGTCTCCTACATGGCTACTACTCGACAATCCCTTGCAATGTGACCAGTCTGATTGCAGTTGAAACACACCAGACAGGGTTTAGTCTCTTGGTGATGTTAGTTACATTTGGTACACTTAGGGTGAGGACCTTCATATCCCTTACGGTCCGAGCTCGTTGCCACAAATCCTTTTTCCTATTTCGCCTTCTTATTTTCCCTATTTGCACTTCCTTGTTTACTTGGCTCACTCATGGTCTTCCTCTTATCACCACTCTTGGACAATGTCCCATTCCTAACCATTTCATCCGTTAAGGTTGCAGATTTCAGTATCGCGCTCCGAAGGGTAGGGGGCTCAGTCGCTTTTACCATCTCGCGAATCTCAGGGACCAGACCATAGATGTTCCTATCAATTCTCTTGGATTCAGGAGTGACCATGTGAGGTACCAGTCTAGCAAGCTCATGGAATCGATCTGTATAAGCCGCGTGACCGGCACCTACTATAGCATGGTTGTAGAACTCATGCTCTAGTTTCTACATCTCGTTATTTGGGCAATACTCCTCCTTTAGTAATGCCTTAAGGTCATCCCAATTCATTCCCATGGCGGCTTCTCTTCCGCTGGCCTAGATTTGCGTGTTCCACCAGGTCAGAGCCTTTCCCATGAACGAGCTTGCAGCGTACTTCACCCTTTGGTGAGCTGCACACCCGCTTATGTCCATTACTGCCTCCATTTTCTCAATCCATCTTGTGTACACCAACGCTCCTCCATTTCCATCAAAGTCCACTGGTTTGCATGCTGTAAACTCCTTGTACGAACATCCCTTGCCACTATTGTTGTTGTTGCCATTATTGTTGTGGTCACCACCAATGCCATTGTCTGCATGGTCATTCCCGCTTCTGTTGTTACCTAGATTACTGATGTGGTCGCCAAATTGGGTGACGATAGTGGGTAGCAATGCTTGTAGTTGCTTGGCGATCATGGTGGAAAGGTCAGGATTCACATTGTCGTTGCCGTTGTTCTCGGTGCCACGACCACCTGCTCTACCTCCTCGCCCACCAGTCCTTCCACCCCTCAATGGTGGAATGCCTCGGTAAACTCGAGCCGACCTTCTTGGAGGCATGATTCTACAAAGTAGGACATTGGTGGACGTTGGATAGGAGATAGGTAGGATAGGTCGGTATACGTGTCGTACTACTACACTCAACTTCCTATCTGACAATCCATGAATTTGATAAGTCCATATCGTATCATGTTATCGTAAAAACATTGGCCAGGCGTTTTTAGGATAGCATCATGCTGCATGTACTTATCATCATCACTTCGTGTCATACTATACGCAATGTCGCACATGAAGCGAAAAGTGTACCTCTTTTAAGGGGTCATTTAAGCCTTAAATCGTATTTATTTGATCAAATATTGCCCTAAATCGTTCCTTTTGTCATTTTAGGTACTTTTGAGGAGAAATCTGGAAAAGGAGGCATTTTGGACGTTTTTGGAGCATAAAAGTGAAGAAAACGACAAAGTCTCAAAAATCGGCTAAAAGTTACTCTTGACGGCGTCACAATTAACTCTGGACGGCGTCATGCTTTGGCAAGAAAAAGTGGACGTGAAATTTACTCATGATAGGCCAGTGAAAATAGCATGTGAATTCTGACGGCGTCACGCTTTAACTTGATCAAGGGCGTCACGGCTTAAATCATAAGGGGACGGCGTCACGTTCAAGGTTCGACGGCGTCAAGCCTTGATAAGCCAGAATGGATTTTTGAAGAGCTAAAGAGGGACGGCGTCAAGAAGGTCATCCGGGAACCCTAGAAGCGGCGAGGTGACGGCGTCACACTCCATAAGGTGACGCCGTCAGATCCAAAAGTCTATATATAGTTTTCTAAATTATTGTCATTAAAGGGAGCTTAGTGTGTGGAATTTTGGGAGAAAACCCTAAAGACGATTTTAGCTACTTTTTCAAGGCTTTTTGCCTTGAGATCTTCCATGTTACATTGAAGATAAGTTATCAATTAATCATTCAATATGTCTATGTGTTGTTTGATTTTATCTTATTCTTGTCTTTTGATTAACATGTTAGGCTAAATTTATCTTGTGTTTGCTTAGATCTAATGAAACCTAGCTATTGATTATTGGTTATTAGTGTGTTGTTAGTTGTATTGGATGATTGTTTATCTATGTTAGGCTTAAGAAAACTGGCTAACTTCCTATTCGGTAACTTGCTTGAACGTCTTAAGAAACATGAACCAAATGCGTACTAAAGGTTTTTATGGTTGTATTTAATGCACAAGCGAATTCTAGTGATCCCATGTTAGGAGCTTCCTAGCCGGCTCGACATAGGAGTGAAGTAGGAGCTTGTAGAGTTGGGGAAGTAAGTACGCCACCCCACGATTGGTATTAAGGAATACACCCGTCATCCACGCGACTAATACACACTAATTAACCGGTAAAAGATAGTTATGGAGTAAGGAAATCTAAGTAAACACATTTCTCTACACATAAGTTTCTCACCACATTTTCATTTTCTGTTATTTTATTTTATTTGCATTCGTAGTAATTTGGGTTAGTTGACTAGCAACTAATTCCGCCCACTCCTTCAAAACCGAGATTTTACTTGCTTTCATAAAAATATAAAAACATAAAAAAGAATCTTCCTCAACCCTTAGACCTATTAGAGTAGTCTTTCACGCCTAACGAACACTATTCCCTGTGGAGAACGATCAATCCCCCGTACTTACCACTACACTATACTACATCGGTCAGGTACACTGCCTGGTGGGGTTGTAAGCCTCTTGAGATCCCTCGAGAGGTAAAACCTGTTGTAAGGTTACAAAACCACGCATCAAGTTTTTGGCGCCGCTGCCGGGGAATAGTTATTGTTTAGGTTGAATTTTTATTTCTATTAGGTCTACTCACTAGATTCCTTTCTAGTGAGATTTTTATTTTATTTTTCTAGGTTTTCTTTAGTCTATCTACTTTCTTTGTGTGTTTGTTCGTAATTGGTTCGTCACTATGGATAGGGAGATTAAGGCATTCAATGAGCTTAATGAGTTAATTGATAGAGAGAAGAGACTCGCCCGCCTTAGCACGAGCAGTGAGATTGAGCTTAGAGATGACTTAATGTTAGTTCACAATTCCTCACCAATTCTAGAAGGATTAAGTCACCATAAGTTTATCTTTAATGTCCTTGCCCCGCTAAAAATCGTAAGTACCCATGGATTAGAAAGGGGGGTTATTTTAATGTGAAGGTTCCATGCATGATTGGTCACATGTTTAGGGAGCATACCTATATTGATCTCAAGGCACCAATGAATTTCATGTCTAGGCTTTACTATAACTGGATCATGAGCAATGAGCTGAACCCTAGACAAGACCCGTATGACCCCAATCAGATGTGCAATTTTGTAGGTCTAGCAAGTGGTTTACACGTCTTTATCGGAGATTTCGTTTACCAATGTGATTTTGTGATCCTAGAAGATATAAGGGGGATTATAGATCCGTATTTAGGCGAGATAGTTTTAGGAGAACCCTTCATAAGAACGTCCCAAGCAATTTATGATAAGGATGAAGTGTAGTGTGACATTCTCCAGCGAAATAGGATGCATCAAGTACCTGATGCCCCATAATGTGTCTCGTTTCTCTAAGTTCGAACCAAAATTTAAGGGCATTAAGGGCTTGGATGTCGATAATATCCCAGCACTCGAGGTTGATAACAATAACCAAGGAAGGGCTAGAGTTAAGTATTCGATGTGTTTGGCCTTAGGTCCGGAATACAAGTGGGATGAAAGAGTGATACAAAGCTTTAAAACCATATTTTTTATGCAAAACGGAAAAACGTAGAACACGTGACTTTGAGTCTAGCTACAAGACTCGTTAATAAAGAAAAGCGCTTCTTGGGAGGCAACCCGAGCTTTATTTGTTTTATTTGCTTTGTGTGCTTATTTATTTGTTTGTTTGTTTTTATTTGTTTCCGTATGTGTGTTTAATTTTTATTAGTATTGATTCATGTTCAAAAGTAAATTGTGAAAATGCTTTATGTTGTTTTTAACGTCGTCTTAACTACATATAAAGGTATTTTGCAAAAGATAAGTGTAAGGGAAATCTAAATCGGTTTATTAGAACACAAATGAACATGAATCATAATAATACTAAATTAACATACATATTAGTGTTTGTTTGAGTCAAATGCTTGTATCGAGTCATAATGATGTTTTGCAGGATTTCCAGGAAGTAAGGTAAAGGTTTTTCCAGAAATTTTCCGGAAACTTAAAATGAAAATTTTTGTCAGGTCATTTCTGACGGCGTCATGGTTTATAACCTGACGGCGTCAGATTTAATTTTCAGAAATTTTTGAAAGTTTTGTTTTTAGAAAAGTTTTTATTAAAATCTCCAACTTATAATCTCCAGGAATCTGCAAAATTATCATTCCACAAGCATTATATCCTTATATATAGATTTTTTCCCGCCGATGTTATGCAGGTTTTCGTGTTTGTTTTCTCAGGTTTAACAGGTTATTTTGGACAAGGAGATGTTTTTGGATCAAGCTTGTGGCGATGCATTAGTCATGGAGCTTCTACATCTCTTTGGAGGAAGATTTAACCGTGTAATTTCATTATCCACCGAGCGAATCAGGGGAGTATTTGATTTCATTCTTTTACTTTATGCTTTTACATCTTGTTATTTGAACATTGGGGACAATGTTCATCTTAAGTGTAAGGGGGGGTAAAAGTACGATTTTAGAGAATGCCATTGCGCTTGATTTTTGTTTGTTTAATAGTAGATGTGTAATAAAACTGAGAGAAATACTTGTTAAGGTAATTTTAGTGCCAAATTTAAAATTTTTTACAACATATAGGAGTGAAACTTTGATCTTAATGAGCGTCTCATGGATAGGAGTTATATGACTAGCACAAAAACCGTACCACTAAAAAATTTTCCACCCCCAAATATGTGAGGTTCGCCCCTAGAATTGGTAGGAAAAGCATTTATGCTATGATGTGTGTACCGGTAGCACTTAGATTCTAGAACTTGCGTTAGGACCATTCCAAGGCCACAAGTGAGACTACATTCGTGTAGTTAGATTTACTACATGATAAGAGGCATTAGGATTAACCCATTGTTTTACACCTGTGTTTTTGTTATAATTACGTTGGCTACATTGGTCAAGTAATTCTCCCACACCCTTTGCGTTGTACTCATTTTTAGTACACGATACCCCTAGTACACCCCTCAGAGCCTATCTTTTCGTTTCGACCTTTAAGCATTTTACTTAAAGGAAGAATTTGTTACACCCCACTTAAATGTACACCCAAATCGCCTTAGCCTACCTTGTATGCACTCATTTTTAGTGCATTATTGTTACAACATTTGTTTAAACCCAAGTTAATTATCTAGTTGATTACATGGTTGCTAAGTCGAGTCATATCCTTGTACATATTGTTTTGGGACGATTGGGACTCATGGGTAAAGTACTAGTGTAATGGAGTAATGGGGAAGAACATCATTTATTACCCCCATATGTGCTAAATGTTTTAAAAGTACTCCAAGTTTTTCAATTATCTTAATTCGAGTCATTAGATTAGTATTTGTAAAGTTATGTAAAAGATCAAGTGTAAGGGGAATGCATTGCCCCTATGATGTATTATTTTGGATGGTAGGGCAAGAGTGTATGAAAAAAAAAAAAAAAAAAAAAAAAAAAAAAAAAATCGAAAAATCAAGAAAAACACAAAAAAATGAGAAAATGAAAAATAGAAAAAACATACGGACTACCATCCCGTTTCATTTTATGTTTATTTTATGTTTTTGTTTTTGTTATTTCGTTTCTAGCTTAAGATCGAGTCTAGTCTTGGCTTAGCAACATTGTATAGTACATGTAATTAATCAAGATCTTTAACTAGCCACCAGTAAAATATCCCTTATCCAACAAAACCGTGTTTTCCTTTTCCCTACACCTAACGTTATAACCCATTTAAAAGCCCTCTTTGATAGTTTATCTTAGGTGCTTACGCCTAGTGGAGGAGGTTTTCGATCCTTTCCCAAGCCTATGGTAATCTATTTGCTATAACAGGTAGTGAGAGATATTATCCGTTTTCATTTATGAGATTTATTTTGATGACACTTGAGAGATGTGAGTATCTAAACACTACTTGTGAGGTGCTAGTATGTAATCTCCGTGCTTATTATGATTGAAGTGGAACGAATATTTGTTGTAATTACTTTTATGTTTGCATTAAATGACCCCTAACTTGTATTTTGATTAGAATAAAAGCGCATTTGCTTGAGGACAAGCAAATCTCAAGTGTAAGGGTATTTGATGAAGCGAAAAGTGTACCGCTTTTAAGGGGTCATTTAAGCCTTAAATCGTATTTATTTGATCAAATATTGCCCTAAATCGTTCCTTTTGTCATTTTAGGTACTTTTGAGGAGAAATCTGGAAAAGGAGGCATTTTGGACGTTTTTGGAGCATAAAAGTGAAGAAAACGACAAAGTCTCAAAAATCGGCTAAAAGTTACTCTTGACGGCGTCACAATTAACTCTGGACGGCGTCATGCTTTGGCAAGAAAAAGTGGACGTGAAATTTACTCATGATAGGCCAGTGAAAATAGCATGTGAATTCTGACGGCGTCACGCTTTAACTTGATCAAGGGCGTCACGGCTTAAATCATAAGGGGACGGCGTCACGTTCAAGGTTCGACGGCGTCAAGCCTTGATAAGCCAGAATGGATTTTTGAAGAGCTAAAGAGGGACGGCGTCAAGAAGGTCATCCGGGAACCCTAGAAGCGGCGAGGTGACGGCGTCACACTCCATAAGGTGACGCCGTCAGATCCAAAAGTCTATATATAGTTTTCTAAATTATTGTCATTAAAGGGAGCTTAGTGTGTGGAATTTTGGGAGAAAACCCTAAAGACGATTTTAGCTACTTTTTCAAGGCTTTTTGCCTTGAGATCTTCCATGTTACATTGAAGATAAGTTATCAATTAATCATTCAATATGTCTATGTGTTGTTTGATTTTATCTTATTCTTGTCTTTTGATTAACATGTTAGGCTAAATTTATCTTGTGTTTGCTTAGATCTAATGAAACCTAGCTATTGATTATTGGTTATTAGTGTGTTGTTAGTTGTATTGGATGATTGTTTATCTATGTTAGGCTTAAGAAAACTGGCTAACTTCCTATTCGGTAACTTGCTTGAACGTCTTAAGAAACATGAACCAAATGCGTACTAAAGGTTTTTATGGTTGTATTTAATGCACAAGCGAATTCTAGTGATCCCATGTTAGGAGCTTCCTAGCCGGCTCGACATAGGAGTGAAGTAGGAGCTTGTAGAGTTGGGGAAGTAAGTACGCCACCCCACGATTGGTATTAAGGAATACACCCGTCATCCACGCGACTAATACACACTAATTAACCGGTAAAAGATAGTTATGGAGTAAGGAAATCTAAGTAAACACATTTCTCTACACATAAGTTTCTCACCACATTTTCATTTTCTGTTATTTTATTTTATTTGCATTCGTAGTAATTTGGGTTAGTTGACTAGCAACTAATTCCGCCCACTCCTTCAAAACCGAGATTTTACTTGCTTTCATAAAAATATAAAAACATAAAAAAGAATCTTCCTCAACCCTTAGACCTATTAGAGTAGTCTTTCACGCCTAACGAACACTATTCCCTGTGGAGAACGATCAATCCCCCGTACTTACCACTACACTATACTACATCGGTCAGGTACACTGCCTGGTGGGGTTGTAAGCCTCTTGAGATCCCTCGAGAGGTAAAACCTGTTGTAAGGTTACAAAACCACGCATCATACTATACGCAATATCGCACAGGTAGTTCCTATAATGCAAACTATATGATGATTCTTAGGTTATAGTCTAGGTTAAACCACCAAATTCTCTATAACCAAGGCTCTGATGCCAATCTGTCACACCCCAAAAATGGCGCAGCGGAATGGCATTTACGGGGTATGACCTCATTGTCAAGAACACAAGGTGTCACAATAGAGAAATACTAAATGTAACACATAGAACAGATAATAGTCACAACTCCCACAACTGGGATGAGTACATATATCCAAATTATCATGAGTCTCAGAGCTAAATAACATCACTAAGCAATAACCAATGCAGTTTCACGAGTTACAACCCGGAAGGGTCTTGACTAAGTCTTGCTAAGTCAGGCCAATACTCTACCTTCTAAGCAGCTTCAATAACACCTGAAAATGGTACTAGAAAACGTCAACATAATGTTTGTGAGCTCGTAGGTTTAAAAGTGAAACCGCTAGGACAACAGTGAGCATGATAACCAATTATAAGCACATGTCAAAACCAAATAATGTCGCGCCAACTGAACCTGCCACGATGGTTGCACAATGGTTGCACACATAAACAGTACACACAGAGGGGAGCTACCCCGATAGATCTATCAATTGTTTCGGCTCTCAAGAGAGTTAACATTTGAGCATCAATGTACACACAGTCAAAGAAATTTGTAGCACATAATCGTATCAACTCACATAATGTCCAAAATCATGAAAACAGTATAATCACAGCATGAAAACAGTTAAAATATTATTTGAGTACCATTTTCCCCCAAGGAAAACATAATGAAAAAGGGGCTACGAGAACTCACCTCAGAAATAGTCGTCTGAAGTGAATAAATCAAGTGACAATAGTGTACGGCACCGACACGCGACTTAGATTAGTAAGGCATGTTTTAGTCCACAGTCCAAGTTTAAGATTCCACGAATTTAATTCAAAAGTTTTAAAGTGTTTACGTTGTTGTTGCTGGTGTGGCAGCATTTAAGTTTAAAATGGTTTTCTAAATGTTTGCAAGTATTGGCTCTTGGAAGTACATAAGTGTATGACCATGAAATATCGAAGACGAATAAGATTCCGATTTGACAATAATCGATGCGGACGAACGAAGAGATATTATGGACGATACTAGACGTTGTCGGGATTTGGAACATTATTGTTAAGTGAGTATATATCACTAAATGGGTGTATATACGTGTAAGTGTGTATATGAGAAAGATAGTGTGTTTATATATATATATATATATATATATAGTTTTTATAAAAGAAAAGTTACGTTTAAGAATTCTCATTATTGTTTAATGAAAAAATTGGTAAGCTAAGTATATACTCTCTGATAATTGGCAATTTTCGTGTTAACAAAAGATAGTTGTTTCATAGTCTAATAAGTTTATATTCGTTTTGATAAAAACACTTCAAGGTTATATGAAATCGAATCAATGAACTAGTTTATATTTACAAAATTAGTTTTCATCTTGTTTCATACATCATCGAATATGTAAAAGGGTTTTTTCATTGTATAAACCAATTTGGTTTATAATGTTTAAGGCGATTTGAAATAATAACATTTTATGTTACATTCTAACTATGTTGTATGATCCAAACATATATATATTTTGAAATGTTAAGTTTTTGTGACGTGTATTGGAACGATAACTAGTTGAGTTATTTTTAAACCGTAAAATATAAAGTTGTAATAATTGTAAACGACCATTCGAACGATGATGATCACAACTCGTGTATTCAGAACGAACCCTTCAAATTCGTTATTATATTGAGGTTTTGACGGGTTGGGCTGTGGCCCATCATTAAATGAAATGGACTGCAGTGAACCACTCCTATGGGTTGTACGAAAGTTTTTTTTTTTTTTTTGGCTGCATGGGCTTCGGCCCACGTTGGTTATTTAAGGCTCAAGAGATTTCGGCCTGGTGAACTAGTATACCAGCCCACCTCAGACTCAAGAAATACTCAGCCCACACAATAACTCAAGAAATACTCAGCCCACACAATAACTCGACTTCTAGTATACACCATATTTCGGCAAAACAAACATGGGTTTGCAAGCACCTTGTTGGGCAGTTATGTGAGGAAAAGGGTTCGACCAAGCCTTGACTAAGGCATGATTTAAAGGGGATTGGTAACATGTGTGAATCTTTTGTGAGTCGGGTGGAGACAGCACCCAGTGGGTGTCATTTACGCCCCAATGGACAAGCCAAAACAAGAGCAGGAACAAGTCAAATAAGGCATCGAGATGAGCTCCGTGACCACAACTCATGGTCTCTCGGCTCGACATAACAAGACATGTAACTATGACTTATTTTACGTGAGACTAAGGGTACTTAGTCCCATGCCTCAAAATAACATTCAATGTGTCATAAGCTCAACCAAGATTAGTAAGACATCACGACCGGTCTTACAACACAAGCACACAAGTTTCTCAGGTCATACACACTTGGGTCAAGTACAACATAACCTAAGTATCGAGTGCAAGATTTATCAATTTGATTCAGAAACTCAGATTTTGGGTATCAATACACTCTATTCAAACCAAATTTCAAACACCTTACGAGCATCTATTTCGACCATGAACCCAAGTAACTCAAGCATAACGCAACACAGAAGATTCGAGTATATTATGAACACAGACTCAAGCACGAATACGGAAGGGTTTCTTAACACAACACCAGGATTTCGAGTATAAACATAACCACACATCCGAGCATAACTCAACATCAATTCCTTAAATTCTCAATATGCTTACCCTTAACTGCTTATAATTTGACCAAAAGAAAATAACTAAGAATTCGAACACCATGTTTTTACAACATACACTTCCATTCTTTAAGCCAATACTAGTTCGATTTGAGTTTTTGATTTTTGGTCTTCAAGTTTTACCACACCATACGGCATTAACACAACAACACATCACCAGGTTATAACATAAATCAAGAAAGAAACGAAATACATTAATTCGAGTAATTAACAACAACCTCAGTTCAAGATTTAAAGATGATAAAAGATATAAACCTTTGCACTAGTTACGAACAGCGAGAAGAACCAAGGAAATCAAGAGGAACCCGAATCCGAAACCAAGCAAGCAACTCACCACATTAACTCTTTGATTATTAGTGAAGTTTTGAGATGTGGTTGCCTGTGGACCGATCGGGGGGATAAGAAGGGAATAAAAACGATAAGAGCTAATCTTCTTTCTTCATATTCAGATGGGGTTTAGCCATTTGAAGCAAGAATCGTCCTCACTCTTCCATCTTTATCTTGTTTGATTAGTTGACTTCGAGGGTTTAGACATAATAGATCAGACCTGGGTGGCTTCAGGGTCGCTAAGGACCATATTGGAGTTATGTTGTCATCGTTGGTGAGTCAGATCTGATATAACTAAGGTGGGGATGGTGATGACGCTATAGATCAAAGAAAATTGTGGGTGAGGGAGAGAGAATGGGTCATATATCTCTTTCCCCTTTTTTTTTTTTTTTTTTTTTTTTTTTTTTTTTTTTTTTTTTTACGGTTTAATAAAAGTTAGCGGGGTTGGTTATTAAAAGAAAAAGAATTAAATATAAGGGATAAGATTTTTATTTAATTGTGGGTATTAAGTGTAGCCCGCGTCTCGTTGAACCCCTGTGTAACTTGAAATTTTTGGGTTGTCCTGAGCACGAAAATTATAGTTCAGGAGTCGTTTTTATCAAACTGACACAGAGTGATTTTTTTTTATTGACTCCGAAATGAATTTATAAAAGTAAATCTTTACTAATGCGGTGTCGGTACGCGTGTGGTATTGTTCTCTCAATTCGTGCAGTTTAGTTACCAGTTATACGCAAGGGGAATATGTAACTTCTAAAATAATTCATTTTGAGTTTTAAATGTTGAGTAATGACCTGAAAAATTCGCGGTTGCTACAGATCGTGTGGATCTCGTGTAGATTGTGTTGAGAGTGTGTAGATCAAGTAGATTGAGAGTAGATTGTATGGATCTTGTAGATCGTGTGATTAGTAAGGATCGTGTGGATCGTGAGTGAGATTGGTACTAGCTAGATTATTACTCGACATTTAGCTTAGTGTCGGAAATTGTGATAAGCGAAGTTGTACGGTTTTCTCCGCCTGAAGGGAGTTTTTTGACATAGTGCTTAGAACTCTCGAGTTGGGTACTCGGGGAGTGGAGTAGGGCGAAGAAGAGCTTCGTTACCGAACCACTATAAATCTCTTTGCCTCGGTTTGATCTTTCCATCTCTTACTCTTTACAATTAGTTGTTTATATTTAATAGTAGTATCTTAGTATTCATATTGTTGTTGGTTGATTTTACAAAGGATTGAATCTAAGTTTTTCACAAAGTAAACTTTTATAATTAACGAAAAACCGGTAAACTATTCAACCCCCCCCCCCCTTCTAGTTTTTCACAATTGGTACCAGAGCCATGTCAACCAAGATTTTTTAAAATATATTGTATTTTAAAGCTTGAATCGATCAATGAATTTCGACAAATATCAAGAAGGGCAATCTATGCAAAGACCACCACTTTTTGAAACCGATTGTTTTATCTATTGGAAAATAAGATTCGAAACGTATGTGAAATCAAAAGATATTGATCTTTGGCATGTTATTACCGAGGGTGACTTTCAACCGATTGAAAAGAATCTTGAAACAAAAAGGGATGAAATAGTTCCTTATAATAAACAAATTGATAATCTTAAAAAAAAAAAAAAAAAAAAAAAAAAAAAAAAAACTAGCAAAAAATAATGAGGCTAAAATGATGATTTATAATGCTTTGCCGAAAAAGGAATTTGAAAGAATTTTTTTGTGTAATACGGCAAAAGAAATTTGAAAAACTTTGTTAGTCACTCATCAAGGTAATAGTCAAGTCAAAAAAAACAAGATCGATCTTCTTGTGCAACAATATGAACAATTTTCCATTCCGAAAGATGAATCTATAGATAATGTTTTTGCTATATTTAATACTATTATTACTAGTCTTAAAGCTCTTGATGAAGGTTACTCTAGCAAGAAATATGTTAAGAAGTTTCTTAGGGCTCTACATCCCAAATGGAGAACAAAGGTCACCGCCATTGAAAAGTCAAAAAACTTGGCGACATTATTACTTGATGAACTTATAGGAAACTTGAAAGTTCACGAAATGATAATCAAGAAAGACTCTGATATAGTTAAAGGCAAAGGAGAGAAGTAAGATCTCTAGCTTTGAAAGCCAAGAAGGAGTCTAGTGATGAGGAAAGTTCGGCTTCCGATAGTGAAGCCAAACGGAGGTAACAACATACAAAGCATACAACGGAGGTAACGTCACATTCATATAATTTTGTGTTTATTATATATAATAATTAATATATTTAAACAATATTACAAAAACTATTCAAAAAATAACATTATAATATAATCTTAGAATCGATTTCGCTCTTGAAAAACGAAAATAATCTTTAAAAACCTCGGGTCAAATCACAACAACTAAACTACAAAGTTACTATAATCCGATCCGATTTTACTTTTCTCAAACCGCAAACTAAACTACAAAGTTATAAGTTATGTTTTATAAAATCTAAAAAACAATATATAATTTTTTTTTTAACATTTCATTTTCATAATTTATGACAATATTTTTATAAAACATTCATTTAATTTTGTGTTTATTATATATAATTTACAAATTTGAATAATATTATAAAAACTATTGAAAAAATAATTTTATAGTAGAATCTTATAATCTCGATCCAAAGTTACAATTTCAAGCTCGAAAAACAAAAATAATAATCTTAGAACAGCTGCTCGACCCGCACCCAAACCCAACCCGAATCCATAGCACTTTCTAGCGTCACTCCAACGCTTTTCACATCCTACAAACACAAATACACAATTCTTCATATAAATCATAACAATCCACCGATGTAAATCCCCCAATTTAAATAAAATTAGATCACATCCATCACAATGTCTGCATTCGGCATTGGTTCATCAAACCCTAACAAGTCAACTGAGGTACATTAATCATCATCATCACACTTTAATTCAATACTTAATTAATAATCGTTTTATTTATAGGTTGTATCACCTCCAACAGATGGTATATCAAGTCTTTCCTTCAGTCCTAAGGCTAATTATCTAGTAGCTACCTCCTGGGATAATCAGGTGCCTTTTCTCATCGTTTTTAACTACGCGTTATTCGGTTCGGTTTTCTGTTTCGCCAGAATGTAGTCAAATTTTGTGTAAATTGTGGATTGTAACACACTTTTCACTATTTAGTTTGATGATATGGTGACGTGGCACTAGCTTTTGGTTCTGTAGTTATGGTTAAATATATAGTTACATTGTAGTTGATGTTATGAAGTTTTCCGAAATTGTGGTAAAACCAACTTTTGTGTTGTTGTGGATTGTGATTGTAGTTGATGTAATAACCTTTTGTTTAGTTTGATGATATGGTGACGTGGCACTAGCTTATGGTTCTGTAGTTATGGTTAAATATATAGTTACATTGTAGTTGATGTTATGAAGTTTTCCGAAATTGTGGTAAAACCAACTTTTGTGTTGTTGTGGATTGTGATTGTAGTTGATGTAATAACCTTTTGTTTAGTTAGATGATATGGTGACGTGGCACTAGCTTATGATAAAAGTACTCGTAATTCAGATCAGTTTAGTAGTTAGGGTTCATTGCGCTAAAATGTAACTAACTTACCGGATGTAACAAGCTTTTATATTTTGTTATATTATATACGATGGTGACGTGGCACTAGATCCTTGATGATATTGACTTGTGCGCGTTGCTAACAGAATAGAAGTACTCGTAATTTGGTTCAGAATAAAATGTAACAGAGTTTTGATAAGTTGTGGCTGTATTGTTCTGTAGTTGATGTAACAAACTTTTATATCAAGTATTCGTGATTCGACTTGCGGTGTTAATTACTGGTTTATTGCGCCAAAATTTAACAAACTTATTTGATGTAACAATCAGGTGACAAACTTTTAATTATGGTTAATTAGTTACGGTTTTTTTGCGCCAAAATGTAATGAACTTACTTGATGTAATGAAGCGTCACTAGCTTTTTAATGATACTAAGGCCATTTGTGTGCGTTTTAATGGTTTAAAGTAGTGGTAAATCGGTTAGGTTTATTAGTTGAGGTTTGTTGAGCCAAAATGTTACGGACTTTTGAGAAGTTGTGAATTGTAGTTGTTGTAGGAAACTTTTATATAGTTAGACGAAACAATGATGTAGTGATACCGAGGACATGCACCGATGCACATTTACTAACGAACTTACTTGATGTAACAAAATTTTATGAGTAGTAGTATTTAGTTAGATTAAATGGTGACGTGACACAAGCTTTTGTTTGATGACGATAAGGTGACTTATATACGTTGGTAATGAAATAAAAAGTATTGGTAAGTTTGGTTCTGTTTAGTAGGTAGGGTTTGTTGTGACAAAATGTAACTAACTTTTCCGAATTTGTTATTGACATAACAAAATTTTATATATAGTTCGATTGTAGTTGATGTTAAGAAATTGTGATGATTATGATAATCAGGTGCATGTTACGTTATTTAAGTACTCATAAAGTCATAATTCGGCTCGGTTAGTTAGTTACGATTTGTTGAGCCAAATTTTAACAATCTTACTAGGTGTAACAAACTTTTATATTTAGTTAGAATGGTGACGTGGCACTGACTTTTTTAATAACAGTAAGGACACTTATATACGTTGGTAACAATAAGGACACTTATATACGTTGGTAACAGAGTAGGTATATGTGATTCGATTTGGATTCGGTTCAATTGGTACTGAAATGTCAAGTAGTTTTCCGAAATTGTTAATTGTGATTGTAGTTGATGTAAAAAACTTTTATATAGAGTTAGAATTTGTCGCGTCAAAATGTAACGAACATTTGAGAAATTGTGATTGGAGTTAATGTAACGAACTTTTATTTAGCTAGATAAAATGGTGATGTGACGTTTCACTAGCTTTTTAATGTTGCTAACATCATTTACGCACATTGGTAACGGTATAAAAGTTTGTTACATGAGAAGATAAATCTAAAATTCGGTGAAACTTAGTCACATTTTTTTTGTGCGCCAAATTGTAACTAACTTACTTGGTGTAATAAACTTATACAATAGTATTTAGGTAGATGAAATGGTGGCGTTACACTAGCTTTTGGTGACATCAAGGTGACATATATATGTCGGTGATGGAATAAAAGTATTTGTAAATATGAGTTTGTTGTGTCAAAATGTAACGAAGATTTGCGAAATTCAGAATTCTGTTTGTAGTTGCAACAAACTTTCATTTAGTTAGTGATAACAAGGACACATACTTATATTGGCGATGGAATCGAAGTTTGTTACATAAGAATAACATATTGCTACGTTTTTTGTGTAAATTTTGCTTTATGAGTTATTATTCGGTAGTTTTTTTGTTGCTTTATGTGTCTGTTACGTAAATCATTTGAATAATTGTTGATTTTTGACGCTTTATGATCGTTTTAGGGAAGAAGTGTTTGCAAACTAACTGGGTGTCTATTACTCTGGTTCTGAGTGTATATAGTTGTAAGGGTTAGTTTCTTTGTATAGTAGCTAAATACTAATGCTCATTTTGTTGCAAATTGGGTAACAAATTGTGTTTCTGTGAAGTGGGTTATTAAACTAACTTCTTTATGCTAATTAGGTCACACTGAACTTACTGTCTGTGGTTTATTTAACACACTCTAATTAGCGGTAAATAGTTCAACATACATATGCACAATAAACTCCACTAAGTTTAATGGCATGATTCCCAACAAAGTGGGAGTTTGGTGATATACCAGTCACGAAGTTTAGTGATATGAGTGGCCAAAAATATTAGTTTTGAAACTTGCTGACTGGTTACTTAAACTCCTAGTTACCTAAGTAGCATGGATATTCAGATTCTCCTAAGTTACTAACCTGATTGGCATATATTTTTTGGGTATTACCTGGATTGGGAACAATGTGAAAGTTCATTACTATACCAGTTAATTAACCTAAGTTAGGATCTACAGTCATATAGTGTTTGTTATCTGATTTTTCTTATACTGTGGACCAATTGCAGGTGAGATGTTGGGAGATAACAAAAAGTGGAACTTCTGTTGGGTCTGTGGGAAAAGCTTCAATAGCCCATGACCAACCGGTAAGACAGACTGTATTTACTATTTGGGTTACAGTTTTCTAATGTTTGTTTTACAGTTTGATAAATTGTTCCGTCCCAAGTCCCAACTTCTTTTTGGCGTCTTACTTGCAGGTTTTATGTTCAACTTGGAAGGATGATGGAACAACAGTCTTTTCTGGAGGCTGTGACAAGCAAGTGAAAATGTGGCCGTTACTGTCTGGTGGCCCACCAGTAACTGTGGCTATGCATGATGCTCCAGTGAAGGAGGTTACTTGGATTCCAGAGATGAACCTTTTGGTATCAGGAAGCTGGGACAAGACTTTAAGGTGTGCGATTAACTGAAATTTCATTGTTTTTTGGAACTTGTTTTTTGCTAAAAGCGGTGAATGGTTATAATGAATTGACGAATTCAGTCTATATATTTATGTTTCTACTTAAATATCCAAGTATTTTATATTATAGGTTAAAATTGATTTCCTTCCAACTGTTTGGAAAAAAATATCAAGCATGTGTCTGTTTTCTTAATTATATGTCAACTTAACTTTAACGTAATACTGCTTTTTTTAGGTACTGGGACTTGCGACAACAAACTCCGGTTCACACTCAGCAACTTCCAGAACGCTGCTATGCACTTTCAGTGAAACATCCACTAATGGTTGTTGGAACTGCAGATAGAAATCTTATAGTATTCAACTTGCAGAACCCTCAGGTACAACAATTAATATTATTTTCTATATATGCCAAAATTTTCACAATACATGATACTGACCTCACGGTTCTGGATCACAACAGGCTGAGTTTAAGAGAATCACTTCCCCCCTGAAGTACCAGACTAGGTGTGTTGCTGCATTTCCAGATCAACAAGGGTTCTTGGTATGTTTCTAGCTTCTGCTGCATATGGTTATCATGTATTTCCTTTGTAGCTCTATACAAATTGAACCCGCATTGTTATATTGATTGCTTTTGCTTTTTAGGTTGGGTCAATTGAAGGGAGAGTTGGTGTGCATCATCTTGATGAACAACAGCAAAGTAAAAACTTCACTTTCAAATGCCACAGAGAGGGGAATGATATATATTCGGTCAACTCACTTAGTTTTCATCCTGTACGATACTTTGTTGTTACTGCTAGTGGTAAATTTGAATGGCTAATTGTCACAACCTTTAACGTTATAGCCTTTTGTTTCCCTTTGCAGGTCCATCACACATTTGCAACTGCAGGATCCGATGGTGCTTTTAACTTTTGGGACAAAGATAGCAAACAACGATTGAAGGTAATCTTTCTATTATCTATTCACTTATTAGTTTGGAATTTCTTTATCGCTTGCTTTGTCTCGGTTCACATAACCATCCTCTTCTTTTCACAGTAACACATTAATATTTCAGTCTCGGAAAAAGTTCTTTTCACATAACTTTGCACCTCTATAACCCAGTCGGAAAAAGTTCACATTTTACTTTCAAAGTCAAGCAATTTTGCAAACTTAAACTCATAAATTGATTCTTTCTCTGTTTAATATTTCAATGGGCATTTTGATTTGATTTCTTTTTTTGTATTGTTGGTATCTCCTTTATGCCTGATTTTTTTTCCCTCTTTTTGGAGCGGGTGTTACACTCAAATGTTATTATTGCTCTCCGAAGTATCATGACACCAAGCTTCATATCAGTTTTGAATTTTTATAAGTTTAACAAGAATTGTAGTTTACAAGAATTTGCAAAAGCTTCTATGTGTCACAAGAATTCCAACTTCAATTTATCTAATAATTTTTTATTGAAGTAAATGTGGTTTATGAAAATTGCATCTCCTTTTTTAGAATACTCTTATTACTCCTGTAGATATCTGTTAATGGAATTAGTTATTAACTATTTTGTATTCATTTGATTTACCTTAGTTTCACTGTGTAGCTAAATGCAAAGCATATGTTGGTCATCTTACTAATAGCTAACCACTTTTGTTGAATTGTGTGTGCTTTTCTTGTGGGTGGATGTGTTTACATTGTCTTTGTCGATAAAAACTAAACATCAACATTTGGTATATTGTAAGATGGTTTTTATAAATTTCAAATAGTTTGAGCTATATAGACCAGTGAAATGGAGATATTGCAGATCACTGTTTGTGGCTTATAATATACTTATTTCATTTTTATGCAATTCTCAATTTGCCTATCTGAGATAAATTTTGATAATTTTGAGTCCTGTGCAGGCAATGTTAAGATGCAATCAACCTATACCTTGCGGCACCTTCAACAATGATGGTTCCATATATGCTTATGCGGTATTGTTTAGCTAACAATGATGGTTCCATATATGCTATTATATGAATATATGATGATATATCATAGTATTATTTTTAACATCTAAAAAATAATAAAGGACCTTGTTTCTTACCCATGTTTTCTCGGTTGATCTCCTGCCTTTGCTCTCTCACGCGCACACATGCACTTGCCGGAGGTCTCTTTGGAAGCAGCCTCTCTACTCCCGGGTTTTCCTTGGGGTAGGGGTAGGGGTAGGGTCTGTCTACATTCTACCTGCCCGGCGGGATTGGGTTTGTTGTTGTTGTTGTGTTTCTTACCCATGTTTGATCTCATTAGTAATTATATATGAAATGATGCTTGTTATCTTAAGGTATGCTATGATTGGAGCAAGGGTGCAGAAAATCATAATCCAGCAACCTCAAAATCCAATATATACTTGCATTTGCCTCAGGTCTGAGATATATAAAGTCTTCTCATTTAACCTCTTTATTTATGCCAAATGGTAAGTTATTAAGTGGTTGTAAATATGGCAGGAAACTGAAGTTAAAGGCAAACCTCGCATTGGAACCAGTGGCAGGAAGTAAAGACATGGTGTTGGGTATCTTAAGATGATTGCAATTCATTGATGTACATGGAAAGATGTTCTTTCGTTAATCTTGTTGGCGGTTTTTGTACTGATATAGTTGAAAGGTTGGGTCGAAAATGATCTTTTGACTTGAAATAGTGGCATCTCTTCAGTTATTGTAATCTGTAGGATATCTGGGAGTTGTCTAATGTTCAGAAGTTGCTTAGCATACTGTTTCTAGTTTTCTTCTTGGCGGTCTTTATTAAAAAAGGGTGGTTTATTTTGTATGGGTGTTGGCTATCAAGTATAGAGGTCTAAATGTCTAAGGCGAAAATGCTACATTACGGGTCATTATGGGTAACTTTTGAGCATGTGTCAGAAACTCAAAATTGACATAGCTGGATTGGGTTGACCTGTCAATGATTTTCTGTGCAACTATTATTAATTTTAATAGATCATTATTGTACTCAGTGATTACCAAAATATATTCTTTAATAATAATCTATAGAGTAAATTACATAAATGGTCCTTGTGGTTTGTCAAAAATTTCACTTATTGTCCCTCAAATTTAAAAGTTGCATATATTGTCCCTATCACTTCCAAAACACTCGTGGTCCTTTCAGGGATGATAGGTGAAATTTTTTTAAGTTCCAAGTGTTATTCTTTGGAGGCGATAGGGACGATATATGCAAGTTTGAGGGACAATAGGTGAAATTTTTGACAAACTACAAGGACCATTTATGTAATTTACTCTAATCTATAATAGACAGGGAGAATTTCATCTACCAAAACATTGGTTACAAAAATATGTATCTCGGGTGTGATGGTCAATCAATTCTCCCTAAGAAGCTAAAATATATATCTAAAGTGAGTAATTCATCTTACATAAAATATGTATCTCTCGGGTGATTGTAGGTGTTACGTATCAAGAGACTTCAAACTTTTTGACATGCATTTGTAGTTAACGCAAACTTTGACTCATTGTTAACTAAGTTCTTCTCAATATGGATCAATTTTTGTAAGAATGGGTTATATAACTATGCGGAGGGCAACGAGCATGAAAAAGAAGTGTTACCTGCAAACATCCACCCACAATAGGTGGTTAAACCCAAGAAATATCCACCACGGGTGTGGGTATGAATGAAAATTAAATTCGTTCGTGGGTATGGGCATGTAATATCTCTTAGCCGGGAAATCCAACATATAAAACCCTCGTGCCCGAAAGAATTTACAAATAAAAACCTATGAACTCATTCATTAATACATTTTCAAATAATATATTGGCTTCGCATGTGCTTTTGTTCCATATACATAGTATTTAATGTTGTCATTTTGTTTCCGTATCTGGATGCATTATGTCATTTGCATTAAAAGTAAAGCATGTGAATATACTAAGTTCTAGTATTCTTTAATTGGTTGTCTACAATATTGTCATGTAATGCATTTGGTTAAACTGCTTGATGCATTTTATTAATCTGCTAAGAGGAGCCATGTAGCCACTTGTGCTGAAAAACAAGCGTAATACCTCATAGGTGAAGAACCCGCAAGCATTGGTAGCAGCGAGAGTATGTCTGCATATCGCCCACGGGTGCCATCTCCAGATTACTGTTATTCTCGGGATAATTAGTCTTATAGGTTAAATATCTTCGTCATACAAGTTAAGATTTTGTTAGCAACTGATATTGCACAGTAACAAAACAAATCATCTGACTTACAGAACAAGACCTAAAAATAACAAGAAAATGTGTTTATTTTGTTCATCTGGTTTACTACATAAAGGAACCAAAATACATTGGTGTTTCAACAACATTTGGGGTTACTTTGAACCTGAATACTATTACTCCCCTCCCACCTGCCATTTACCAATCCTATTAACACAACAAAAACCAAAACTCTAGACACAATTCACCCTAAAGAGTCCTGGGTGAGAGCAAAAGAAAAAAAGACAAGAATTTTCATATGCACAATAATGATAAGTATCGGTTTCCATAAAAGATACAACAACAAAAAAAAACCCCGAAACCCATGTCAAAGATGATTTATCTGGGACCCGACAATTCATCAGGACGTAGATTATAAGTTGAATCTGCAATAATCCAATCAGTATTTGGATTATGCGTGGTATTGAATTCTTGTCTAAACATTTCTTCTTTTTGCCATTCTTCCCATCTTTCCGCCAAACCGTCACCTTCAAGCATTCTGACTACATCAGACATCTTGGGTCGTTCTAATGGTGTTCCTTGTGTGCACAAAAGTGCCACCTGTATCAGCTGTTCCACTTCGTCGTCTATATAATTACCTTTCAAATCAGCATCCACCAATGTCTCCAATTTCTTTTCCCTCAAGAGCCCTTTCACCTGTAAGGTTTCAAGAATCAGAATCATTGCAAGCATTCCGAGAATATTTCAAAGTTATTTTTTTATAAAGACCGAGTCTTGGCTTGGTTTGTATATGTTTGATTAAATATCAGTTGTATTTCTGTAATATTGCACCTTTTTCGAAAGACTTTAGGGGCGTTTGGATGTGTGTTTCAAAAATGTTCATGTGAATAATCATAATAAGATAGACAGCTGAAATTAAACGGGCCGCTGGAGATAGTATTTGGTCACGTTGACAGACAAATTCTGATTATCCAAGGAAAAAGACAAAAAAGGACACTTTGACAAGGGGACACATGTTCTGAGATGAGAGTATAACTGCATAAGTAACAAGTCTATCAAATTAAGTTAAATTAGGGGATAATTAGGTAATACTGTTTTTTGGGACTAAAATACGCAATAATTGGATAATCAGTTTCAAAACGGAAACCCAGAGACCCCATAATACTAATAGGTTACAGATACAAATTATGCATCTGGGCTCATATAAGTTCAATTCGTTTAAGCTTCATCTATCAAAAGTAATAAGAAATAAATCAAAAACACATAAAAATGAAGGTGGAGAGAGGATGGTTACCCAATCAAGCAACATGACATCATCGTCATTAGCAAGTCGAGCAAGATCAAAAGCCCGTTGACCCGTTATGAGCTCAAGAAGCATAACACCATACCCAAACACATCTGTTTTTTCTGATGATTTACCCGTTGATAGATACTCGGGAGCTATGTGCCCAATTGTACCACGAACAGCGGTTGTAACATGAGTATCCTTATAGTCCATAAGCTTGGCCAACCCAAAATCACCAACAACTGCTTCAAATTCTTCATCCAGTAAAATATTAGCAGCTTTCACATCTCGGTGAATGATCTTTGGGTCACAATGATCATGCAAGTAAGCAAGTCCCCTTGCAGACCCCAATGCAATTCGCTTTCTTATTGGCCAATCGAGTGGCTCTTGTGTGTCGGGTCTCTCTACAAAAATTTTGATCAGCTCGTTAGATATTACACGGCGGATCTTAAAAGATTGCATATGTCGACTTTTTTGGTCAAAGTTGTACTCTTAATAAAATTGTAGATGCTGATAAAAGGTGTTTGGATATGTGATTTATTAGTAATTAAAAAGAAAAGAAAATCACATATCCAAACACCGTTTCACTAACAATGGTAACACATCCAAACGCTAACTTCTACAACCTGTTAATTATCTAATTCTTATAACGGAATACCATATACTCATAATCACTTTCAAAACGCACATGCAAACACCCTTAAATTTATGCCCCATAAACAAGATGGTAGAAAGGAAAAAAAATTACCTCTTAAGCATGATGCAACACTACCATTTGCCATATACGGATAAACAAGCAACCGTTCAGTGGGTGTCATGCAAAATCCTCTTAGTCGAAGTAGGTTTCTATGAACCGCCATACTAATCATTTCAACTTCCGTTTGGAACTGTAACTCACCACCTTGAGTTCTTTCCTCTTTTAGCCTTTTTACGGCCACCAAAGTGCCATCTGCTAATCGCCCTTTGTACACTTTACCAAAACCACCTCTTCCAAGAATATGTCTGTTACTGAAGTTATCAGTTGCAACTTGTAGTTCACGGAGTGAAAATCTCTTTAATTGACCCAAATGAACTTCAGGATCCTCTTCAGCTGAAATTATAGAAATCTATGAGTAAAGCTGTCTAAAGTGTATTTTAAAATTTTAGTATTGAAATCATTTTAAAAAAATAAGATTAGTATTGAAATAATTTTTTTTTTTTTTTTTTAATTATACGGCCCATAATAAAATGCATCCGTTTTGACATAATTCACCCTCCCCCGCCCATTTTACTAACCAGGTACGTCAAAGAAATGATCTTGTGGTTTTCTGCGTCGCCAATAAGCAAGTGCGATCGCGGGACCCGCAAACAACAGAGCGGCACCTGCAGCAACTCCTCCAGCAATGGCTCCAGTTGCACTGTTTCCAACTGAAATAACAATTCGCCCATAAATATAGAATTATATCATCAGATTTCAATTTAGTTAAGAATAGAGCAACACATCCTATATGGAGATCCACTTATATAAGGACATTAGTGCCATTTACTTATGAACGAGTCAATTCAGATTATGTTTTTATCTCTAGTTTATCTCCAGCAGGTCTAATACGTAATAACAACAAAATTTGCTTGAAAGAAAATAGGTCAAACGCGCCAAAAGTTGCCCAACATACATTTAAATGCTTAAAACCTCCTGAATCATTTTATTAATTTTAAAACTAAAGTATGATCCAAATAATGTGCTTTCCGTGATCATACTTGACACGTCAAAGTCATATTTTTGGACAAATAGCATTTCAAGTCATACTTATATAGACTGATTGCCAAACCCACTCAGTTTATCACCTCTATCGAAGAAACGAAATTATAAAACGTCACAAAGTAGGAAAAAAGAACTTTTTTTTCGTGTAACATATAGAATTTAAATTACCAGAAGAACCCTGGGAGCTCGGCGGACTTGGAGCTTGAGGAGTAACTGCAGGAAGTCGCAAGTTTGGATTCCCGCCAAAACTGCAACATGCAAAGTTCGCCATTATATTAAAGTACAACCTATATTTTTATGTTTTAAAGTGCAAGATAAAAATGGGTTGTTACATGCTACATACCTTATAGGTGTGAAAAGAGAAAAGGAACCATTGACCGGGACATCTCCTCTCAAATTGTTGTTTGAAAGATCACTACAAGACATATCAACAGTATAATTTAGTATTCTAATAATTATCTTAGCACAAATATAACAAAACAAAACATGTTTTGGTACTCACAGAACTTGTAACGAAGTTATAGTAGTTAACGAAATTGGAATAGTTCCTGTCAACGTGTTGTTGTTGAGACGACTGTCCTCGCAAAAAAATAATAATAATAAATAAATAAATAAATAAAATAATCAGATAAACAATACCAAGATTTTGATACTGAAATGCACATTAAGTCAGCCACAATCAAGTTAAGGAATGGACTTGCCGACTCAGGCTACTAATTGGGACATGTTCAGATGTTGTCATATTGCATATCAACTGGATTTCCTTATTCTCTTTATTAGAGGTAATGTGTGGGCTAGATAACCCAAACTGCCCTTTTATCCAAAAATCGGTTGAAACTGCCACGACTAACTTTTTTGATATTTTAAAAGTATATTGATTGAATTGATATGGAATTTCAAGTGTAATTGTTTACTACAGTAACCAGTAGATTAAAACTAATTTATGAGTATACGTACAGAAAACGAAGCTTCTGGAGCTTGCCCAAGGTGTCTGGAATGACACCGTCTAGCCGATTGAGGTAAAGATCCAAACTCACTAAGTTGGTAAGGTTCCCAAGCTCATTAGGAATTCTTCCAGTAATGTTATTACTGTAAAGTTCCCTGTAAAGCAGCAAATTATTTCATTAACAAACCATTATAGCAAGTACAAAAAATGAAATCAGAATTTCAAGTGAAATGTTATTATGTGATATCGAAAGTGATTATGTGACGAATAACCAAAATTAGATAACAGAATGCAATAAAAGGCTGTAGAAAGTAGTGCTAGTATGTACTTGTGATGTTTGAACTTGTACCATTTACATACTGAATGTTGGCAAGCTCTTTATTGTTTATCAAATTAATACAGTAGATAGAATGTCTATGTATGACCTATCTGAAGCTTGACAAAGCAAGTTTTTTCATGCACAAACAGGTATTCAGTGTATCGGATCTTAACTTTAAAACACAAACTTAAGAGCTTCAAGTTGTTTTTGGAAAATAAATGGTCACCAAACCAATTGAAATATCATGTTAAAAGTAATTAGCAATAAGAATCTCTAATAGTCATTTTATACTCCTTCAGAGGGAGTATATAATCGGAGAAAACAATAACTTTCAATAATCAAAATACGGAGTAGGAAATAACACGAAAAAGACCATTATATCTATTATACAAATAGAGAGACAAGATGGCTTGTTTCGACTGATATTTTATTCAAGATAGCTATAAATACAAACGCAGTGATCGTATCCACGAAAATGTAATATAAAGATTACTTACAAATACTGTAAATTACTGAGTTGACCAAGCTGTGGAACCAGTTGACCAGACAAGTTTGCGTTTCCAAGATCACTGCATAAAACAAACATCAATACACAATTTCCTTTAATAGCAATAATAATAACAGCCAATAAAGGAATCATTGTCTTACTAAAACAACATAATGAACTTACACTCTTGTAACACTGTTCTCACTATTGCATGTAACATGAAACCAAGTACACGGATTCACAAGAGTTGCATCCCAACTTTGAAGAACATTATTCGGATCACCTAACTGAGTCTTTAAAGCATTCAATGCATCGCCTGTTTTACACATGAAACTTTATCATTAACTTATCTTACGTACATCAATTTTCGATAACATTTCATTGCAAAACAAGATAAATATAATCCAGTTGCAAATTATAGTATGTCTGGCATTTTGCTTTTCCAAATAGGCAGTCTAGAATAAGCAACTCAAGACTGCTTATTATAATTTGCTTACATGACTCGCAAAAGCAGACTGAATATGCAATCCCAAACACCCTCAAAACTGCTTATTTTCGGTATCAAAAAGCTATAACCAAATAAACTATTCTAACAAGCAAAATTAGAAACAATCTAGACCTATTTAATCTTTAGGTCCACTACCTATAATTAGAACTATAGCTTCTATAATCAGGCCTAAAAATTCAAACCAATCTAACAAACACCCAATACCTTAAATTACCAGATATAGCAATCAACCAAACAATATCGATCATCATCAAGAAAAGTCAACACAATAATTAAAGTCAAACCCAATCCAAGAAACAAATTTAAAAAATTACCTTCAGCATTTCCATAAACCTGTAACAAATTATTAAACACCAAAATAAACCAAACAAGAACACAAGCCTGATCCATATCTGAAACCGGGTATTCGGGTCGGGTCAAAGTTAAAAAGCAAGATTTCTCATCAAATACTAAACCAAATCAAGAAATTCAAAAGACCCAATTCAGAAAAGACCAAAGGGTAGCTGAAAAAGAGGTCAAAGGTGCAAACTTTATATAACTTAGAGGTGATTTAAAGAGAACCCAGTTGGGAAATGATGAAATTTGAGATAAAAATATATGGAAATTGAGAGAGATTGAATTGAATTGAATGGAAGAAAGTCTTTGGTGTAAAATTAGTCAAAGGTTCTCTTTTTCTGTGTTTTTTTTCTCTCTCTTGTTCAAAGACACAACTGGTTGTAAACATGAGAGAGAGTAAGCAAGAGATGGAGGACACCAGTGGGGGTTTAATTTTGTTTTGTTTTTTGATATATCAATCTTTAACCATAATTTTTACGGCTAAATATGAAATCCTTAACTTTTTACCTAGGCTATGTTGGCGCGGAGCTTTTTGAGACAATGAGCGGTGAGAATGAGCTTTTTTATTTTTGATGTTTGTTTGGTAAGGGAGCAATGAGTTGTAGCAATTTTTTAGGAAAGCTTTTTTCTCAATGCTTCCTTTTGAAGCTGTGGATATTTACAAGAGCTGTGGATATTTACAGCTATGTTACCAAACATTTTTATTTAAAAAACAGCTACTGCTCACGGCTACTGCTCACAACTACTGCTCATAACTACTGCTCACAGCTACTGCTCACTGCTACTGCTACTTTTACCAAACACAGCCCTAAGCTGTAAATTATGTTTCCATTCTCTCTAATGGAAATATTTAGAATATAAAAGGATAATTAGTGTATATATAATGTGTTAGAAGGAAAGAATTATAAAATTTTAGACAAATTACCTAATACCTTACTGAACATAACATACTCACGCACAACATGCTCTAACACTGAGTTTTCTCTTCAATGGTGACTTACTTCACCATTAATCTCTAAAATTGACGCCTTACGCGTGATGATAGGTTCCTCTTGTAACAAGAATCTTCCATGAGTAAAAGGTAAAAATGAAACCTCAAGCGTGAGGAATGGTTTCATTATGTCCGCCTAAGTGGAAAACCGAACATTTATTATGATGAGTAAATAACAGGTCACACTTCAAATGAAGGTTGTAAAAATCCCTAGGCGCTAGCCGGGCGGTCGGGTACCGCCTAGCAATTAATCAGTTAGGCGGCGATTAACTGGGGATTAATCAGATTTGATTTTTTATATATAAAATTAAAAGTTTTTGAAATTATATATATAACATAAACGAAATGCTTCAAAATACTTTAAAGTTCAAAGTTTAAATAATATTTAGAAATCAATTTATGAATTCAATTAGTGTCATTAAGATTCAATTGGAATAAGAAAAACGAGTATACCTTCACATTTTGTGTTAAATCACCGCTCGAGGTGCGTTTGAATGATTGTGTCAACTAATTTTGTGAAAAACGTGATGTATATTGAAATAAAAACCTCAATTTTAAATTTTGGAAAAAGTTGACTCGCGTTAACCGAGTTGGCCGATTTAGCTTATTTTTGTCTGATTTAGCCAATTTTTATCTGATTAATCGGTACGTTGACCGATTTTTTACCAATCCGATTAAATAAGGCCAGTTATTCTAAAACCAGACGGTTAATCCCCGCCTAGCGCCTAGGTGCCGATTAATCGGCTGCCTAAGCCGATTTGCAACACTGCTTAAAATTGTAATGCCGAGTTTCTTGAAGTAAACAATCCATAAAGTCGGAGGTGTGTAGCATTACGTTTTAAAAGTGGTTATACAGTTACGAGATAGATAATCAAAATTAGATACTTGGGCGTAACAAAATATAAATTGAAGAATTAGGTGTGTTTTGCCGGTAAAATATCATTTCTTTAGCTTTCTATCTCTACTTATGTAGAAATTTAGAGTCGTTTGATCTCTACAAATAGTTGAAAATTGAAAAAAAAAAAAAAAAAAAAATGCTTAAAATGATAATTTTTACGATTTTTAGTAGGAAAATGGGGGTTTCATGTCACACATTTTTGTGATTAGAGAGATAAGTAGAAAGAAATTTTAAAAAATATATACAAACTCCCATTATATAGTAATCAAAAAATACGAATGTTGCATGGTATAGTAATTATCCAAAAATTATTACTTAATGTGACAAAGTCAAACACTCCGTTATATTGTTAAACCAATACAGTATTTAAAATTGAATGGTCCATAAATACCACAATATCCTTTTTGGAATTCCATAAAATGTACTAGTACCATTGATGGATGGTTGTTTTTTGTTTTTTGAAAGAAAAAGAAAAGGACATGCATCCACACAAAGGGATGATGGAATGCAATAACGGGGTCAAACGCACGCACGGGGTTGGACCCACAATGCTCGCCGCCTATTGAGAAAAGAAAGATGTAACAACCACTATTTTATTTTCCACCCTTTATTTATTTAACACACATAAAATTAGTTTAAAATATCTATTTATAGAAAGAGAAAAACCCTTTTTCAAATTCACCCTTTTTCACCACATGCAACTAGACAAATTTTTATTAGTTAAACATCTTTAGGCCATTTAATTAAATACGCCATGTTAAACTCGTTACGATATGATTATTAGAATTCATTAACCTATCAAAGTCATTTTGAACCAAGAAAATTTCATATTTGCAGAACTAGCCAACAGTCTCGCAATTAGAATTTGCAAAAATTGTTCATATGCTTACAACCTAATAAAAAATACATAAAAAACGGCAAGATACCTTGCTAGCACTCAGAGCTTGTAAATTCTAAACTTTTGAAAACATGTTATTTGTAGTTGATTGTATCTTTTATAATTGGGCTAAATATACAAGTAGCCCGGTCTTTTAAGGTGTTGGGCTTTTTTAGTCTCAAAAAAATCGCTTTCTCAAAATAGCCCAGAAAATAAGCGACTTTCAAAAAGTCGCTTAAAACGACTTTTTTTCTTCAATTAATCGACTTACTATTTGTGTCATTTTGCAGCCAAAAAGTCACTTTTTAAGCGACTTTTGCTAGATTTTAAGCGACTTTTTGACTTTTTAAGTGACTTTTCGCTAGGGGCAAAAAAAAAAATGCCACGTGTCGCTTCCACATTTAGTCGCTTATTTCTTGGGCTATTTTGAGAAAACGACTTTTTTGGAGCTAAAAAACCTCAACATTTTAAGCTCCGGACTATTTGTAAAATTACCCCTTTATAATTTATAGGTTTGTTAAGGATTCGCAAGATTTCTCAAAAGATCGCACCGGATTTTTTCAAGTTATCGTACATCTCCCAAAGTTTACAAGTTTACAAAGATACATAAGAAAACATAGTCTTTGTAACATTTTCTACTAAAAAGTCTCGACAAGTCTTCCATTTAACTACTAAAAAGTGTTTGGGTAAATATTCGATGTGTAACGATGCTTTCGTAATGTTTGATATATGTAGTAGGTTGAGATTATAAGTATCAACAAGATGGATGATTCGTTAGCTTATGTTGACAAAGTGGGTGATCGTTACATTAAGAAACTTATTACTCCACTTTATTAGCATTGGTAAAATAGTGAGCAATAAAAGCAGTAGCACAATTTCTGGTGGGAAACTGAGTATGAAGATCATCAAAGATAGAGCAAAAATTAAAGGTAAGAAAAAATTAGTAGTCGATGTATCAAGGAAGAACAAACATATAAAAGTGGCAACGAATGGAGGAGTGTCAAGTTAGAGTATTTCAGTCAGCTCTGATGACTCGGTTAGGATTCGTGAGATTGGAAAAAAAGTTGGTTTCGTGTGGAATGACAAATGTGTTGCTGATTCGAGCCGGGACAACATCTAGTGTGTTATTCCCATGGGTACGTTGAACCACATCGTTATTTCTCTATTTAATCAATGGTAAGATCATTTCTTTAAATGTTAGGGGGCTACCCCATCCCCAAACCCGATTACCATAGTTCTCCTCAAACCCGTCCCGATCTTCATCGGGGTGCCCCGTTGGGGCGAGATGTTTCCCCAAACCCGCATCATATAAATCGGGGATCTTATCGGGGTGTCCTCTTTGGATGCAATTCTCGATCAAAGCCGCACAATTTCACATTTATTATTATTTTTATACCGTTAGCAATAACTTAAAGAATTAAGAACTTATTAATAATCAATTACAAACAAGCATTATTAAGTTTTCAACAATAGTATTATACATAAATAATGATAACCTACGCCGCAAAAAATTAAAACTTAAAAATATGATGCTAAACGAGTTTCTATAATCACAATTTTGCAATCTTACAAAGATAAAATAACTAACAATATTAGAGTAATAATTTTTTATTACGTAAATACTAACAAAATACTATATAGGTATAGATATATTTGTATATGTGTATATATTATTTGGGCGGGGCGGGGCGAGGCGAGGATTCCCCGCTCCCGCCCCAAACCCGATTAAAATCCCCGTTTAAGCCCCAAACCCGCCCCGTAACCCGATTAGCGTGCCCCGCCCCGCCCCAATTAGTTTGGGTTTCGGATTTCCCCATCGAGTTCGGGTTTTTTTTGCCATCCCTATTAGAGACTGATGATAAAGTAGATTGGGTGAAAGAGATTGCGGGCGATGAGAACCCATGTGTTGTGGGGTTGCAAGAAACAAAATTAAAAAAAGGTGGACGATTCTTTTGTTAAGCGAATGTGGATAACAACCATTTCTGTTTTGCTCAAGTAAATTCAGATGGGAGATCGGGGGTATTATCACGATATGGGATTCTAATATCTTCATAGGTACTCACGCGGCTGGTGAAGAAGATTTTTTGGCTGTAGTTGGTAAATGGAAAGGAGTGGAGGGCCTAGTTGGTCTTCTAAATGTATACGGACCGCGGGATGAATATCAGAGGTTAGAGTTATGGAATAGATTAGGTAACTTGTTGGGTATGAGGAACGTTGTGTGTAGAGGTGGCAAAACGGGCGGGCACGGGCTACAGGCTAAACGGGCTATGGGCTAAACGGGTACGGGCTAAATGGACGCGGGCTAAACGGGCGCGGGCCAAACGGGCGCATGTTATACGAATCGCTTTAGAAAAGACCTAAAACAACAACAAAAATTCCTCAAACGTAACACCTCATTTATATTTAAGTAATTAAAAATACTATATCCATAAGTTTTTCATTAAAAATAATTTAATGTTCACCAATTGAGAGAAAAACATGTGCCCATTACGCCCATTTAACTTCTAAATGGGCAATATATGCCCATTTAAAAAAAAAAAGGAGGCCCAAATGTGCCCAAATCTTTTAAAAATTTGCCCATTTAGCCTATTTTTTTGATTTTGGGCACAAATCGCCACCTCTAGTTGTGTGGTGCATATTTGGCAATTTTAACGAGGTGAGAGGCCCGAAAGATAGAATGAACTCACAATATAATGATCGAAGTGCAAGAAAGTTTTAACGATTTTATTAGAGAATGTGAACTAATAGATATACCTATGGAGGGAAGGCGTTTCACGAGAATTAGCGATGACGGTTTAAAATTTAGTAAACTAGATAGATTCCTTTTGTCGGAGGGTTTTCGGGATTTGTGGATAGATTTATCAGTTGTTACTCTTGATAGAAAACTCTCGGATCATTGCCCGATCTTGTTACGAGATAAAGTAGTGGATTTTGGTCCTAAACAGTTATGAGCTTTTGATGTTTGGTTTGAGGATAAAGAGGCGGAAGAAGTGGTTAGGAGATGATGGAATAAACATGTTACGTCTGTAGTTCCGGACAGAGTTTTTAGAGATAAATTGAAAAACGTCAAAGTGGAGCTAAAGATTTGAAGCAAAGATAAATTTGGAAAAATTGATAAGGAAGTAGATAGTCTTAGATACGAGGCTAACATGTAGGACAGAGAGGCCGAAACAAGAATCCTATCTGAGGCCGGAAGGATGCAATGGAAAGATACGCGAAATGAATGGTTAGGAAAAGAAAAAATAAAAGCTCAGATGTACAAACAAAAGGCTCGTGTTAAGTGGTCAGTCGAGGGGGACGAAAACTCGAAATATTTCCACTCGGTCATGAGAAAAAGAAGATCAAAGAATAATATGAAGGGGCTAATTGTGGATGGGACATGGAGTGAAGAGCCTTCAGAAATTAAGAGAGGGGTTTGGGAGTATTATGAATTTGTTTTCACGGAGACTAATGGTGAAAGACCAGGAATATTTAGTAACGGTTTTCAAAGAATTTCAGCAGAGGATGTGAGCATGTTGGAGGATCATTTTTTAGAGACCCAAATTTGGCTAGCGGTAAAAAACTGTGGTAGTTCGAAAGCACATGGGCCTAACGGCTTCAACATTCAGTTTATAAAGCGGTATTAGGAGATCATGAAAAGGTGATTTACTGAATGCCGTGAGTAATTTTTGGGAAAAGGGAGAAATTAGTAGCGGTTGTAACTCTTCCTTTATTTCGTTGATTCCGAAGAATTCAGATTCGATTGGGTTGAATGTGTAACACCCTCAAAAATATGGATTTGCGGAAGCATACATGTTTGGGTGTTACTAAATTGGTAATCACAACACACAGATATAGAGAATGGATTTGAAAATCTGTTTCGAGAATAGTTTACATTTTCAAATTTAAAATGTCATACATCAAGTTCAGTTTAAATAAAATAAGGCCCATTTAACATGACTGTCCTAATCAGAGTTTAATTCATGTGTAAAAACACTTCTGGTAGTTATGACCGATGTCATGCCATGCCTTCATCAAATACATACTCAAACACCTGAGAAAAACATGCTAAAAGTCAGCTAACGCTGGTGAGTTTATAGGTTTATAGTAAATAAGCACATATGGACCATAGCAATCAAATCAGCAGGCACACACTAACCACATGCTAACACTAAGCTCATACAACCGAGGCTACGACAAACAATATGCCTAAACGGCATAGCATAACAAAGGTGCCCACGAGTGTTTATCCCCAGACACTCGGCAAATCCGACATGGCATACGTTCGCGTTGACCTGCTGGGCCAACCGAATGGGGGAGTCACCCCCAATAGATCTATTTATATCATACGCGCTTCCCGCAGGAATTAACGGTTGATGATATTGGGCAATAGTGAGGTCATACATACTTAGGTTATCCGCATACTAGTGTGTAAAAACAAAAGTTCAGTTTTAGGTCCATGAAAACAGTTTTGCATGTTTCTCACCCCAAGGTTTATAAAACAGTTCATATAAAAATGGGGCTATAAACGCACCTCAAATAGTAGCAATCGGCTAGCAAAATCAAATAGTACAGTGCAACTGTAACACCCCCAAAATTTAACGGTCGCGGAAGCATACGGAAAATGGGGGTGCTACTTGTAAATTGGAAATCACAACACAAGGTAAACAAAGAACGGAATACATACTCCGTTTTAAATATATTAAATCAATATTTAGAGTTTACAAAAGATGATTCATTGTTTAGAAAAATAGACACATTAGTTTAAGTGGTCCCACATAAAAACAAGTCTTAGTTATGTCTGCCAATACTTCTGAAAGGGGCTATGACCCTTGCCTTGCCGAAACCTTGCCATAATCAATCAAATTACACACCTGAGAAAAACATGCTAAAAGTCAGCAAAAAGCTGGTGAGTTCATAGGTTTAAATTAAAGCAGTAAACAATAAATTTGGACCAATAGTTTTGTGTACGATCATTACAACGCATATAATGTCATACAAAATAATCTATCGCGCTAGCTCTATGTTCATGCAACCGAGGCTCGATAGTTTAGTGCGCTAATCTATAGCATATAAATAGTAGTCAAGGGGCCCTTAGCGAGTGTTTAACCTAATACACTCGTAGTCCGACTTGCTATACGCCCGCATTGACCCGTCTGGCCAACCGAACGGGGGAGTCACCCCAATAGATCTATCTTTAGCAATCGCGCTTCCCAAAGGGAACTAATGGCTCATGAAAATGGGCATAATAGTGGGTTCTAGGGCTTAGGCTAACTACGCAATAGTTTTGAGAAAAGTTTAGTAGTAATGTGGTCCATAAAACAATTTGCATGTTTCTCACCCCATAATTGTAAAATAAGTATAAGTAAAGTAAGGCTATAAACTCACCTTAATAGTCTGAACAAATGAATGCTGTGAATTTAGAGAGTGTACGACACGAACATGCAACCTAGATTAATAATTCATGTTTTAGTTCACGAACTAGATTAAGTTTCTACAGAATTTAATTCAAATGTTTTTAAAATGTTTATGTTGTTGTCGCTTGTGTGGCAGCAAGAGAGTTTAAGAATTGGTTTCTAAGTATTTGTAGGCATTGGCTCTAAGAAGTGCTTAAATGTGTGACAATGAAGATATGGGATTCTTATAGGATTTTTGATTGACGGAAGTCGAAAAACGATGAAATGAATGGATTAAGAGCAAGAATAGATGTTGTCGAGATATGGAATATTAAGGAGGTGTAGTTTAGTTGTTAAAAATACATAATTAGCTGTATATATGTTTTGAAATGTAGGAAGATTACGTGTAAATGATGATTAGTATTTAAATGTTTAATGACTCGTATAATGTCTTGTTTATCCCGTTTTAAATAAAATAGAATAGGTTCATCTATTTAATAAAAATTGGTTATGACTCGTGTTCGTAGGTTGGTTTCTTGGTTGATCACGATTATATATGTTTAGAAAACATTTGTTTCTAAAATTTGCTATAAAAACTCAAGTAAAGTTTTGCTATAATCCCGTTTTACATTTTCTAAATTTCTTGTTAACGATATAAATAAGATAAATGTTTATTTGTTTAAATCCGAAACATTGTTTATAGTTGGTGATTAAACTTGTTAATCCTTATATGTGTTTTCTTTCTAAATTGATAGATTTGTTTGGTCATTTGTATAAAAAGTTTATGTTGGCGACATGTATATATATAAATGTTCTCATTGTTCATGTTATAGATTATTAGTTTTTGCAATGTTTGTGAATTATGCCGATGTTATGTGACAAATTATGAGTCGTGATTAAATTGTAAACTAGATTGGTTTTAAGATTACCACGATACATGTTTTAAACACGGTTATGATATAAAATTGTGTGCTTGATTTTAAGTGTATTGATATGCGGCATTATATATACATACACCTTACAACTTATTATATGATTTACCCTTGTTGGGCTGCGGCCCAACTGAGTCAAAGGAGGGGGGAAATTAACATTGGGACGGACTGGATATAAATCACCAGGCACCACGTTGGGCCTGGTGGGCTAGGAACAGCCACAAATCTTGACACTTTACACGGACTGGATTTTCAAGTGTAAATTGGGTTGGATTATTAAATGGAGTGGGCTGAATTAAATGAAGTGGGCTGGACTTTAAATAGGGTGGACTGGATCTGCTAGTGTGATACATAATACACAAAAAACACACACAAGTCCAATGGGACTTTGTGTGTTTACTGAGAACTCGATCGAATAGATTCGACATCAAATGGCTCGTAACACAAAGATATATTTCACGTCGAGGTCGAATACTACTCGAATTCCCAACTTGATGGTCTCGAGTGTTATGCGAGGGTTGTTGGTTCGACAACAAAGCATCCTCATTCTCGACATGATTAATCAAATCTTGATGTAAGAATTGGGCATTAGAACAAGTAGAACTAACTCGACATCCCTTTGAGTTTTGGCCGAAAACTGGACAACCAAAAACACACCTTATTGGTGTTCTTGTTCGAGACTTGAACTTGCTACCCGTTGTGGGTTTAGGTTTGAACCGAGCAAGACATATACCTTGGGTTCTACTGGAAAAGAACTAAGGCTATACTAGCTTTACACCAAGGACGATCGATTATCTCTTTAAACAACCCTTGGACCATAACTTAAAGCTGAAAATGAGTGGGTTTTTGAGGGTTGTTTGGCTAGGCTTCACCATGGTTAACAAAGGCACGCACATCCTCATGGGTGGCTTCCTGGGGAGGATTCTATCGAGCCAAATCATACCCCTTTGGGGTGGTTTTTCCCTGACCAAGAACCACCACAGCATACCCTATTTGGGTGCCTGTTGGGTGAGTTTTGTCTGGACCGAATACACAACCTCACACACCTTTGTGAGGGGTGTTTCTACTTGATTAAAACGGTTCCAACACACCCTTGTGGGTGCAGTTTTCATTCGAACCGAAGACGACCAAAATTTCATCTCAAACTAGACGAGATTCCTAGGTCCAAACCGTAGCCATTCGAGAAGGTTTTGACACTAAATCCCAACAATAACAATCGTTTCGGGGCTCAATCCGAGACCTTCTAGCCTAAAGATTTTTAACAACAACTAAGCCATTTGACCCAAATCAAAGATCGACAACAACAATTGAACAAAGATTATCTAACCTAGCGAGCCAACTCTAGATTTCTTAAGTTTCCAAGCCACAAAGACAACAACAACAATAATAATTCGACATAAACATCATTTTGAAATCTTAATAAAATTACAATTCGAGTTAAGAATCAACAAAAACCACTTAAATGTAACTCGAATAACAGGAAATGGAAATGAAAGAGTTTGAATGTAGAATATTTATACCCTTATGGTGAATCGACAGGAAGACTTTTGGACACAGAAGCAACTTGAACGATTTCTACCCAAACCCTAGCTATTCCAAATCGAACCCCAGCCAAATCCACTCCAAATTGATTCGTTGCCCTTTGAGTATCCTTGACTCTCGGAAACCTTTGAGTGATTGTGGGTGGTGGTGTGGTCGACTGAGCCTGGAATAGCCATTAAAAAGGAGAAACCAGGGAATAGCTCTCATTCTTCTTTCGGATTTGGGGTGTGGGAAATTTCCATTCGAGTATAATCTCCCTATCTAGCCTCATCATTCACGGCTTCCTATGCCGTTGACCTTTGGAGGACGCGCTTCGGAGAGGGACGGCTAGTTTGTGGGTTGAAGAGAAAGTATATAATGCCATGGAAGATAGTGATAGATCGATCTGGCCCTTTCTGGGTTTGTGGAGTCGCGGACAAAAGAGGGGAAGAATATAGGGAATGGTGGGATTCGTGTGAGTGGGTGGAGAAATAAGAAAAGTATTATAACCGGATTTCTTGTATTAGAAGGGTGGGTAATGTATACCCCGTGTCCCGCTGAGCTGAGTTGAAATCGGGTTTTTCCCGGAATTGATATGAATGTGGGAAATAAGTTTCGGGGACGTTTTTATAAGACTTACATGAATTTAGAGTTTGTTGACTCAAAAATAAATTTTGAGTTTAATTTGTTAGGGATGTTGTGTCGGTACGCGTGTGGTTTCGTTTTTGAGTATAAGTGAGATAACCTCTCGCTTTTACTACATTATAGTTTGTGAATGTGAGAATGGGGAAAATTCACTGTTCCTGGTGAGATTTAATAGTTTTGGTGAGTTACTGTGTGACACAGTGTGCGGGTTTGTTTTCCCGTGATAGTTATGTAAGCCCGTAAATGCCTAGTTTAATAGTTTAGTCACAATAATCTGACAGTTATTATTAAAATATTAGTGGGAAAATTACCGTTTGTCACATCCTCCCCGCCTTAGAAAGAAAACCGTCCTCGGTTTTCACTTAGATTTACCCGATAGATTTGAGAAAATATGCGGGTATTTACGCTTGATCTCGTCCTCTCGCTCCCACGTATATTCGGGACCCCTTCGGGAGTTCCAACGAACTTTAACGATAGGGATACGGCTTTGCTTAAGCCATTTGATTTCTCGATCCATTATATCAACAGGTTTCTCAACGAAATTTAGTCTCTCGTCAACCGGGATTTCTTCTAGAGGAATGGCAAGTGTTTCGTCAGAGAGACATTTCTTCAAATTGCTTACATGAAACACGTTGTGCACGGAGCTGAGTTCTTGTGGTAACTCGAGTCGATAGGCTACCGGTCCAATTCTCGTGAGAATTTTGAAAGGCCCTAGATATCAGGGATTTAGCTTTCCACGCATTCCAAAGCGAATCACGCCTTTCCATAGCGATACTTTCAACATAACACGATTTCCAACTTGGAACTCAAGTGGTTTTCGTCTTTTGTCAGCATAGCTTTTCTGACGGTCTCGAGCCGCCTGCATTCGGCTCTTGATTTGTACGATCTTCTCCATAGTCTCTTGTACTAATTCAGGACCAGTGAGCTAACTTTCTCCTACTTCAGACCAACATATTGGTGATCTGCACTTTCTGCCATAAAGTGCCTCATAGGGTGCAGCTTTGATGCTGGTGTGATAACTATTATTGTAAGAAAACTTGGCTAACGGCAGATGTCTATCCCAGCCGTTTCCAATGTCTATCACACACGCTCTCAGGATATCTTCTAAAGTTTGGTTGGTCCTCTCGCTCTGACCATCTGTTTGAGGATGATATGCGGTGCTCATATCAAGATCAGTACCTAAAGCATCTTGTAGAGATCTCCAAAAGTTTGACGTGAAACGATTATCTCTGTCGGAGATGATAGAAAGTGGGACTCCATGTCGAGCAACTATCTCCTTCACGTATAGTCGCGCAAGTCTATCCATGCTATCGTTCTCTTTGATCGGTAGAAAGTGGGCGGACTTGGTAAGACGATCAACGATTACCCAAATGGTGTCGTAACCGCTTGATGTCCTTGGCAGTTTGGTGATAAAGTCCATCGTTATACGTCCCACTTCCATTCGGGAATTTCAGGTTGTACGAGTAAACCTGACGGCCTCTGATGTTCAGCTTTGACTTTTGAACATGTTAGACATTGACTGACATAAGTTGCAATGTCTGCTTTCATATTGGGCTACCAATATAGCTTCTTCAGATCAAGCTACATCTTGTCGGCTCCTGGATGGATGGAGTATTTAGATTTATGGGATTCGTGCATGATGAGGTCTTGTATACCTCCATAGAGTGGGACCCAACTTCTGTCCGTGTAACATAATGTCCCATCTGTTCTCTTTACGAATCCGTTTTCACTCTCGGCATTCCATAAATTCTCTCGTTATGTCTGTTTTCTTCCTTAAGTGCCTTGGCCTGAGCCTCAAGGATTTTCGATGGGAGTGGTAAGACAATTGTCATACCCAACGATCGTACCCTCAGAGGTTTCGGTCTCTCTTTTCGGCTAAGGGCATCTGCTACCACGTTTGCTTTGCCTTCGTGGTATCGAATTTCACAGTTATAATCGCTGAGCAATTCTAACCAACAGCGTTGCCTCATATTGAGTTCCTTCTGATCAAGGATATGTTGCAAACTTTTGTGGTCGGTGTAAACTACACACTTGGTGCCATAAAGATAGTGTCTCCAGATCCTGAGCGTAAACACTACCGACCCCAGTTCTAGGTCGTGTGTAGTGTAATTCTTCTCGTGGGTTTTCAATTGCCGCGAGGCGTAGGCTATCACCTTCTCTCGCTGCATCAAGACAGCTCCTAACCCTTTATGTAAGGCGTCACAGTAGACTACAAAGTCCTCACTGCCTTCAGGTAGGGCTAAGATAGGTGCGCTGCATAACTTATCCTTGAGAAGTTGAAAAGCTTCTTCCGCTTTATCTCCTCAGTCAAATCTTTCATTTTTCTGGGTTAGCTTAGTCAAAGGCTTTGCTATCTTCGAGAATCCCTCGATAAACCTTCTGTAGTACCCTGCAAGTCCTAAGAATTGGCGTATTTCGGTGGGAGTTGTGGGTGTCGCCCAATCCTTTATCGACTCAATCTTTGCAGGATCTACATGAATACCCTGTCTATCGATTACGTGACCTAAGAATTGGACAGTTGGTATCCAAAACTCACACTTGGAAAACTTAGCATATAACTCCTCCTTCTTCAGTAGTTCTAAGATCAGCCTAAGATGTTCTTCGTGCTCTTTCTCGCTCTTTGAGTATATCAATATATCATCGATGAAGACGATCACGAACTTTTCTAAGTACGGCTTACACCCGATTCATAAGATCCATGAATACTGCCGGTGCGTTGGTCAAGCCAAAAGGCATAACCTGAAACTCGTAGTGACCGTAACGAGTTCTAAATGCCGTTTTCGGGATATCTTCTTCCCGAACCCTAAGTTGGTGGTAACCGGATCTCAAGTCAATTTTCGAATAAACGCACGAACCTTGGAGCTGATCGAATAGATCATCGATTCTAGGGAGTGGGTTGATGCGTGGTTTTGTAACCTTACAACAGGTTTTACCTCTCGAGGGATCTCAAGAGGCTTACAACCCCACCAGGCAGTGTACCTGACCGATGTAGTATAGTGTAGTGGTAAGTACGGGGGATTGATCGTTCTCCACAGGGAATAGTGTTCGTTAGGTATGAAAGGCTACTCTAATTAGGTCTAAGGGTTGAGGAAGATTCTTTTTATGTTTTTATAGTTTTTATGAAAGCAAGTAAAATCTCGGGTTTGAAAGAGTGGGCGGAATTAGTTGCTAGTCAACTAACCCAAATTACTACGAATGCAATAAAATTAAATAACTGAAAATAAAATGTGGTGAGAAACTTATGTGTAGAGAAATATGTTTACTTAGATTTCCTTACTCCCTAACTATCTTTTACCGGTTAATTAGTGTGTATTAGTTGCGTGGATGACGGGTGTATTCCTTAATACCATTCGTGGGGTGGCGTACTTACTTCCCCAACTCTACAAGCTCCTACTTCACTCCTATGTCGAGCCGGCTAGGAAGCTCCTAACATGGGATCACTAGAATTCGCTTGTGCATTAAATACAACCATAAAAACCTTTAGTACGCATTTGGTTCATGTTTCTTAAGACGTTCAAGCAAGTTACCGAATAGGAAGTTAGCCAGTTTTCTTAAGCCTAACATAGATAAACAATCATCCAATACAACTAATAACACATTAACAACCAATAATCAATAGCTAGGTTTCATTAGATCTAAGCAAACACAAGATAAATTTAGCCTAACATGTTAAACAAAAGACAAGAATAAGATAGAATCAAACAACACATAGACATATTGAATGATTAATTGATAACTTATCTTTCAATGAAACATGAAAGATCTCAAGGCAAAAAGCCCTGAAAAAGTAGCTAAAATCGTCTTAGGGTTTTCTCCCAAAATTCCACACACTAAGCTCTCCCTAATGACAAAAAATTAGAAAACTATATATAGATTTTTGGATCTGACGGCGTCACCTTATGGAGTGTGACGCCGTCACCTCGCCGCTTTTAGGGTTCCCGGATGACCATCTTGACGCCGTCCCTCTTTAGCTCTTCAAAAATCCATTCTGGCTTATCAAGGCTTGACGCCGTCCAACCATGAACGTGACGCCGTCCCCTTATGATTTAAGCCGTGACGCCCTTGATCAAGTTAAAGCGTGACGCCGTCAGAATTCACATGCTATTTTCACTGGCCCGTCATGAGTAAATTTCACGTCCAACTTTTCTTGCCAAGGCATGACGCCGTCCAGTATAAATTGTGACGCCGTCAAGAGTAACTTTTAGCCGATTTTTGAGACTTTGCCGTTTTCTTCACTTTATTGCTCCAAAAACGTCCAAAATGCCTCCTTTTCCAGATTTCTCCTCAAAAGTACCTAAAATGACAAAAGAAACGATTTAGGGCGATATTTGATCAAATAAATACGATTTAAGGCTTAAATGACCCCTTAAAAGCGGTACACTTTTCGCTTCATCAAATACCCTTACACTTGAGATTTGCTTGTCCTCAAGCAAATGCGCTTTTATTCTAATCAAAATACAAGTTAGGGGTCATTTAATGCTAACATAAAAGTAATTACAACAAATAATCGTTCCACTTCAATCATAATAAGCACGGAGATTACATACTAGCACCTCACAAGTAGTATTTAGATACTCACATCTCTCAAGTGTCATCAAAATAAATCTCATAAATGAAAACGGAAAATATCTCTCACTACCTGTCATAGCAAATAGATTACCATAGGCTTGGGAAAGGATCGAAAACCTCCTCCACTAGGCGTAAGCACCTAAGATAAACTATCAAAGAGGGCTTTTAAATGGGTTATAACGTAAGGTGTAGGGAAAAGGAAAAACACGGTTTTGTTGGATACAGGATATTTTACTGGTGGCGAGTTAAAAATCTTGATCAATTACATGTACTATACAATGTTGCTAAGCCAAGACTAGACTCGATCTTAAGCTAATGATAAAATAACAAAAACATAAAATAAACATAAAATAAAACGGGATGGTAGTCCGTATGTTTTTTCTATTTTTCTTTTTCTCATTTTTTTTGTATTTTTCTTGATTTTTTTTTTTTTTTTTTTTTTTTTTTTTTTTTTTTGACATACACTTTTGCCCTACCATCCAAAATAATACATCATAGGGGCATTTACAAATAACTAATCTAATGACTCGAATTAAGATAATTGAAAAACTTGGAGTACTTTTAAAATATTTAGCACATATGGGGGTAATAAATGATGTTCTTCCCCATTACTCCATTACACTAGTACTTTACCCATGAGTCCCAATCGTCCCAAAACAATATGTACAAGGATATGACTCGACTTAGCAACCATGTAATCAACTAGATAATTAACTTGGGTTTAAACAAATGTTGTAACAATAATGCACTAAAAATGAGTGCATACAAGGTAGGCTAAGGCGATTTGGGTGTACATTTTAGTGGGGTGTAACAAATTCTTCCTTTAAGTAAAATGCTTAAAGGTTGAAACGAAAAGATAGGCTCTGAGGGGTGTACTAGGGGTATCGTGTACTAAAAATGAGTACAACGCAAAGGGTGTGGGAAATTACTTGACCAATGTAGCCAATGTAATTATAACAAAAACACAGGTGTGAAACAATGGGTTAATCCTAATGCCTCTTATCATGTAGTAAATCTAACTACACGAATGTAGTCTCACTTGTGGCCTCGGAATGGTCCTAACGCAAGTTCTAGAATCTAAGTGCTACCGGTACACACATCATAGCATAAATGCTTTTCCTACCAATTCTAGGGGCGAACCTCACATATTTGGGGTGGAAAATTTTTTTAGTGGTACGGTTTTGTGCTAGTCATATAACTCCTATCCATGAGACGCTCATTAAGATCAAAGTTTCACTCCTAAATGTTGTAAAAAATTTTAAATTTGGCACTAAAATTACCCTAACAGGTGTTTATCTCAGTTTTATTACACATCTATTATTAAACAAACAAAAATCAAGTGTAATTGTATTCTCTAAAATCGTACTTTTACCCCCCCTTACACTTAAGATGAACATTGTCCCCAATGTTCAAGTAACAAGATGTAAAAGCATAAAAGTAAAAGAATGAAATCAAATACTCCCCTGATTCGCTCGGTGGATAATGAAATTACACGGTTAAATCTTCCTCCAAAGAGAATGTTGAAGCTCCATGACTAATGCATCGCCATAAGCTTGATTCCAAAAACATCTCCTTGTCCAAAATAACCTGTTAAACCTGAGAAAACAAACACGAAAACCTGCATAACATCGGCGGGAAAAATCTATATATAAGGATATAATGCTTGTGGAATGATAATTTTGCAGATTCCTGGAGATTATAAGTTGGAGATTTAATAAAAACTTTTTATGAAAACAAAACTTTCAAAAATTTCTGGAAATTAAATCTGACGCCGTCAGGTTATAACCCCTGACGCCGTCAGAAATGACCTGACAAAAATTTTCATTTTTAGTTTCCGGAAAATTTCTGGAAAAACCTTTACCTTACTTCCTGGAAATCCTGCAAAACATCATTATGACTCGATACAAGCATTTGACTCAAACAAATACTAATATGTATGCTAATTTATTATTATTACGATTCATGTTAATTTGTGTTCTAATAAACCGATTTAGATTTCCCTTACACTTATCTTTTGCAAAATACCTTTATATGTAGTTAAGACGAAGTTAAAAACAACATAAAGCATTTTCACAAATTAGTTTTGAACATGAATCAATACTAATAAAAATTAAACACACATACGGAAACAAATAAAAACAAACAAACAAATAAATAAACACACAAAGCAAATAAAGCAAATAAAGCTTGGGTTGCCTCCCAATAAGCGCTTGTTTTTGTTCGAGTCACGAGCCTGACTCTACCCTTATTTAACAAAAATAGGGGAGGTTTTCCCTACACTTAGGATTAAGTGCGGGTGATAGTAGCGATACACACCAGCTCGGTAGGAGTATGCCACGTGAGGAAAGAGTGGTGGATGAATTATATGCTCAAAGGGGTGTGCTCCTTTCATCATAACCTTGCCTAGTTCACTTTGGTCAATGGGTGAGTTAAAGTGTTCTCCTAAAAAGGGATCATCTTCTAACAACTTCGAGAGATTCCTAGTTGGGAATCCATCTTGACCTAATAAACCCGGTTTAAACCCATAATGTTTCTTGTGATCAATCATAAATGGGTGATGTAAGTATGAAAGGTTATGGTTCACTCCTATGTCAGCTTTCTCTCTACAAGGCTTAGAGTCTACTACCTCAATCTTAACATTGCCCAGACTACATGGTTTGATGGGTGGATCGGGACCTTTTTCAATTCCTAAATTCACATCTAAGGATGGAAGATTAGGTAACGGTTTTGGTTGAGGCTCCGGTTCATCAAAAATAGGAAATCCCCTAGAACTAAGAGTAAGGTTGTGATCACTATAAGCATTCATACCTATATCCTGTAGTTGTGTTTGGTCCAAGGGTTCTACCTCTATTGGGGTTCCTATAGTCTCTTCCACTTCTTCCGGGTAAGTCACGGGCGGTGTGTGTGCCTCAAATGATGGTAGGACTTGTGGGGCACTTGGTGGGCTTATGTTACTTACCTCATCATTCCTTACGTCAAGCTCACCTATATCCTCATCATGCGTTTTAGTAGGATCTAACCCTAACATTTTCCCAAGTATCTCAAGTGCTTCTCTAGGCATTTCAACTTCTATGTCCAAATCATACGGATCATCCTCAATATTCTGACTGCTATATTCAAACTGCCTAAAAGATTCATCATGTGTTTCTTGAGATTCGACGTCATCAATCACAAAACCTAGGTCTTTTTGATCAATGTGATCATGTTCGGCTAAATCCTCCGTCATATCAAGGTCACCTATGTGTTTGTTTTGTAATATGGCATTACATGACATCCACTTAGGTATCTCAACACTAACATATTCATCCCCAAACAAACTTGTTTCATGATCCTCGAAATTTGTGGTCAATTGACTTGTACTAACGTTTGTTGGGTTGTCTACTATATAATAATATTGGGCACACTCTTCAATAGCTTCCCATGCTTTCTCAGCACTTAATTCCCTAATATCCCTGCCGGCAATATGGTAAATGTCCCTTTGGGCATGTCGGTCGACATGATTGTAAAAGATTTGAGTTAGGGACCAAAAATCGAAGTTATGATGAGGGACTTTTTGGAGTAAATATTTAAAACGAGTCCATGCATCATAGAGAGGTTCATCTTTATGTTGTTTAAACATCAAGATGTCATATGGAGTGGGTGAATTACGTGGCTGGTAGTATGGTGGATTCGCGTTCTCCATAATGGTGAACGGAAGAGTCAATGGAAATTACGAACAAACACACAAAGAAATAAGATAGACTAAAGAAAACCTAGAAAAATAAAATAAAAATCTCACTAGAAAGGAATCTAGTGAGTAGACCTAATAAAATAAAATTTCAACCTAAGCAATAACTACTCCCCGGGCTGCGGCGCCAAAAACTTGATGCGTGGTTTTGTAACCTTACAACAGGTTTTACCTCTCGAGGGATCTCAAGAGGCTTACAACCCCACCAGGCAGTGTACCTGACCGATGTAGTATAGTGTAGTGGTAAGTACGGGGGATTGATCGTTCTCCACAGGGAATAGTGTTCGTTAGGTATGAAAGGCTACTCTAATTAGGTCTAAGGGTTGAGGAAGATTCTTTTTATGTTTTTATAGTTTTTATGAAAGCAAGTAAAATCTCGGGTTTGAAAGAGTGGGCGGAATTAGTTGCTAGTCAACTAACCCAAATTACTACGAATGCAATAAAATTAAATAACTGAAAATAAAATGTGGTGAGAAACTTATGTGTAGAGAAATGTGTTTACTTAGATTTCCTTACTCCCTAACTATCTTTTACCGGTTAATTAGTGTGTATTAGTTGCGTGGATGACGGGTGTATTCCTTAATACCATTCGTGGGGTGGCGTACTTACTTCCCCAACTCTACAAGCTCCTACTTCACTCCTATGTCGAGCCGGCTAGGAAGCTCCTAACATGGGATCACTAGAATTCGCTTGTGCATTAAATACAACCATAAAAACCTTTAGTACGCATTTGGTTCATGTTTCTTAAGACGTTCAAGCAAGTTACCGAATAGGAAGTTAGCCAGTTTTCTTAAGCCTAACATAGATAAACAATCATCCAATACAACTAATAACACATTAACAACCAATAATCAATAGCTAGGTTTCATTAGATCTAAGCAAACACAAGATAAATTTAGCCTAACATGTTAAACAAAAGACAAGAATAAGATAGAATCAAACAACACATAGACATATTGAATGATTAATTGATAACTTATCTTTCAATGAAACATGGAAGATCTCAAGGCAAAAAGCCCTGAAAAAGTAGCTAAAATCGTCTTAGGGTTTTCTCCCAAAATTCCACACACTAAGCTCTCCCTAATGACAAAAAATTAGAAAACTATATATAGATTTTTGGATCTGACGGCGTCACCTTATGGAGTGTGACGCCGTCACCTCGCCGCTTTTAGGGTTCCCGGATGACCATCTTGACGCCGTCCCTCTTTAGCTCTTCAAAAATCCATTCTGGCTTATCAAGGCTTGACGCCGTCCAACCATGAACGTGACGCCGTCCCCTTATGATTTAAGCCGTGACGCCCTTGATCAAGTTAAAGCGTGACGCCGTCAGAATTCACATGCTATTTTCACTGGCCCGTCATGAGTAAATTTCACGTCCAACTTTTCTTGCCAAGGCATGACGCCGTCCAGTATAAATTGTGACGCCGTCAAGAGTAACTTTTAGCCGATTTTTGAGACTTTGCCGTTTTCTTCACTTTATTGCTCCAAAAACGTCCAAAATGCCTCCTTTTCCAGATTTCTCCTCAAAAGTACCTAAAATGACAAAAGAAACGATTTAGGGCGATATTTGATCAAATAAATACGATTTAAGGCTTAAATGACCCCTTAAAAGCGGTACACTTTTCGCTTCATCATCGATTCTAGGGAGTGGGTATCGATTTTTTATAGTTAATTTGTTGAGTTCCCGGTAGTCGATGCACATTCTGAAAGATCCATCTTTCTTTTTGACGAATTGAACTGGAGTTCCCTAGGGCGAGGAACTTGGTCTGATGAATCCTTTCTCGGAGAGTTTCGGCAACTGTTCAGATAACTCCTGCAGTTTCGTTGGAGCTAATCGGTAAGGTGCTCGTGCCACGGGTGCGGCACCGGGCACTAGGTCGATTCGAAATTCGACCTTTCGTGTCGGCGGGAGTTTGGGTAAGTCTTCAGGGAAGACTTCTGGAAAATCTCTTACGATTGGTACATCTTCTAACCGTTTTCCTTCCGGCTCCTTTCCTTCCTTCTCGGAGACCTGTTCTAGGAAGAGAAGGCATCTTTTCTCAAGGTATTTCTGGGCCTTCGTGCAAGAGATAACGTTTAATCTTGAGGCACTTCGTCGCATTTGATATCCTGGGACACGCATGCGGGTAGTACGGCGAACAGGAAGAGTATGGATATATGGAGTAGGTCGTGTAGTAGGATCAATAGTGGGGATAGGCTGGATGGAAGTATGATCGGTAGTAGGTGTAGGTAATGCTGTAGTGAGTGTAGGCTCAAGTAAGTCGGGGTTCTGGTGCATTGAAAGCCTGTAGCACCTGCATGTATGGGTCGTCTGAGTCTGGCGAGATCGGAGGAATGTGATGGGAAGACATAGACTGTGACAAAAACTGTATATGTGTGTAAGTATATCGAAATTACATGTAGTAAATAGTGTAGGTTAAGTGTATATAAATATATACATATAATACTTATAGTACATGTAATTATGTAGAATTAACGAATAATAAATCATAGCATCCAATTAAGACAAGCAAACGGCAAGTAAAGTGGCAAGCAAGGAAAGTGGCGGTCATAGGGACTTGTTTTTATAAAAACGATTATAGTTTAGGGTTTATATGTACCTAGTTCTCTATAACTTAGGCTCTGGTGCCAATCTGTAACACCCCCAAAATTTAACGGTCGCGAAAGCATACGGAACATGGGGGTGCTACTTGTAAATTGGAAATCACAACACAAGGTAAACAAAGAACGGAATACATACTCCGTTTTAAATATATTAAATCAATATTTAGAGTTTACAAAAGATGATTCATTGTTTAGAAAAATAGACCCATTAATTTCAGTGGTCCCACATAAAAATAAGTCTAAGTTATGTCTGCCAATACTTCTGAAAAGGGGCTATGACCCTTGCCTTGCCGAAACCTTGCCATAATCAATCAAATTACACACCTGAGAAAAATATGCTAAAAGTCAGCAAAAAGCTGGTGAGTTCATAGGTTTAAATTAAAGCAGTAAACAATAAATTTGGACCAATAGTTTTGTGTACGATCATTACAAGGCATATAATGTCATACAAAATAATCTATCGAGCTAGCTCTAAGTTCATGCAACCGAGGCTCGACAGTTTAGTGCGCTAATCTATAGCACGCAAATAATAGTCAAGGGGCCCTTAGCGAGTTTTAACCCAATACACTCGTAGTCCGACTTGCTATAAGCCCGCATTGACCCGCCTGGCCAACCGAACGGGGGAGTCACCCCAATAGATCTATCTTTAGCAATCGCGCTTCCCAAAAAGAACTAACGGCTCATGAAAATGGGCATAATAGTGGGTTCTAGGGCTTAGGCTAACTACGCAATAGTTTTGAGAAAAGTTTAGTAGTAATGTGGTCCATAAAACAATTTGCACGTTTCCCACCCCATAATTGTAAAATAAGTATAAGTAAAGTGGGGCTATAAACTCACCTTAATAGTCTGAACAGTGAATGATGTGAATTTAGAGAGTGTACGGCACCAACACGCAACCTAGATTAATAATTCATGTTTTAGTTCACGAACTAGATTAAGTTTCTACATAATTTAATTCAAATGTTTTTAAAATATTTATGTTGTTGTCGCTTGTGTGGCAGCAAGAGAGTTTAAGAATTGGTTTATAAGTATTTGTGGGTATTGGCTCTAAGAAGTGCTTAAATGTGTGACAATGAAGATATGAGAGTCTTATAGGATTTTTGATTGACGGAAGTCGAAAAACGATGAAATGAATGAATTAAGAGCAAGAATAGATGTTGTCGAGATATGGAATATTAAGGAGGTGTAGTTTAGTTGTTAAAAATACATAATTAGCTGTATATATGTTTTGAAATGTAGGAAGATTACGTGTAAATGATGATTAGTATTTAAATGTTTAATGACTCGTATAATGTCTTGTTTATCCCGTTTTAAATAAAATAGAATAGGTTCATCTATTTAATAAAAATTGGTTATGACTCGTGTTCGTAGGTTGGTTTCTTGGTTGATCACGATTATATATGTTTAGAAAACATTTGTTTCTAAAATTTGCTATAAAAACTCAAGAAAAGTTTTGCAATAATCCCGTTTTACATTTTCTAAATTTCTTGTTAACGATATAAATAAGATAAATGTTTATTTGTTTAAATCCGAAACATTGTTTATAGTAGGTGATTAAACTTGTTAATCCTTATATGTGTTTTCTTTCTAAATTGATAGATTTGTTTGGTCATTTGTATAAAAAGTTTATGTTGGCGACATGTATATATATAAATGTTCTCATTGTTCATGTTATAGATTATTAGTTTTTGCAATGTTTGTGAATTATGCCGATATTATGTGACAAATTATGAGTCGTGATTAAATTGTAAACTAGATTGGTTTTAAATTACCATGATACATGTTTTAAACACGGTTATGATATAAAATTGTGTGCTTGATTTTAAGTGTATTGATACGCGGCATTATATATACATACACCTTACAACTTATTATACGATTTACCCTTTTTGGGCTGCGGCCCAACTAAGTCAAATGAGGGGAAATTAACATTTGGCTGGACTGGATATAAATCACCAGGCACCACGTTGGGCCTGGTGGGCTAGGAACAACCACAAATCTTAACACTTTACACGGACTGGATTTTCAAGTGTAAATTGGGTTGGATTATTAAATGGAGTGGGCTGAATTAAATGAAGTGGGCTGGACTTTAAATAGGGTGGACTGGATCTGCTAGTGTGATACACAATACACAAAACACACACACAAGTCCAATGGGACTTTGTGTGTTTACTGAGAACTCGATCGAATACGTTCGACATCAAATGGCTCGTAACACAAAGATATATTTCACGTCGAGGTCGAGTACTACTTGACTTCCCAACTTGATGGTCTCGAGTGTTATGCGAGGGCTGTTGGTTCGGCAACAAAGCATCCTCATTCTCGACATGATTAATCAAATCTTGATGTAAGAATTGGGCATTAGAACTAGTAGAACTAACTCGACATCCCTTTGAGTTTTGGCCGAGAACTGGACAACCAAAAACACACCTTATTGGTGTTCTTGTTCGAGACTTGAACTTGCCACCAGTTGAGGGTTTAGGTTCGAACCGAGCAAGACATATACCTTGGGTTCTACTGGAAAAGAACTAAGGTTATACTAGCTTTACACCAAGGACGATCGATTATCTCTTTAAACAACCCTTGGACCATAACTTAAGGCTGAAAATGAGTGGGTTTTCGAGGGTTGTTTGGCTAGACTTCACCATGGTTAACCAAGGCACGCACACCCTCATGGGTGGCTGCCTGGGGAGGGTTCTATCGAGCAGAATCACACCCCTTTGGGGTGGTTTTTCCCTACCAAGAACCACCACAGCACACCCTATTTGGGTTGCTGTTGGGTGAGTTTTGTCTGGACCGAATACACAACCTCACACACCTTTGTGAGGGGTGTTTCTACTTGATTAAAACGGTTCCAACACACCCTTGTGGGTGTGGTTTTCATTCGAACCGAAGACGACCAAAAGTTCATCTCAACCTAGACGAGATTCCTAGGTCCAAACCGTAGCCATTCGAGAAGGTTTTGACACTAAATCCCAACAATAACAATCGTTTTGGGGCTCAATCCGAGACCTTCTAGCCTAAAGATTTTTAACAACAACTAAGCCATTTGACCCAAATCAAAGATCGACAACCACAATTGAACAAAGATTATCTAACCTAGCGAGCCAACTCTAGATTTCTTAAGTTTCCAAGCCATAAAGACAACAACAACAACAATAATTCGACATAAACATCATTTCGAAATCTTAATAAAATTACAATTCGAGTTAAGAATCAACAAAAACCACTTAAATGTAACTCGAATGACAGGAAATGGAAATGAAAGAGTTTGAATGTAGAATATTTATACCCTTATGGTGAATCGACAGGAAGACTTTTGGATACAGAAGCAACTCGAACGATTTCTACCCAAACCCTAGCTATTCCAAATCGAACCCCAGCCAAATCTACTCCAAATCGATTCGTTGCCCTTCGAGTATCCTTGACTCTCGGAAACCTTTGAGTGATTGTGGGTAGTGGTGTGGTCGACTGAGCCTGGAATAGCCATTAAAAAGGAGAAACCAGGGAATAGCTCTCATTCTTCTTTCGGATTTGGGGTGTGGGAAATTTCCATTCGAGTATAATCGGGTTTTTCCCGGAATTGATATGAATGTGGGAAATAAGTTTCGGGGACGTTTTTATAAGACTTACATGAATTTAGAGTTTGTTGACTCAAAAATAAATTCTGAGTTTAATTTGTTAGTGATGTGGTGTCGGTACACGTGTGGTTTCATTTTTGAGTAAAAGTGAGATAACCTCTCGCTTTTACTACATTATAGTTTGTGAATGTGAGAATGGGGAAAATTTACTGTTCCTAGTGAGATTTAATAGTTTTGGTGAGTTACTCTGTGACACAATGTGCGGGTTTGTTTTCCCGAGATAGTTATGTAAGCACGTAAATGCCTAGTTTAATAGTTTAGTCGCAATAATTTGACAGTTATTATTAAAATATTAGTGAGAAAATTACCGTTTGTCACAGCAACCGCTCCGACACGCGACCTTGATCAGTATGGCAAGTCTTAGTGTACAACTCGTGTTTTAAATGTATTGACTCGTTTGAAAAGTTTACAAGTTTTCATGTGTTCGTATATTTCTTGCTTGTTATGTGGTAATGTGCATTTCAAAAGTGGTTTATCGTTTAAGACTCTTTAGTAATGGCTCTGGTGAAAGTGTTAGGTGAATTAACGTGTGACGGAGACATTCTTGTGTCGTAGTCGTCGTCGAAAAATACACAAGTAATATATATATATATATATATATATATATATATATATATATATATATATAACAGGAGGCGTTATATATATATATATATATATATATATATATATATATATATATATATCTACATATATATAACAGGAGGCGTTACATGTAGATAATGCCACATAAATGCCACCTCAATGCCACATAATCATTAAAATGCCACATATTCATAACTATTCCACTTGGCATTTCTTGCTGCAGGAAAAATCGGCCTAAAATTCGGATTTATTTTTCTTAAAAACTCATGGTGCAGGATTCGAACCTGCATCTTTGGGTTCAAACGCATGCATCTCAACCAATGGAGCCAAGCCATTGATTGTGATGAATAACCGAAAACAAAAGAAATAAACTAGACAAAAGAGATGGGGAAATAAACATCAGGGGCATAACTAAATGCTTATTGAGTCTCCTACTGATGCGTGGTTTTGCGACCTTACAACAGGTTTTACCTCTCGAGGGATCTCAAGAGGCTTGCAATCCCCACCAGGCAGTGTACCTGACCGATGTAGTATAGTGAAGTGGCAAGTACCGGGGGATTGATCGTTCTCTAGGGGAATAGTGTCGTTAGGATTGAAAAACTACTCTAATAGGTCTAAGGGTGAGGGAAGATTCTTTTTGTATTTTTATATTTTTTTATAAAAGCAAGTAAAATCTCGGGTTTGAAAGAGTGGGCGGAATTAGTTGCTAGTCAACTAACCCAAATAACTACAAATGCAAATAAAATAAATAACTGAAAATGAAAAGGTTGTGAAACTTATATGGAGAGAAATGTGTTTACTTAGATTTCCTTACTCCCTAACTATCTTTTACCGGTTGATTAGTGTGTATTAATTGCGTGGATGACGGGTGTATTCCTTAATACCAATCGTGGGGTGGCGTACGTACTTCCCCAACTCTACAAGCTCCTACTTCACTCCTATGTCGAGCCGGCTAAGAAGCTCCTAACATGGGATCACTAGAATTCGCTCATGCATTAAATACAACCATATAAACCTAGTACGCATTGGTTCATGTTTCTTAAGACGTTCAAGCAAATTACCATATAGGAGGTTAGCCAGTTTTCTTAAGCCTAACATCGATAAACAATCATCCAATACAATTAATAACACACTAACAACTAATAATCAATAGCTAGGTTTCATTAGATCTAAGCAAACACAAGATAAATCTAGCCTAGCATGTTAATTAAAAGACAAGAACAAGATATAATCAAACAACACATAGACATATTGAATGATTAAATGATTACTTATCTTCAATTAAACATGGGAGATCCAAGGGTATGAAAACCCTTAAAAATGGCAGAAATTCGTCTTAGGGTTTCTCCTCACAAAGTTGCACACTAATGACAAAAAATTGCAAAACTATATATAGAACTTAGTGGCTGACGGCGTCACGTTATAGATCTTGACGCCGTCACCTCGCCGTGGCTAGGGTTCCCGGATGGTCTTCCTGACGCCGTCCCTCTTTAATCCTCCAAAATCCTCCCTGGCTTATCAAGGCTTGACGACCTTCTTGACGCCGTCCCCCTTTAATCTTCCAAAATTTCTCTGGCTTATCAAGGGCTGACGGCGTCACACTAGAGCTTGACGCCGTCACGTGTACTTTCCAGCATATTTTTGAGACTTTGTCGTTTTCTTCACTTTTATGCTCCAAAAACGTCCAAAATGCTTCCTTTTCCAGATTTCTTCTCCAAAGTACCTAAAATGACAAAAGGAACGATTTAGGGCAATATTTGATCAAATAAATACGATTTAGGGCTTAAATGACCCCCTAAAAGCGGTACACTTTTCGCTTCATCAAATACCCTTACACTTGAGATTTGCTTGTCCTCAAGCAAATGCGCTTTTATTCTAATCAAAATACAAGTTAGGGGTCATTTAACGCTAATATAAAAGTAATTACAACAAATAGTCGTTCCCCTTTAATCATAATAAGCACGGAGATTACAAACTATCACCTCACAAGTAGTGTTTAGATACTCACATCTCTCAGGTGTCATAAAAGTATATCTCATAAATGAAAATGAATAATATCTCTCACTACCTGTCATAGCAAATAGATTACCATAGGCTTGGGAAAGGATCAAAAACCTCCTCCACTAGGCGTAAGCACCTAAGATAAACTATCAAATAGGGCTTTTAAACGGGTTATAACGTTAGGTGTAGGGATATGATAAACACGGTTTTGTTGGATAAAGGATATTTTACTGGTGGCGAGTTAAAGATCTTAATTAATTACATGTACAATATGGCGTTGCTAAGCCAAGACTAGACTCGACTTAAGCTAATGAAAAACTAATAAGAACATAAAATAAACATAAAAGGAAACGGGATGGTAGTCCGTATGTGGTTTTTTTTTTTTTTTTTTTTTTTTTTTTTTATACTCTCTTGCCCTACCATCCAAAATAATACATCGTAGGGGGGTTGTATCCCCCTTACACTTGAACTTTTACATAACTTTACAATTAACTATTCTAATGACTCGAATTAAGATAATCGAAACAATTGGAGTACTTTTAAAATATTTAGCACATATGGGGGTAATAATGTTGTTCTTCCCCATTACTCCATTACACTAGTACTTTACCCATGAGTCCCAATCGTCCCAAAACAATATGTACAAGGATATGACTCGACTTAGCAACCATGTAATCAATTAGATAATTAACTTGGGGTTTAAACAAATGTTGTCACAATAATGCACTAAAAATGAGTGCATACAAGGTAGGCTAAGGCGATTTGGGTGTACATTTAAGTGGGGTGTAAACAAATTCTTACTTTAAGTAAAATGCTTAAAGTTAGAAACGAAAAGATAGGCTCTGAGGGGTGTACTAGGGGTATCGTGTACTAAAAATGAGTACAACGCAAAGGGTGTGGGAGAATTACTTGACCAATGTAGCCAATGTAATTATAACAAAAACACAGGTGTAAAACAATGGGTTAATCCTAATGCCTCTTATCATGTAGTAAATCTAACTACACGAATGTAGTCTCACTTGTGGCCTCGGAATGGTCCTAACGCAAGTTCTAGAATCTAAGTGCTACCGGTACACACATCATAGCATAAATGCTTTTCCTACCAATTCTAGGGGCGAACCTCACATATTTGGGGGTGGAAAATTTTTTAGTGGTACGGTTTTGTGCTAGTCATATAACTCCTATCCGTGAGACGCTCATTAAGACCAAAGTTTCACTCCTATATGTTGTAAAAAATTTTAAATTTGGCACTAAAATTGCCCTAACAAGTATTTATCTCAGTTTTATTACACATCTACCATCAAACAAACAAAAATCCAGTGCAATTGTATTCTCTAAGGTATCATCATTTACCCTCCCCTTACACTTAAGCTGAACATTGTCCCCAATGTTCATTCAAAGGATGTAAAAGTAAATAAGGTAAAAGAATGAAAACAAATACTCCCCTGATTCGTTCGATGTGGATAATCCGGTAACATGGTTAAATCCTCCTCCAAGAAAATGAACGTTGAAAGCTTCCCTTCCGAAATATAAATCATCTTCTTGTCCAATATAACCTGTTAAACCTGAGAAAACAAACACAAAAAACCCAAAGCATCAACCTGAACAAAGAAAACTCACAACTAGATGTAATTCCAGACTTAGAAATAAAAACAAAACGATTAAGGATATAATGTTTGTAGAATGAATATTTGCAGATTTCCTGGAGTTTATAAAACTAAAGATTTAACAAAAACTTTATGACTCCGGTAGAAAAACAAAACTTGCAAAATTTCCAGAATTTTACACTTGATGCCGTCAGGTGTTAATCTTGACGCCGTCAGAAGTGACCTGCAGAAATTTTATGGTTAGTTTCCGGAAAAATTCTGGAAAAACTTATGCCTCACTTCCTGGAAATCCTGAAAAATATTCATTATGACTCGATACAAGCATTTGACTCTAACAATTACTAGTATGCATGCTCATTTAATATTGTTGTGATTCATGTTCAATCTTGTTCTTGTAAACAAATTTGGATTCCCTTACACTTATCTTTTGCAAAATACCTTTATATGTAGTTAAGACGAAGTTAAAAACAAAATAAAGCATTTTCACAATTTACTTTGAAACATGAGCACAAACAATAACAATTAAACTTGCATACGGAAACAAATAAAATCAAACAAACAAACAAACAAACAAACAAACAAACAAAGCTTGGGTTGCCTCCCAAGAAGCGCTTGTTTTTGTTCGAGTCACGAGCCTGACTCTACCCTTATTTAACGGAAATAGGGGAGGTTTTCCCTACACTTAGGATTAAGTGCGGGTGGAAGTAGCGATACACACCCTTAGGGTGGAAATATGCCACGTGAGGTGAAGGGGGTGAGTGAATGGCTTCCTTCATCCTAAAACTACCCGGATAATATTGGTTTATGGGTGGGTCGGTTCCTCTTTTGTCTCCTAGATGTAAATCTAAGGATGAAAAGTTGTGTAAAGGTTGAGGTTCCGGCTCATCAACACTAGGAAATTCCCTAGAACTAAGAGTAAGGTCATCACTAAAAGTGTTCAAACCTATATCCTCTAGTTGTGCTTGGTCCAGGGGTTCTACCTCCATCGGGATTCCTAAAGTCTCTTCTACTTCTTCCGGGTAAGTCACGGGCGGTGTGGGTGCCTCAAATGATGGTTGAGTATTTTGTGGGCTTATGGTGTTTACCTCATCATTCCACGTGTCAAGATCACCTATATCCTCATCAATTGTTTTCTTAGGTAGTGATGATAACAAACCTAGCGCTTCATCCAACTTATGGTTTATTGCTTCGGCTCTATCCACAATTCCTTGGCAAACTAGGTCGCTTTTCCTATTGGCCTCACTAAGATGAGATCCTAAACATGGAGGTTGTTCATATGAATCTATCCTAGGTGAAGGCTCATATGATTCATAGGTGTCTCTAAATAAGGTATTTTGAACTCCTTGGTGTTCTAGCCACTCAACCATATCTTGCAATCTTAGAAGTCTAAGTGAAAAGTCCATTTGAAGCAAATTACAAACAAAATCACAAAGAAAAGATAGACTACGAGAAAGCTACAAAATAAAAAGAAAAAAAAATCTCACTTGATAGGAATCTTGTGAGTAGACCTAATAAAAATAAAATTTCAACCTAAGCAATAACTACTCCCCGGGCTGCGGCGCCAAAAACTTGATGCGTGGTTTTGCGACCTTACAACAGGTTTTACCTCTCGAGGGATCTCAAGAGGCTTGCAATCCCCACCAGGCAGTGTACCTGACCGATGTAGTATAGTGAAGTGGCAAGTACCGGGGGATTGATCGTTCTCTAGGGGAATAGTGTCGTTAGGATTGAAAAACTACTCTAATAGGTCTAAGGGTGAGGGAAGATTCTTTTTGTATTTTTATATTTTTTTATAAAAGCAAGTAAAATCTCGGGTTTGAAAGAGTGGGCGGAATTAGTTGCTAGTCAACTAACCCAAATAACTACAAATGCAAATAAAATAAATAACTGAAAATGAAAAGGTTGTGAAACTTACATGGAGAGAAATGTGTTTACTTAGATTTCCTTACTCCCTAACTATCTTTTACCGGTTGATTAGTGTGTATTAATTGCGTGGATGACGGGTGTATTCCTTAATACCAATCGTGGGGTGGCGTACGTACTTCCCCAACTCTACAAGCTCCTACTTCACTCCTATGTCGAGCCGGCTAAGAAGCTCCTAACATGGGATCACTAGAATTCGCTCATGCATTAAATACAACCATATAAACCTAGTACGCATTGGTTCATGTTTCTTAAGACGTTCAAGCAAATTACCGTATAGGAGGTTAGCCAGTTTTCTTAAGCCTAACATAGATAAACAATCATCCAATACAATTAATAACACACTAACAACTAATAATCAATAGCTAGGTTTCATTAGATCTAAGCAAACACAAGATAAATCTAGCCTAGCATGTTAATTAAAAGACAAGAACAAGATATAATCAAACAACACATAGACATATTGAATGATTAAATGATTACTTATCTTCAATTAAACATGGGAGATCCAAGGGTATGAAAACCCTTAAAAATGGCAGAAATTCGTCTTAGGGTTTCTCCTCACAAAGTTGCACACTAATGACAAAAAATTGCAAAACTATATATAGAACTTAGTGGCTGACGGCGTCACGTTATAGATCTTGACGCCGTCACCTCGCCGTGGCTAGGGTTCCCGGATGGTCTTCCTGACGCCGTCCCTCTTTAATCCTCCAAAATCATCCCTGGCTTATCAAGGCTTGACGACCTTCTTGACGCCGTCCCCCTTTAATCTTCCAAAATTTCTCTGGCTTATCAAGGGCTGACGGCGTCACACTAGAGCTTGACGCCGTCACGTGTACTTTCCAGCATATTTTTGAGACTTTGTCGTTTTCTTCACTTTTATGCTCCAAAAACGTCCAAAATGCTTCCTTTTCCAGATTTCTTCTCCAAAGTACCTAAAATGACAAAAGGAACAATTTAGGGCAATATTTGATCAAATAAATACGATTTAGGGCTTAAATGACCCCCTAAAAGCGGTACACTTTTCGCTTCATCACCTATCAATATTCCCTACCCTTCCTAAAACCCTAAATCGACAACTTCTGCTTCACGCTTCTGCTCTAGATCACACATGTAATTTCTTAAGGTGATTACAAAGCACAATATCATGTTCACAATATCATGTTTTTGTTTGCTCATTTATTGTTTATGCTGCATCAAGTTGATTTGATTTGATTATTCAATCGATTGTTTTTAAGCTTTTGTATAAAGTTATTTACGTCTGGATAATATGTGACTATAGGTTGATATGACTCTCTCTGATGGAACTTTGGGCAGAGCTGCTGTTCCCAGTGGTACATCCACCGGTAAGATCTCATTTACCACGTATTTACGTAATCGTGTTATTTGGATACGTAGTTGTATGATATGTATGTGATTATGTGTTGTAGGTATCTATGAGGCTCTTGAATTAAGAGATGGAGGTTCAGATTACCTTGGAAAGGGTGTCTCCAAGGTTAGTTGGTTTTTGTCGGCTTGCTAATACTTTGTGTTTATTTATGAGATTTAGTTTACTGAGATATTGGTACTTTTTGCTTTGTTTGATTAGGCTGTTAGTCACCACTATATATAGTTTTATAGTAGCTTACTTATAATATCATTCAGATCATCTAACAAAGCCATCATAAGTCCTCTACAGTTTGTTCAGCAGTAATAGCAGAAAGCAACTCTGAGCAAATGGAACTTGATACCAGTCTAAGCCCTAGAGTCAACTCCGTAAAGCCTTCAAAAACAGTGGCTATATCCGACTAAGCAACTGCACTTGTGGAAGCTGGTATTCTTGTCATTCGTTTAGCAGCTGGAGAACCTGATTTTGACACCCCTGCTGTCATTGCTGAGGTACTTGACTTGAGTCGGTGTCCTTCAATTGTAAATCAAATCCACTTTTTACATTGATATACACGCGTAATAATATCTATATATTTTTTTTTAATCTAAATTAGGCTGGAATAAATGCAATTCGTGAAGGTTACACAAGGTATACTCCTAACATGGGTACCCTAGAACTACGTACGGCGATATGTAAAAAACTTAAGGGTAAGTTCCAAAATTACGATATTACAGTAATATTTTTTAGCTTTGCGACCCCAGAAGAATATGTATATGATTTATAACTCTTTGAAAAATTTCTTTCATTTGTTAACGTAGAGGAGAATGATATTTCATACACACCTAATCAGATTGTGGTTAGTAATGGGGAAAAACTGAGTATACTACAAGCTGTTCTTGCAGTTTGTTCCCCGGGAGATGAGGTCAAATAATGTTTACTTTTTGCTATATAAGTTTTGTAATTTACACGTTATTTATTGTCTTGAAAAAACTGGTCAATCTATCGGTCAAAGTCATAAGGGTATGACATCTAGACCCGAGTTCTTTAACGGCCAGTGCGCAATCGTGGCCGTGAATGTCCATCTTGGTTACAACCAAGAGGACTCATTGGTCATGAACAAAGCTTCATTAGACCGTGGTATGTTCCGGACATAACATATCAGAAGCTATAAAGCTGAGGTCGAGAACAAGGAGGACAAGAATGTGGAGAAGATCAACATCGATGATGTTGTCAACTTTGGGAGGATCCAAAGCAAGATTGGTCGGGTTGACAGTCTTGATGATGATGGGTTTCCATTCATTTGCGTCAATCTACAAAGTGGGGATATAGTGATTGGGAAATTTACAGAATCGGGAACTGATCATAGTGTGAAATTGAAACACACTGAAAGAGGGATGGTTCAGAAGGTCGTGCTGTCAGCATTTTATTTCATGTTGTTGGATTAACATTTTTATTGGTTAATGATTAAATGTGTGTTTGTGGCAGGTGCCCAGAGTGTCATGGTGCAGGATTTGAGAGGAAATCGGGTGTGATGGTGAGGATGAATGAAACGAGGAAGGACCAGACACAAGTTGTTTTCCGTTATATGAGTTTGACAACATATAAATGTTGTCCATTGATATAACACGTACATGATATGTATGGTCTTAAATTCATTTAAAAAAGTTAAGATATGAAACTGTTGCTTAATTTTTTGGAAGCAATTAACTATTCAAACTAAAGTTGGGTATATGTACGTAATGCAATACATTCTTCTAAGAATTCTAGCTATGTTAAGTGCTTTCACTTTAATTATTCGATTCATCGGGTACATTACAAATTCGATGACCCGACATGGAGGATTTCTACACCTTTTTAATGGTCAAATGTAAAATTCGCATATGAGTCTATTTCAGATGAACGGAGTAAGTCGTTCTTCATCATGGTTAACATCATTCTGTTTCAAGAATCAAGACGTTTACCAATTAAAGATTTTTAGTAATTATTCTTTGTATGTTATTCTATCTGCAGGTTAAGCTACATTATACCTAAAGTTCTTGGATAAAATGGTATCGTTTTGCACCTTCTCTATTTTAAGTACGTGTTAGTACCACACGTGTCTTCTATCTTATAAAACCTAAATAGGTGAGTAACGTTGTGAACTCTAAATGCATCAGTAAGGTTTTGAAATCTCATAGGAATGCTTATCAATTTTATCAGATCTCTCAGTTTGTTCTAATTACATGAAGTCCCTGCTATTACTTCAGTGCATAACAAATGGTGAATATATCACGCTTAAACTATAAAAGGAATTACTAAGATGCTACCCTATACTCTATAAGTCTATTTCTGTATGAATGTTTAAAACGAAGTATGTTATAGACATATTTGTATCGCATACTGCAACAAATGAAGCTTAGCTTTTTGGTTATGCACAGTATCTATTAGATAGTTTCAATTTAACTGGTCATAGTCATGGTTCTTTTCTTCAAAACATAAATGCAAACCACCTAATATATCACAAAGCAATGTACTGATCAAATGCTTCTCCAGAGCATTTTCTTCTTCTACCAATTAAAGATTTTTAGTAATTGTTCTTTGTATGTTATTCTGTCTGCAGGTTAAGCTACATTATACCGAAAGTTCTTTGATAAAATGGTATCGTTTTGCACCTTCTCTATTTTAAGTACGCGTCTTCTATCTAATAAAACCTAAATAGGTGAGTAACGTTGTGAACTCTAAATGCATCAGTAAGGTTTTGAACTCTTATAGGAATGCTTAACAATTTTATCAGATCTCTCAGTTTGTGCTAATTACATGAAGTCCCTGCTATTACTTCTGTAACACCCCAACCCGACAAGGGTAAAGATATCACAATAATGGATTCACATCAGATCAAAACAAAGCATACATCTTTAGTAATACAAAAATCTCAAAGGATTACAAATGAAATACTGAATCTACAAGGTTACAAATGAGAAATTCCAAAAACACTAATTCTAAAATACATTATCTTCTAGTCAACTCTAATCCAGAATAGCTATCAAATCTTCTAAGTCCAAAGGTACACTCTTCACTCATTCCCAGCTTCCTACTAAAACCTGCCGCAGGAAAAGAAATGCGGCTGAGCTACGAGAGCTCAGTGAACAGATATAACGGTAACAAAAGCAGTAATAGAGAGTAGTACAAAGAAAACCAAGAATACAGATCATACCGATACAAAATCAAAGCAAAAGGAATAAGGATCGGAATAAGGACAAAAGAAAAGAAATAAGGAAAGGAAACAATAAAGTTATAGAATAAGGGAAAACAGAAATCTATCACGAGCCCAGATACAAATAATATCATAGCATACCAATATAATAAAACAAACCTGTGTAGAGTGATCAGCTCTCAGACAATGTGAAAGACGTGTATCGCACACACAATCAGTCACCAGGTATAATAACAGTAAACATATAACATAAACAGAGAACAAATCAAATCTAGGATGCACCCATACGCCCCCGCAGACAAATCAATAATCATAATCATAATGGCCATAGCAGATAATAAATAAAGGGACGAAACAGGTCATCACTCTCCTGCCCTAGAGTCATGTCAAAGGTGCGTCAATGACATGGACATGAAACCCTCATGCCTAGCGATTGGCTCGGATATCAAACTGTAGGTCAAAGGTCAGATGTATTATCAAAATAATCAAAAGTCATCTCTTAAGGGTACATGGCAAAAGGTTCATGTCAAATAGTTCCGAAAGAAAAGTCAAGGTTCAAATCAAAGCTTAGGTTCAAATAATCTAAGTCATCAAATCAAAGTCAAAGTCCAAATATCAAAGGTTCGTGGTAAAGGGTTCACGTCAAGATATTTCAGAAGTAAATGACAAAGGTTCAAAATCCTTTAAAACGGTTTTTTTCAAAATCCTTTAAAACGGTTTTTATAAAAAATAATCTTACAAAATGATCTTCATAAAAATGGTCTTTTTAAAACAGTTTTTCATAGAGACAGTTCTAACCATAGTTTTCTGAAAATATTTTCATAAATAATCAAAAGGTTTTCTCATCCCCTTTACCATATCCAACATATTTGGGTTCAAATCAAATCTTATCAAATTAAGTTTTATATCAAAGTTAAGTTCAGATTATAAGGACTATATCAAATGGTCCCGAAAAGAATTTCACAGGTTCATAATTAAAGTTCTTAGCAAAAGTTCATTTTAGAGATTCTTGTCAAAAGTTCATTTAAAGCATTCCTTTAATAACGGATTTTCAATAAAATGATCTTTCAGAATAGTTTTCATAAAATAATCTTTCAAAACGGTTTTTCATAAAAACATTCTTTAAAACTAGTTTTCACAAAAGTTAACAACTGTCATATAAAATAGTATCATATCACCATTCATAATCATTCTTTTAAAATAACTGATTTTCTCAAAACATTTTCAGGTCATAATTAAAAAGGTTTTCACATAACAGATTTTTATATCAGAGGTCGTAACAAAAGGGAATCATGAAAAAGGTTCAAAGCGAAGAGAATTATAACAAGGACATCAACTCAGCAGTTAAACAGGTCAGGACATGAAAGAGAGGTCATAGAAAGCTCACAAAACAAGAGATCACACGAAAGGTTCACAAACAGAAGGGAACATAGCAATGGTATAGGGAATCCTAATAAGGAGAATGAAAAACTGAAGGCAAAGGGAATGAAAAACCCTTACTGAAAAAGGGCAGAATATCTGTACCTTATTAGCAAAGCAAAATAAGCATGACAAACACGGAACAGAATCAGGGCCCTCCTTCTTTACACCTAAAGGAGTAGAAGACGGAATTATAAAGGATTCTAACTCAGATTACTATTTTTAATTTACCTTTTCATTTTAATTACTTTTTAAGTTTCTATAATTAACAGATTTCCATATTTAGTAAGATATTAGTACCCCAGATTAGGTTAAGTTCTTATTTAAGGATTTTTATGGAATTAAAGTACATTTTATCAAATTACAAAAGTTTTAAGGTTAATTATGACAAGTATACATAGTTTAGGGTTTTAATTGTAAATTCATATAATTCAAAGGTTTAAAATAAAAGTATCACAAGTCATCCATTTAAATACATAAGTTTTCTAGAATTACACTTTTAACCTTTAAGTTTCACAAATTACAATTCATACCCCTTTAGTTATTAGAAAAGTAACCATATAACAACTTTTAAAAGTTCTTTACACTTTAACAGTTTTTAAGTATGGACTGGGCCTGTTTAAAATAAATTATGAATCATATTATATCTTCGAAATAAAATTCACCAAAATTCACAGAGCTACCTCAGTTCCCCTAGTATTTTACCAAATTTTTCCAGATTTTATTTACTTGTATGGGTACGAATTAAAAATCCTTTTTCCAAACCTGTTCCAGAACCGGATCAATTAAAACACCCGAAAAGTAATTAATCCTCAGTCCCATTTATAAAATTTATAAAAATCTAGAAAAATTCCAGTAACTAATAGACTCATCAAATATTACTCAATTCAAAGGAGACCTTCTAATTCTTTACGGTTTGAAAATGAAAAATGGAAAACCCAGACTGTTTTTCCAGACATAATATTCCGATTTGACACTTAACTTTCCAAAAATCAAAAAGTGGTCTTCCAGGCCTCTAAAAATTACAAGGTTAATTTCTACAGAAATCTATTTCATTGAATTTAACTCTAGACTCAAAAAGCACCTAAAAACACTTAGTTATCATCGAGATTCGATTGATTAAAGTCGGATTAATATTCCTGATCAGCAGCAGTTTTATGATTTTATGTAAATAATTAGGGTTTCGCTTCAAAATTCGAATGGATTAAATCATGATGTGTATTGATTACCTTATTTGTGATACGAATAGAGCAGGAACACAAGATCAAAGCCTCCTTGTGGTTGTTTTGTGGATCGACAGCAGCAAACAAAGAGAGGCAGCCAAGAACTTTGTAGAGAGAGAGTTTAGGGTTTCAAAAAAATATTCGGCATATCAAAAATAAGGGAAACCGACCTATTGATAGGGGAAGGATGGGCCAAGCTTGAAGTATTATCATTATGGATTAAGGCCCAAAGGTTGTGCACAAGTGTCAAGGTCAATTCGGCCCAAAGGAAACGCATAAGGGAAAACGTGCGAATGTTTTATTAATTTCGACCCATATGAACTTTCTTAAACGTGCCATACTTTTATATTATAAGGTTTCCCGTAACATTTCGTATTTACTTTAGGTTATATGTTCATATCATATAATTTGGAGTCATAACATGTTGTATAACTCGAGTTTTAATTTATAGCGTATTTCATAAGTTCTTAAAATTTTAAATTTAGAGGGCATTTTGGTCTTTTTACATGTTATCTGAATTTCAGGTATTACAACTTCTTCCCCACTAACAAAAAATTTCGTCATCGAAATTTGCAGAAGCAGAAAGAAAAGAGAACAGAAACAAAACAAGGACATACCATACTAATAGATGACAATCGGATTCTCTTGGAAGAGACGTAAGAATTACACAGGATTTTGACGGATATGCCGTCACCAGGATTTGATTTGACAAGTCAGATTAGAACGTACAGGAATAGATTATCGATAACATCAATTGGTAGAAGTTCTATAACAGAACCTAAGATTTTTATCGGGAGTCCAGAGGTCAGTAAAATGCATGACGAGAATCCAGACGTATCAATTCGCATAACGGTGAAAGCAGATTACGCGTAAAGGTAGAATGAACTTAAAGTCTCACTAACGCAGATAACCTCAAACAGTTATCAGAATTTTTAAAGCTCTAAGGCACTTCTCGAAATATCCGATGCCCACAACAAGTGCACGTTATATGATGTAAGTATTATCACGTTGGCCAGACGTCATAATACTGGCATCATATAAATATGCCCTCATGATGGTCATACTTTATCTCAAGTCGTGAACAGAACAACTTATCTTAATCCACTAGTCTTTCTATGGTCTCAGAGGTCATCAAAATCGAATACCCTAACTAAGAGGAGAACGAATCACTCGAAAGAGTTAACGGAAGTCCCAGAATGTCTATCCGAATTCGGTACTTCGTTAAAAGCATCAGATCATCCTTCATTCGTCCAAATTCACATAACAAAACCATCGCCCAACATACGCAGAATGAACACAGAGCGGAATTACTAATAGGGAACCTAAATCATTCAAAGGATTTTATCATCAGGTAACCGAAATTTAAATAGGTCAAGAGGAAATGAATTACGTCATCCATAGCTTCATCCATCACATAATTAATTCTTCCAAACACAAACGTTCACTTCAGAATTTTCTTCCATTTAAAATCATGATCTCGATTTCCATTCTCAAGTCTGCTTCTGGTCTCAATTCATCTTAGTACAACTAAAATGAATAGAGAAGCAAGACTGCGAGTCTTGGACAGGTCTACTAGCACAGTTCGGAATTCGCCAACTCAGACTGCTGTCGTCACTGGATGCCTGGTAGTGGTGTCTGCTACAATCTCTGAACGCCAATCAAATCTACTCTTCCAGAACAAAGGTCATTCCATTTAATACGAAGATGGTCTACATGTTCCTCGTTCGTCTCAGAGCAAAAACATGCTGTCATACTATGACAATTGTTCAAATACTCGTGAAAACATGATTTTATTAACCAATACAATTGGCATTTATTTAAAACTCATACTGGTCACAACGAGTACGAAAACAGCTTCATGAATCACTTCAGGGAAAACTTCATATTTACATCACATCACCTATCTTCCTCTTTACGAATAAAACTGAAATGCTTCACGGAAGTTACTCTCAGTTAGCCATCTCCTGTCTTAGGAGTTCTTGTGGTTGCTTCATCAGTCCTTCAAACATTAAATGAGGTCGTCTGATACAAAATTTAAAGGATAGAATAATTTAATCATTGATACGCGGCAATGAAAAGTGATTACGGTTAGAATTTCGGTTAGGTTTACGATAGTTGATATGCAGACGCAAAATTTCCTCCTTCTTCTTCATAAATTAATAGGATATTCAAAGGGAACACTGAGGTGGACAAAAACATATTACATCAGCTTCTTCAATCTCTCAACCTCAACAGTATCATGGTTCGTCAACTGGATAAGTTCAATGCCAACTCCATCTCCCGAGCAGTAGGGAATCAAAAAGGTTCATTAGAAACATCAGAAAATCGTACAGCAAGACTTCCAATGCCAAAGCTTTCTAAGGATGGATATTATTGGGTGTCAGGGAAAGGTTGTCATAACCAAAGTAGGATGAGAACAGATTTCAAGAGGTCTCATATCAGATATGGTAGTCTCTGGTGGCTTATAAAAAGCCAGTCAACCAAAAGGCCTCGAAATCGAATATATCAAAAGTAAACGGATCCGCAGAACGAATATGGTTATTAAACCAGACGGATAGTTCATATGTCGGAGTCAAGTACATGGTTCAGTATAGTGTTGAGGATAGATAAGCGAACAGTTCAAGGTGTTGGAGTTTTATTAGCTATTTAGCACAAGTGTCAGGTAGGTTGCGAATAATCGGTAATACGAACATTGTATAATTGTCAAAAGTGAGGCGTAAGGAATATCAGTTATCAGCATCATCATGCTCAGTTAACAATCCCATACAGAGATAGTATTTGTATCAAATCCTTCCGAAGGAAACTGGTTGGCAGGCAAGATTCGTAATTAAAAGGGAGGGAATAAACTTCCTATATCCATGGTTAATAATCACTAGAGTTCTCATAGGAGTAGTAATGGATTTTGCAAGACAGAGTAGTATCAGATGATACATTTATATCCAGCACGGTTATTGAATTTAGAGAATGGGTCAAACACATTAGGGTTAAATGACCTTCGAAATGATCGGAGAAAACATCAAACTGTTTATCAAACAGGTCGGAAGTAAAGGTCAAAATCAGGTAGTGGCAGCAAAAGTTTAATCGGTAATCATGGCAAGGGTTCCCAAAAATTGTTTCAAACGCCAAAGGTGAGACATAGGGGGATAGTCGTCAGTATTAAAGGATCAGCCCATCAATCCTTATAAGAATAAAATCAAGGTTACTATCAAAGAAGGACGGATCAGCAAGGAAGAATCTTATCGTTCAGAATGAGAAAGAAAATATTTTTACACTCGTGGTTAAACACCACAAAACTTCTCATGGGAACAGGGATGGTTAAAACGAAATCAAATAGCGTCGGAAGATTCATAGATGCTTATCAAAAGCAAGAGACAAATAACAGGATGTATCAAGTATGTCATCGTCATAGAGATTCTCATAATGCCCGAAGAGGCATCAAAATGGTTAACAAAAGGATCAGTGGTCGGAGTCGGAATCTGAAGACAAGGATCAAATAGTGTCAAACAATTACTATGCAATTTCAAGGCTTCAGGTTTTATTTAGGTTTCAAATTCTTAGGTGGGGCAAGGCATAAGCACTAATTTTCCAAATATGATTTCAATAGTCCTTAACCAAAAGCAAGGCACGAATCAGAGTGATGCGGAAGCAATGCTACTTAAACCTATGACTTATAGTCTACCCATTCCTCACTGGTCAGAAATTAAGCTCCTATAGGGAAATCCTAAAGCAAATTCTCAAAGGTTGTCCTACGAGCGCCTACAATGGAAAGTTAGTGGTCCAGACTTCACAGGTCAAGGGTAAATGTATTACGAGTCGCAGCCTGTGTCTCTGATACCATAAATTGTAACACCCCAACCCGACAAGGGTAAAGATATCACAATAATGGATTCACATCAGATCAAAACAAAGCATACATCTTTAGTAATACAAAAATCTCAAAGGATTACAAATGAAATACTGAATCTACAAGGTTACAAATGAGAAATTCCAAAAACACTAATTCTAAAATACATTATCTTCTAGTCAACTCTAATCCAGAATAGCTATCAAATCTTCTAAGTCCAAAGGTACACTCTTCACTCATTCCCAGCTTCCTACTAAAACCTGCCGCAGGAAAAGAAATGCGGCTGAGCTACGAGAGCTCAGTGAACAGATATAACGGTAACAAAAGCAGTAATAGAGAGTAGTACAAAGAAAACCAAGAATACAGATCATACCGATACAAAATCAAAGCAAAAGGAATAAGGATCGGAATAAGGACAAAAGAAAAGAAATAAGGAAAGGAAACAATAAAGTTATAGAATAAGGGAAAACAGAAATCTATCACGAGCCCAGATACAAATAATATCATAGCATACCAATATAATAAAACAAACCTGTGTAGAGTGATCAGCTCTCAGACAATGTGAAAGACGTGTATCGCACACACAATCAGTCACCAGGTATAATAACAGTAAACATATAACATAAACAGAGAACAGATCAAATCTAGGATGCACCCATACGCCCCCGCAGACAAATCAATAATCATAATCATAATGGCCATAGCAGATAATAAATAAAGGGACGGAACAGGTCATCACTCTCCTGCCCTAGAGTCATGTCAAAGGTGCGTCAATGACATGGACATGAAACCCTCATGCCTAGCGATTGGCTCGGATATCAAACTGTAGGTCAAAGGTCAGATGTATTATCAAAATAATCAAAAGTCATCTCTTAAGGGTACATGGCAAAAGGTTCATGTCAAATAGTTCCGAAAGAAAAGTCAAGGTTCAAATCAAAGCTTAGGTTCAAATAATCTAAGTCATCAAATCAAAGTCAAAGTCCAAATATCAAAGGTTCGTGGTAAAGGGTTCACGTCAAGATATTTCAGAAGTAAATGACAAAGGTTCAAAATCCTTTAAAACGGTTTTTATAAAAAATAATCTTACAAAATGATCTTCATAAAAATGGTCTTTTTAAAACAGTTTTTCATAGAGACAGTTCTAACCATAGTTTTCTGAAAACATTTTCATAAATAATCAAAAGGTTTTCTCATCCCCTTTACCATATCCAACATATTTGGGTTCAAATCAAATCTTATCAAATTAAGTTTTATATCAAAGTTAAGTTCAGATTATAAGGACTATATCAAATGGTCCCGAAAAGAATTTCACAGGTTCATAATTAAAGTTCTTAGCAAAAGTTCATTTTAGAGATTCTTGTCAAAAGTTCATTTAAAGCATTCATTTAATAACGGATTTTCAATAAAATGATCTTTCAGAATAGTTTTCATAAAATAATCTTTCAAAACGGTTTTTCATAAAAACATTCTTTAAAACTAGTTTTCACAAAAGTTAACAACTGTCATATAAAATAGTATCATATCACCATTCATAATCATTCTTATAAAATAACTGATTTTCTCAATACATTTTCAGGTCATAATTAAAAAGGTTTTCACATAACAGATTTTTATATCAGAGGTCGTAACAAAAGGGAATCCTGGAAAAGGTTCAAAGCGAAGAGAATTATAACAAGGACATCAACTCAGCAGTTAAACAGGTCAGGACATGAAAGAGAGGTCATAGAAAGCTCACAAAACAAGAGATCACATGAAAGGTTCACAAACAGAAGGGAACATAGCAATGGTATAGGAAATCCTAATAAGGAGAATGAAAAACTGAAGGAAAAGGGAATGAAAAACCCTTACTGAAAAAGGGCAGAATATATGTACCTTATTAGCAAAGCAAAATAAGCAAGACAAACACGGAACAGAATCAGGGCTCCTCCTTCTTTACACCTAAAGGAGTAGATGACGGAATTATAAAGGATTCTAACTCAGATTACTATTTTTAATTTACCTTTTCATTTTAATTACTTTTTAAGTTTCTATAATTAACAGATTTCCATATTTAGTAAGATATTAGTACCCCAGATTAGGTTAAGTTCTTATTTAAGGATTTTTATGGAATTAAAGTACATTTTATCAAATTACAAAAGTTTTAGGGTTAATTATGACAAGTATACATAGTTTAGGGTTTTAATTGTAAATTCATATAATTCAAAGGTTTAAAATAAAAGTATCACAAGTCATCCATTTAAATACATAAGTTTTCCAGAATTACACTTTTAACCTTTAAGTTTCACAAATTACAATTCATACCCCTTTAGTTATTAGAAAAGTAACCATATAACAACTTTTAAAAGTTCTTTACACTTTAACAGTTTTTAAGTATGGACTGGGCCTGTTTAAAATAAATTATGAATCATATTATATCTTCGAAATAAAATTCACAGAGCTACCTCAGTTCCCCTAGTATTTTACCAAATTTTTCCAGATTTTATTTACTTGTATGGGTACGAATGAAAAATCCTTTTTCCAAACCTGTTCCAGAACCGGATCAATTAAAACACCCGAAAAGTAATTAATCCTCAGCCCCATTTATAAAATTTATAAAAATCTAGAAAAATTCCAGTAACTAATAGACTCATCAAATATTACTTAGTTCAAAGAAGACCTTCTAATTCATTACGGTTGGAAAATGAAAAATGGAAAACCCAGACTGTTTTTTCAGACATACTATTCCGATTTGACACTTAACTTTCCAAAAAATCAAAAAGTGGTCTTCCAGGCCTCTAAAAATTACAAGGTTAATTTCTACAGAAAAATATTTCATTGAATTTAACTCTAGACTCAAAAACCACCTAAAAACACTTAGTTATCATCGAGATTCGATTGATTAAAGTCGGATTAATATTCCTGATCAGCAGCAGTTTTATGATTTTATGTAAATAATTAGGGTTTCGCTTCAAAATTCGAATGGATTAAATCATGATGTGTATTGATTACCTTATTTGTGATACGAATAGAGCAGGAACACAAGATCAAAGCCTCCTTGTGGTTGTTTTGTGGATCGACAACAGCAAACAAAGAGAGGCAGCCAAGAACTTTGTAGAGAGAGAGTTTAGGGTTTCAAAAAAATATTCGGCATATCAAAAATAAGGGAAACCGACCTATTGATAGGGGAAGGATGGGCCAAGCTTGAAGTATTATCATTATGGATTAAGGCCCAAAGGTTGTGCACAAGTGTCAAGGTCAATTCGGCCCAAAGGAAACGCATAAGGGAAAACGTGCGAATGTTTTATTAATTTCGACCCATATGAACTTTCTTAAACGTGCCATACTTTTATATTATAAGGTTTCCCGTAACATTTCGTATTTACTTTAGGTTATATGTTCATATCATATAATTTGGAGTCATAACATGTTGTATAACTCGAGTTTTAATTTATAGCGTATTTCATAAGTTCTTAAAATTTTAAATTTAGAGGGCATTTTGGTCTTTTTACATGTTATCTGAATTTCAGGTATTACAACTTCAGTGCATAACAAATGATGAATATATCACGCTTAAACCATAAAAGGAATTACTAAGATGCTACCCTATACTCTGTAAGTCTATTTCAGTATGAATGTTTAAAACAAACTATGTTATAGACATATTTGTTTCGCATACTGCAACAAATAGACCTTAGCTTTTCGGTTATGCACAATATCTATTAGATAGTTTCAATTTAACTGGTCATAGTCATGGTTCTTTTCTTCAAAACATAATTACAAACCACCTAATATATCACAAAGCACTGTACTGATCAAATGCTTCTCCAGAGCATTTTCTTCTTCTACCTGGCGACATTATATGCTGGTGACATCATCTAAGCAAAGTAACAAAGTAAATAATTCAAGGATTTGTCAAAATATTTGAACAGGAGAATCAGAAATAGGAAGTTGAATTGAATTAATTTGTGATTTTGTTTTTGATCTTTCTTTGGGATGCATGGGTTGCAGTTGTCATTATGACCAGTTCTGTATCAAATGATAAAAATAGTACAGTAAAAAATTTAATGACTTTCTTGCAGATTCCTGATGTAAGAACAGGTAAAGATATAATCGATGTTGTGGTAGTTGATGAAGAGGCTGTTGGGATTAAAGGTACTGGTTGTGGTGCTAAAATCCTCCATGGCAAAGGTGCATTTGACCGTTATCTGTCCCAACATATATGTAAAATTCGCATATGAGTAGCAAATTTTTGCTGCATTTTTAAAATCTAATACTTTTTGCTTTTTAACTTGGTTTAATGTCAGATTTCTACACCTTCTTCCAAGTGGAAGCATAGTTGCAATTTCTGGATCAGTTGAGTGTGTCACACCAGATGCTCAAAATCAAAAGCTAGAGTCAACCATGGGAAAATGACTTAGTGCCCGACCCATCTTCATTAATATGTGCACAATTGGGCCTCGAGTATTAAACCAAAAGGTATAAATTATTGCTTTGATTTTAATTAGTTTTTAAATCAACAGACTTAGGGGGTGTTTGGATTTATCGCCTTAACAAAAGGTCTTGGTTATTACATACATTCCTATATTTATTTATCGCTAACAATATTTTTTGACACTTTCAGATATTGGAGATACCGAGAAGATAAAAGAGTCTGGCTATATAATTCTTCAAGAAGCTCCTAAACACAGCTGGTTAATGAGGGGGTTGGACACTGCACCAAACCTTTATGATGTAAGACCATGCCGACAAAGGGATGGTGTGGATCGTAGTAATGGTTGTGACAAGATGATGATGGCGGTGGATCCTCGCCCCTCTCATAAAGCATAATCATCAGAAAAGCGTTTCACGTGGCCTTCGGAATCTTAAGGTAATTTCTTGATCCTTATATTTGCAGTTCAATGTTTTCTAGGCATATCTATTCTAGAAGCCATTATAACTTAAGGGTTGTTTAGATGGATGAATTGGTAGGGATTACACGCTAAGTAAACAATCAGAATCATATATACAGGTATAACGCAAAGTGGTTATGTGAGTTGTGAAAATCACTTTTGATGGACGAGCGTTTGAAATTTTTGATTATTTTAGGGGATAGGATATGAGTATTTAAGTAAGTTTAAGAGTATATTTGTTATATGATAACCAATGTTGTTGCAGCTTATCAAATTCATTATTTGACCGTTAAATCACCTGACACTTTTTTCAAACTTTGACAATGTTCATTCTATATAAGTTCATGATGCTTGAATATATGTTTTGTTCCATGATTTAGGGGGCGTATGCGCAACTTATTGCAGCGACTTCTGAAGTGACCCAAATATTTAGAGTGTGTTCCACTTTACTTAAGCGTTTTACTATTGATTGGCTTTGTTAACTTTTGTTTTATATATTATATGTTATAAACTATATCAAAAGGGTTGGTTTACAAATAAGCAACAGCTTTTCAAATATGATCTCCCAAACACCCCATACGCTGCTGTGAACCCATAAGAAATATGCAGTCTTTGAACAGAGTTAGTTTTCACAAAATATTTGACCACACGTTGGGGCATTTGGATCTTTCATCTTGACAAAACAGAAAATACCAAAAAGTTCGAATGTTAAAGGAGGGATTATCGCACCTCAGTTTGGAACCAATCAATTGACCAGGTTATAGAAGTGGTGACAGAGTTTTTTTTTTTTTTTTTTTTTTTTTTTTTTTGTAGGCTGCTAAGACTGCTCAAAGAAATGATAGACCGGAAGCTACACAGTTTTGGTGTAAGCGTTTTACTCGGTCGATACACGGTTTCATAGTACCTGGTGGAAGATTAAACCAAAAGGTATAAATTATTGCTTTGATTTTAATTAGTTTTTAAATCAACAGACTTAGGGGGTGTTTGGATTTATCGCCTTAACAAAAGGTCTTGGTTATTACATACATTCCTATATTTATTTATCGCTAACAATATTTTTTGACACTTTCAGATATTGGAGATACCGAGAAGATAAAAGAGTCTGGCTATATAATTCTTCAAGAAGCTCCTAAACACAGCTGGTTAATGAGGGGGTTGGACACTGCACCAAACCTTTATGATGTAAGACCATGCCGACAATCATGGGTCAAGTTCAATTGTTCGGCTTGCATAACATTTATTCAGTTATGGCTATAATGGTCGGAGTAAGCTTATCCTAAAAGCTCAGTTTACTCTCAATTTATATAGATGACTTCATTCTAAAAGCCAGTTTAATTCGGTAAAGCCAAATACAAATGCGGTGATATTTCGAATACCCAACCAAAAAATTAGTAATGTTAAATAAGTTTCCTTAGTTATTGATGTATGCATCTTTTTCGTAAAATCAATATTTCTTGAACTTTTAAAGGAAACTATCATGAGCATCGGCTATTTCCGCTTGTGTCATACATAAGGTGTGTTTCAGTTTTTTTATTTTAGTACTATATACAATTAAACCCATACCCACAGTGATTACAATAACGTACATGCTTTTTGTTGACGCGTGTGCATGCTTTTGTTGCTTCTAAGATAATAGGTGGAAAGAATGCGCCTTCAACAGCTGGAAAACTTGGAATGGTTGCAATGACACAAGCTTTAAAACTAATCAATTTTTGTTATGAGCAGGTTGGTATGAACGTCAATCTGAAAATCTCTAAAATTTAAATAAATGTTAATAATGTTGATAGTTTGTGTGGTAACAAACTCCTTAATAAAATAGCAGGTAGGATTTGTCGTTTTGATGTGCTTTTTAGTGGATCTCTACAACTTATTCTACGGATTGAAATTCTACGTTGTTCCAAAACACATGCTTGTGTTAAAAGTAGGTGTCCCAGTAATGTCGTGAAGAACATCAAATTTAGAGGCGCTGATCCATGGACGTTTATTATATTAGTAGTTAAAAACGCATTTGTTTATACGATCGTAGACTTATTACTTATTATTCATCTTAAAAAAATAATGAACCATGTTTACGTTCATTGTTGTTTATTACGTTATCCGCATATTCAACTTCTTAATGAATAATTTCTTAATGTTAAGATATGATCGTGCTATCAACTTCGAATATCTTTTAAAACTCAGTGATGTGATGAATGGAAGTATGAACATGCATTGGATGATCATTTTATACTACCCTTGGATAGAAAATATACCAACAATAATTATAAGACATACCCACCTGAGGCGTATGTCAACGATAATTATAAGTCATGCAGGGCTTATAAGTCTTGCCCGCCCTATATAATGTAAAATGACAAAAAAAGACATATTTAAAACAATAATACAATCAAACAATTAAAATTTCAGATAAAAATCAACTCATACTAAATAGTACATAAATAACAATAGCATAACCTTATTGACGTAAATTACAAGTCATACCCGCCCATCGGGCGGGCTTTGACACTAGTGTATGTGTATATATATATATATATATATATATATATATATATACATATATATATTAGATAAAGTTTAATAAGTAAGTATTTAATTAATTATAATTTGTAATTAATTAACTAAGTGTAATAATAAGATTAACTAAGTGTTGGTGAGTTAATATAATAATATGTATTATATTAAGGTGTGAATAAATAAAAGATAGTGGTAGTGGGGTATTATTATATTATAAATTATATAAGTAATTTATATTATAATAATATTTTTAAAAAAATTGTAATTTGTATAAGTATTTAATTTAATAAAATTAAATAAAGTTGTAAGTATATAAATATATAAAATATATTTATAAGTCTAAAGAACTCTAAAACATTAATTTGGAAACATTAATATTTTAATAATAAAAATAGTATGTTTTGTCTTTTAGTCGGTTTTCACCAAAAATCTCTAAGTGTTGAACTTTTAGAAAAATCGGGCATGACACTTTTGTAATTGTAAGTTTTCCATTTTCCCCAAGTGTTGCAAAATACACAATTTAATCGCTTAAGTTATCGCTATTTGCAAAACTAGTCTAAAAGTATATATTTAGGTCATAAATATATATTTCGTTACGTTTTCAGTTAAACTAACTTTTTCACAAATTAATTATAAGTCGCGAAATTAAAAGTCAACGTTTAGTCAAAATTTCCAAAAGTCAACAAAACTTTATGTTGGGCCGAAAAGTACATTAAATAGTCAAATTGGGCTCAAAGTATCAAAACGAGTTCAAAACGGTTTTATTTGATATATAATGTTTTAGTAGATCAAAATATTTATAACAAGTCAAAAAATATTCAAAAACTCATTTTTGTCACCTGAGACCATAATTGGGCCGAGTAGGCCTTTATAAGCCCAAAAGTTCAAATCTAACCCGAAATCAAATAAACCTTTTTTAGTTTACGTTATATTTCGCGTTAAGTATTAAATAAGCAAATAAGCACTTTAAATAAGCAATTGGGTCAAAAAGTCCAAGTAGGCCGAAAGTTTGATGGGCTCGGCCCATGTGTGTCGTATGAACGAAAAACCCATAAAAATAAGCCGAAACAAATAAGCTAGAGCTTATTTCAATAAGCTATTAAAAATAAGCCATTGAGCACAAAATTCACCCTTTCACCACCACTAGAGCCAAAAAAATTTGTTTTTCAAAACCCCAATAATTATTTATTTTAAAACTTAGCCGATTTGGATATATACCCGAATAAGTGTATATTTTGTTTTAAACTCGCGTAATTAGTTCAATTCTCATTCGTACCATCAAACTAGCATAACATGAAACAAGATTTAACACACAAGCAAGAAATAACTTAATTTGTATGAAACTTAGAAAAGAAAGTCGAGCACTTGTATATATATATATATATATTATATATATATATATATATATATCGAGCATATATATATATATATATATATATATATATATATATATATCAAACCCTAGCTTTTTCAAAATAGCAAAACATACACATTTAGCATTTGGTAACACTTTTAAACATCACAAGAACATGTAAAATACAAGATTGAACAAGTTTTGAGAACCCTTACAATGCTTTGTGAAAAATTCGAGACTCACAAGACCAAAGAACAACCCAAATTGCTTCAAATTTACCCAAGACACGTTCCGATCGTTCCTAAAAGCTTAAAAGTACAACCCGATTTTCTTTAAACTCAATAAATTTTTGTGGATCTTAATTTGAGTGTGTCGAATTTTTTTTTTTTGAAGTAGTAGAAAGGATGAAAGAAAATGTTGGATAAAAAATCTTTGTTTGTGTTTAAGTGTGTGATGTGTTTTAAGTAACAAACAAATAAGGATGATGACATAATAGGACAAAGCAAATATTTTCTCTTGTTCTCTTGTGTTGGTGGCGGAAAAAGACAAAAAGGAAGAGGAGGGAAACTATTTTTGATCCTCGTTGGTGTATCGTGTGTCGGTGTGAGCTTAAATGTTACCGTAAAGTCCCGATTTGATTTTTTGGACACGTACACGCAAAATAAAGTTTTTATCGATGTTTTTGTCAGAATAATAAAAAAATATTATTATTTGCTCAAAAATGTATTTATTTGACTTTTACCATAACTACTGTAGTGTCGGTACACGTGTGGGGTTGCTTTTCCGTAAATGCGAGAAAGCTTCTCAGTTAAATACATAACTTGTCAGTAACTATCAGAAATAGAATAATTTACGTTTACTGACAAAAATAGACAGTTTCAGTAGTGACTGTAAGCTACAGTACGCGGGATAGCTACCCAAAATGCTCAGAAATGCTAAAAAATGTTCAGTTATGCATAGAAATGCTCGGTTTATAAATAATAAATATATATTTATTATAATAAAGTATGAAAATTATCATTTGTCACAGTTTCACCAGCTAATGGGGAAATCCGCCCCGAATTTCAGTTTATGTTACTAGATGAGTTTGAAAAGAGATGAGGGTACTTTCGCTTGATTTCATCTTCTCGCTCCAAAGTGTACTCGGGACCTCTGCGAGAGTTCCAGCGGACCTTCATGATTGGGATATGACTTTGCTTAAGCCGTTTCACTTCCCGGTCCATGATTTCAATCGGTTCTTCGATGAAGTTTAGTTTCTCATCCAACTGAATTTCTTTCATGGGAATAGCAAGGTTGTCGTCAGATAGACACCTTTTCAAGTTTTTACATGAAAGACGTCATCCACAGCGCTGAGTTTGGATGGTAATTCGAGTCGATAGGCTACTGGCCTGACTCTGGCAAGAATTTTGGAAGGTCCAATGTAACGAGGGTTCAACTTCCCACGTTTTTCGAATCTTATAACGCCTTTCCATTGCGAGACCTTTCACATGACTTTATCTCCCACTTGGAACTCAAGGGGTTTTTGCCTCTTGTCGGCCTAGCTCTTTTGACGGTCACTAGCAGCTTGTATTCGGCTCTTGGTCTGCACAATTTTCTCGGTAGTCTCGTGGAGTAGTTCAGATATGGTAAGTTGGCTTTCTCTGACTTCAGCCCAACATATCGGCGATCTGCACTTACGACCATAAAGTGCTTCATATGTGCAGCTTTGATGCTAGTGTGATAGCTGTTGTTGTAAGAAAACTAGGCTAAAGGTAAATGCCCATCCCATCCATTTCCGAAATCGATCACACAAGCCCTTAGCATGCCCTGAAAGGTTTGAATGGTCCTTTCACATTGACCATCTGTCTGGGGATGGTACGCTGTACTCATGTCGAGATCTGTCCCCAAGGCGTCCTGGAGTGACTTCTAGAAGTTAGGTCTGAAATGTTTGTCTCGATCAAAGATAATAGAGATCGGTACACCATGTCTTAGCGATAATTTCCTTCAAGTACAGTCGCGCAAGTTTGTCCATGCTTTCATTCTCTTTGATAGGCAGAAAGTGGGCGGATTTAGTGAGACGGTCCGCGATTACCCATATCGTGTCATAATCGCTCGACGTTCTAGACAGTTTGGTGATGAAATCCATAGTTATGCGCTCCCAGTTCCATTTTGAGATCTCAGGTTGTACAAGCAAACCTGGCGGTTTCTGGTGTTCTGCCTTGACCTTCGAACACATTAAACATTTACTCTCATACTCTGCTATATCGACCTTCATGTTTGGACTTGTGGGATTCGTCCATGATCAAATCACGAATTCCTCCGTATATTGGGACCCAACTTCTGCCCCAAAACATAAAACTCCATCTGATCTCTTTACGAAGCTGTAAAAATGTAGAGGGGGGGGGGGGTGAATACGTTTACCATTTTAAAACCTAAAACTTGTTGTATCAAATTTCCAATTTGGCTTGTTCTAATATGAAAGTTGTCTGTTGTAGTTTATGTCTACCAAGTTGTCACACAAATATTATCAACTAATCACAACACAAGCAATCACATAATGCAAACATAAAAGTAAAGAGATAAGTAAAAGAAAGCGCAAACCGAACACGATGATTTATAGTGGTTTGGTCACAGAGCTCCTCTCCGCCCTACTCCACTCCCCGAGTACCCAACTCGAGAGTTACTTCACTAGATCAACAAGCTCCCATTCTTAGGCGGAGAAAACCTTTACACCTCGCTTACTTCCTTTTATGGTACTAAGCTAAACACCGAGTTCTAGTTTAAGGTAGAACCAACCTAACGTCGCTTACATCCTTTTTCGGTACTAAGCTAAACACCGGGTTCTATTTCAAGGTCGAACCAACCTAACATCGCCTATACAATTACCGACACTAAGCTAGATGTCGAGTTCTTTACAAGGGTTCAACCACTCCCGACACTATTTGTGTTTTGAGGACTAAAACACTAACCACACTCACTGATACAAATGATGTTTACAATGATCCATGACATATATGTTCAATGGATATAAATGACTAATCTATATGAACTTCTTGAATAAGAAGTCTTCAATCATTGAGGATGTCAAGTACTCTTGAATCTTCATATGTTGGAATGCTATAGTGGATAATGACTTCAAGATCTTCTAACCTTCTTGGTGGATCAGGAAGTATGCTATGGATGATGTCTCATGATCTTGAGCTTGCTTCACAGGATCATTAACAATGTATGCTTACAACATGATGAAAGTTAGTAACATTATGATCATTATGTAAAGGGTGATTAATGTATGAATCTACATGTTTTGCTACTGATCTAAGTGTGTGAAATAATAAAGGGAATGTGTGTTCTAGTTGGATGAAACTATAGGTAAACAATGGGCTTCTATTTATAGGGAAACTGAGTGACCAGTTGGCGGATCCGGCGGATCCCAAAAATTGGATCCGTCTTTGTAATCGTTTGGATCCGTCAAATCAGGACAACTAAGAGATTTCCAAATCTTTCTAAATCTTGCACAATCTTTCCATATCTTTGTCAAGTCATTTCAAGATCTTTCAAAGTCAACTTAGTAGCTTAAAGATCTATACAAAATATTACCTAAATCTTTCTATATCTATGTCAAGTCATTTCAAGATCCTTTCATATCTATGTCAAGTCATTTCAAGATCTTTCCAAGATCTTTCAATATCTACCAAAGTCAACTTTGTTACTTAAGAATCTTTCCAAAATATATTTCAAATCTTCCTAAGATTTTCTAATGATGTATGCAATGATGTCATCCTAATATTTAACTAATAAAGTTTCCATTTTAAGAAATAAACATGTAAACTTGTATATGTTGTTCTTCCTAGTAAACTTGTAATGTGTAACATGTATCCTAGTGATCATGTAACATGTATATGCTAGCTTTAACTAATATATGTTTGTAAAATGAGGTTCTAAGTAGAATGATTGACCTAACCGTATTTTAAACATTCTAAATGGTTTGTTAAGGGTTTGATCATAATGCCACGTAACAAACATGTACGAACCTGTGTTGTATCATACGAGGACTCGAGAGGTGTTGAATGTATGTTGAGACAAGATATGATTACAAGTAACTTGTACATTTTACGCTATGTATCAAGTTACATGTTTGTCATCAATCAAAACAAACGAGACTGCTTACACTAACAATCTCCCCAACGAGACTGTTTGCACTAACAATCTCCCCCTTTTTGATGATGACAAAATATGTAAACGTGATAGAAAGTAAAATGTAAAAAGTTACTTGTGTCCGTACTACCTTTAATATTACCTTCTCCGTTTACACCTTTCTCCACTCTTCTAGCCTATTACTTTCTCCGTTTACACCTTTCTCCCCCTTTTGTCGAAGCAAAAAGGGTGTGTCCTTGGAGTTAACTTCATTTCTCCCCGAAATGGAGAGCTTGCATCATCCCTAGTGAAGTTAAATAGACTATTCCAATCTCCTATGGTTGTTGCGCCCCCTAGGTTGTTAGCGGATCCATGGATCAAACTAGACTCTTAACCTACATCAAAGTTAGTGGTGTGCAACATAAAAAAATATATATGAAAAATGCATGATGAATGAAATGCATATAATGCGTAGCGGAATGTGATTATGAGAAATTTGAAGCTCCCCCTTGATTTATACTCCCCCTAAATGGAGTGACAAGGATATGATGTATGATGATGCATGATCCTACAAAACAAATAGTTAGACTATAATATGCTCCCCCTTGATGTATACTCCTCATTGCTAGAGTACCAACGTATACGGTTCAAGGATGAGAAATGCCAAAAATGATGATTTAGTATATGATATACTCCCCCTCGATCTATACTCCCCGTTGCTAGGGTACCGACGTATATGATCCAAGAATGAAGAATCCTACAAAATAAAGGTTAGTATAAAACAATATTTGTCCAAGGACAAGTATGTGATATACACCAGTGCGTATATAAGATGCATCTTAAAAAATGCTTGACGAAAACTCCCCTTGCTCTAGGGCGTCAAGATGAACCTATAAAAGAAGAAAAATAATTGATGCAAACTTCATCCTATGATGAGTAAGCTATAAACGATCGAGCGTATATGATGATGAACCTACAATGAAATGGTTAGTGCAATATATTTTATCTCAAGGAAAAATATGATGCAACATATCAATAATCTAATCACAAACAACTTGCCAATTGTGATTGTCTAATCAAAGAAAAAATATGATGCAGCATACCAATTGTGATATCAATCGTGATTGTCTAGTAAACCATGTTATAAAGAGTGTAATCTTCTAATAAGAATTACATTTACAATAATATACTCCTACAAAACAATGCCTATGAGGAGGATATGAGTGATCCTAGTGTTGGTGTTAGTTTACTAGTGATAACTTAATAACTAAATATTGATGCAAGTAAGTTTTTCGCTAATCCATGGGGTTGATGATTAGTGAAAGAGGTGATGGAAGGTGGTGGTTATAATGAATGCAATGAATTCAGAAACTCTAATGTATAGCAAATGCTATAAGAGTATTTGAAGATGGTTACGGTTATGATATTATCATCTACCAAAGATGATGAATCGTGCCATAGTAAATGCTCGAATGGAAATAAGAGGAAGTGAAGACAATGATTACTAAGGAATATGATGCGTGGTTTTGCGACCTTACAACAGGTTTTACCTCTCGAGGGATCTCAAGAGGCTTGCAATCCCCACCAAGCAGTGTACCTGACCAATGTAGTATAGTGTAGTGGCAAGTACCGGGGGATTGATCGTTCTCTAGGGGAATAGTGTCGTTAGGATTGAAAAACTACTCTAATAGGTCTAAGGGTGAGGGAAGATTCTTTTTGTATTTTTTATATTTTTATAAAAGCAAGTAAAATCTCGGGTTTGAAGGAGTGGGCGGAATTAGTTGCTAGTCAACTAACCCAAATAACTACAATTGCAAATAAAATAAAATAACTGAAAATAAAAAGGTTGTGGAACTTATATGGAGAGAAATGTGTTTACTTAGATTTCCTTACTCCCTAACTATCTTTTACCGGTTGATTAGTGTGTATTAATTGCGTGGATGACGGGTGTATTCCTTAATACCAATCGTGGGGTGGCGTACGTACTTCCCCAACTCTACAAGCTCCTACTTCACTCCTATGTCGAGCCGGCTAAGAAGCTCCTAACATGGGATCACTAGAATTCGCTCATGCATTAAATACAACCATAAAAACCTTAGTACGCATTGGTTCATGTTTCTTAAGACGTTCAAGCAAGTTACCGTATAGGAGGTTAGCCAGTTTTCTTAAGCCTAACATCGATAAACAATCATCCAATACAATTAATAACACACCAACAACCAATAATCAATAGTTAGGTTTCATTAGATCTAAGCAAACACAAGATAAATCTAGCCTAGCATGTTAAATAAAAGACAAGAACAAGATATAATCAAACAACACATAGACATATTGAATGATTAATTGATTACTTATCTTCAATTGAACATGGGAGATCCAATGGTATAAAACCCTTAAAAGTAGCAGAAAAATCGTCTTAGGGTTTCTCCTCACAAAGTTGCACACTAATGACTAAAAATTATGAGAATATATATAGAAAATCAGATCTGACGGCGTCACGTTATAGAGCTGACGCCGTCACCTCGCCGCGGTTAGGGTTTCTTGATGGCCTTCTTGACGCCGTCCCCTTTTAATCATCCAAAATCCTCTCTGGCGCGTCAAGGGTTGACGGCGTCACAATGGTGCTTGACGCCGTCACAGGTACTTTTCCAGCCGACTTTGAGACTTTGTCGTTTTCTTCACTTTTATGCTCCAAAAACGTCCAAAATGCTTCCTTTTCCAGATTTCTTCTCCAAACTACCTAAAATGACAAAAGGAATGATTTAGGGCAATATTTGATCAAATAAATACGATTTAGGGCTTAAATGACCCCCTAAAAGCGGTACACTTTTCGCTTCATCAAATATCCTTACACTTGAGATTTGCTTGTCCTCAAGCAAATGCGCTTTTATTCTAATCAAAATACAAGTTAGGGGTCATTTAACGCTAATATAAAAGTAATTACAACAAATAGCCGTTCCACTTTAATCATAATAAGCACGGAGATTACAGACTAGCACCTCACAAGTAGTGTTTAAATACTCACATCTCTCAGGTGTCATAAAAGTATATCTCATAAATGAAAATGAATACTATCTCTCACTACCTGTCATAGCAAATAGATTACCATAGGCTTGGGAAAGGATCAAAAACCTCCTCCACTAGGCGTAAGCACCTAAGATAAACTATCAAAGAGGGCTTTTAAACGGGTTATAACGTTAGGTGTAGGGATATGATAAACACGGTTTTGTTGGATAAAGGATATTTTACTGGTGGCGAGTTAAAGATCTTGATTAATTACATGTACAATATGGCATTGCTAAGCCAAGACTAGACTCGACTTAAGCTAATGAAAAAAATAACAAAAAGATAAAATAAACATAAAATGAAATGGGATGGTAGTCCGTATGTTTTTTCTACTTTTTTTTTTTTTTTTTTTTTTTTTTGCATACACTCTTGCCCTACCATCCAAAATAATACATCGTAGGGGGGTTGTATCCCCCTTACACTTGAACTTTTACATAACTTTACAATTAACTATTCTAATGACTCGAATTAAGATAATCGAAATACTTGGAGTACTTTTAAAATATTTAGCACATATGGGGGTAATAATGTTGTTCTTCCCCATTACTCCATTACACTAGTACTTTACCCATGAGTCCCAATCGTCCCAAAACAATATGTACAAGGATATGACTCGACTTAGCAACCATGTAATCAATTAGATAATTAACTTGGGGTTTAAACAAATGTTGTCACAATAATGCACTAAAAATGAGTGCATACAAGGTAGGCTAAGGCGATTTGGGTGTACATTTAAGTGGGGTGTAAACAAATTCTTACTTTAAGTAAAATGCTTAAAGTTAGAAACGAAAAGATAGGCTCTGAGGGGTGTACTAGGGGTATCGTGTACTAAAAATGAGTACAACGCAAAGGGTGTGGGAGAATTACTTGACCAATGTAGCCAATGTAATTATAACAAAAACACAGGTGTAAAACAATGGGTTAATCCTAATGCCTCTTATCATGTAGTAAATCTAACTACACGAATGTAGTCTCACTTGTGGCCTCGGAATGGTCCTAACGCAAGTTCTAGAATCTAAGTGCTATCGGTACACACATCATAGCATAAATGCTTTTCCTACCAATTCTAGGGGCGAACCTCACATATTTGGGGGTGGAAAATTTTTTAGTGGTACGGTTTTGTGCTAGTCATATAACTCCTATCCGTGAGACGCTCATTAAGACCAAAGTTTCACTCCTATATGTTGTAAAAAAATTTAAATTTGGCACTAAAATTGCCTTAACAGGTATTTCTCTCTGTTTTATTATACATCTACCATTAAATAAACGAAAAATCAAGCGTAATAGCATTCTCTAAGGTATCGTACTTTACCCCCTTACACTTAAGATGAACATTGTCCCCAATGTTCAAATAACAAGATGTAAAAGTAAATAACGTAAAAGAATGAAATCAAATACTCCCCTGATTCGCTCGGTGGATAAAGAGGTAACATGGTTAGATCTTCTTCCAAGGTAATGTTGAAGCTTCAAGACTAAAGCAGCGCCAAAAGCTAGATTCCACATATATCTCCTTGTCCAAAATAACCTGTTAAACCTGAGAAAACAAACACGAAAACCTGCATAACATCGGCAGGATAAATCTGTATAAGGATATAATGCTTGTGGAATGATTATTTTGCAGATTCCCGGAGTTTATAAGTTAGAGATTTAATAAAGCATTTTATGATTCCGGAAGAAAAACAAAACTTTAAAAAAATATTCCAGAAAACTGTTCCTGACGCCGTCAGACTGGGGTCTGACGCCGTCAGAAGTGATCTGACAGATTTTTCATGTTAAGTTTCCGGAAAATTTCTAGAAAAACTCAATCCTTAATTCCTGAAAACCCTGCAAAATATCATTATGACTCGATACAAGCATTTGACTCAAACAATTACTAATATGTATGTTAATTTAATATTGTTATGATTCATGTTCATTTGTTCTAATAAACCGGTTTGGATTTCCCTTACACTTATCTTTTGCAAAATACCTTTATATGTAGTTAAGACGAAGTTAAAAGCAAGATAAAGCATTTTCACAAATTAGTTTCGAACATAAATCAATAGAAATAAAAATTAAACATACATACGGAAGAAAATAAAATCAAACAAACAAACAAAAACAAACAAACAAAACAAACAAACAAAGCAAATAAAGCTTGGGTTGCCTCCCAAGAAGCGCTTGTTTTTGTTCGAGTCACGAGCCTGACTCTACCCTTATTTAACGGATAAAGGAGAGGTTTTTCCTACACTTAGGATTAAGTGCGGGTGATAGTAGCGATACACACCATCTTGGTGGAAGTATGCCACGTGAAGAAAGAGTGTTGGATGAATTATATGCTCAAAGACGCGGGATCCAATCATCATAACCTTACCTAGCTCAATTGTTTTAATGGGTGAATTGAAGTTTTCTCCTAGAAAGGGATCATCTTCTATCAATTTCGAGAGACTCCTAGTTAGGAATCTATCTTGACCTAATAAACCCGGTTTAAACCCATAATGTGTCTTATGATCAATCATGAATGGGTGATGTAAGTATGTAAGGTCATGGTTCACTCCTATATTAGCTTCCACTCCACATGGCCTAGAGTCTACTACCTTAATCTTAACATTACCCGGACTACATGGTTTGATGGGTGGATCGGGACCTTTTTCAATTCCTAAATTCACATCTAAAGATGGAAGATTAGGTAACGGTTTTGGTTGAGGCTCCGGTTCATCAAAACTAGGAAATTCCCTAGAACTAAGAGTAAGGTTGTGATCACTATAAGCATTCAAACCTATATCCTCTAGTTGTGTTTGGTTCAAAGGTTCTACCTCCATCGGGATTCCTAAAGTCTCTTCTACTTCTTCCGGGTAAGTCACGGGCGGTGTGTGTGCCTCAAATGATAGTAGGACTTGTGGGGTGTTTAGTGGGCTAATGTTACTTACCTCATCATTCCTTGTGTCAAGATCACCTATATCCCCATCATGTGTTTTAGTAGAATCTAACCCTAACATTTTCCCAAGTATCTCAAGTGCTTCTCTAGGCATCTCAACTTCTATATCCGAATCATAAGGATCATCCTCAATATTCTGACTGCTATATTCAAATTGCCCAAAAGATTCATCATGTGTTTCTTGAGATTCATCGTCATCGATCATAAAACCTAGGTCTTTTTTATCAATGTGATCATGCTCGGCTAGATCCTCCATCATATCAAGATCACCTAAGTGTTCACCCTGTATTATGGTAGTGCCTAACCATGACATGCAGCTAGGTGGCTCAACTCTACCCTCATCCCCAAACAAACTTGTTTCATGATCCTTGAAATTTGTGGTCAATTGATTTGTATTAATGTTTGTTGGGTTGTCTACTATATAATAATATTGGGCACAATTCTCAATAGCTTCCCATGCTTCTTCAGCACTTAATTCCCTAAGATCCCTGCCGGCAAAATAGTAAATGTCCCTTTGGGCATGTCGGTCGACACGATCGTAAAAGATTTGAGTTAGGGACCATGAATCGAAGTTATGATGAAGGACTTTTTGGAGTAAATATTTAAAACGAGTACATGCATCATAGAGAGGTTCATCTTTATGTTGTTTAAACATCAAGATGTCATATGGAGTGGGTGAATTACGTGGTTGGTAGTATGGTGATTCGCGTTCTCCATAATGGTGAACGGAAGAGTCAATGAAAATTACGAACAAACACACAAAGAAAAATAGATAGACTAAAGAAATCCTAGAAAATTAAAATAAAAATCTCACTAGAAAGGAATCTAGTGAGTAGACCTAATAAAATAAAAATTCAACCTAAACAATAACTATTCCCCGGCAATGGCGCCAAAAACTTGATGCGTGGTTTTGCGACCTTACAACAGGTTTTACCTCTCGAGGGATCTCAAGAGGCTTGCAATCGCCACCAGGCAGTGTACCTGACCGATGTAGTATAGTGTAGTGGCAAGTACCGGGGGATTGATCGTTCTCTAGGGGAATAGTGTCGTTAGGATTGAAGAACTACTCTAATAGGTCTAAGGGTGAGGGAAGATTCTTTTTGTATTTTTTATATTTTTATAAAAGCAAGTAAAATCTCGGGTTTGAAGGAGTGGGCGGAATTAGTTGCTAGTCAACTAACCCAAATAACTACAATTGCAAATAAAATAAAATAACTGAAAATAAAAAGGTTGTGGAACTTATATGGAGAGAAATGTGTTTACTTAGATTTCCTTACTCCCTAACTATCTTTTACCGGTTGATTAGTGTGTATTAATTGTGTGGATGACGGGTGTATTGTAAGACCCTGTGAAAAACCTTTGTAATTAATCTTAGTGATTAATAATAATCTCGCACTATTGTTTCCTGACGCCTATTTTGCTAGAAATTTAAACTTTTCGTTATCATTGCTAATAGCTATGCATTATATATACATATATATATTTAACACACCAACGCTAGAAATCATATCTTACGACGCAACATCACTTTCTTATAAACAACGACAAGTAATCTTAACCGTTAAAGTAGTTCACTACACTTAATCAAAGTTAATATCACCTACATCTATTTAACTAAAACATTAAACCCTAATAACACTAACTATAAATCTAATCCTAAATGACCTCTACAAACCAAGTTGGGCTTTATGTGTTCGACCCACCCACAATCCTTCAACCTTATTATTCCAAAAGCCCATTGAACTAGTTAGTTGCCAACCCCATTTAAACACCACAGCCACTCGATCACCTATTAAAGTTGTTGTATATTTTGTGTTTCTTTCTCTTCAAACCGCTCCATACAACAACTCCCATGCAAAGCTTAGAACTCGAAACCGAACGGTTAGCCAATAAAAACCCAACTTCCATTTCATACCCCATCACCATGACATTAGAAATGTTTCCTTAACCCATCTTTAATTTTTCTTTCTTTCTTGCTTTAATATTAATAACCACTCGTTCCTCATTTTTCCAAAAACCCGATATTATGAATAAGACCAAGCTCGACTTTCATTCGCCCTTACACATTCGAAAGCATCACGTAATTAACTAATGTAATATCCAAAAACCCAACTAACATTATCAACGATTAGCACAATAATGACACTTGATTTAACTATTCTCATTTCAACACTAAACCTTATCATACATCCACTTAAAAAGAATTCGAACCAAGTATACCATTAAAGATCTCGATCCAAAACTGTGAACATAATTCGATAAATCCCACAAACTACTAGCCACTTTGCTAATTAAAATATGTCATACAAAAATAGAAATGAAACTTGTGGTCAAAGAGCTTATACACGTAGGAGAACCAAAGAAACTAAAACATACAATAGCTAAAGTACAAGGTTATAGCTACTCTCACACTCAAATGAGGGAACTATCATACAAGTGTCCTTCACTAACAGTAACTTCAATCATATGCAATACACTTGAGATATTTCACCCATATAAACCCTCCTATTCGTTCGGTACCAATCCTCTATCACCATCACTTTTCATCAACATCACTATATTCCTTAAACACCACAAAGAACCTTTCTGTCGTTTATATTGAAAGCGAACCCAATCCGATCAAGTCTTATAAGAACGATTATAACTCATTATCCTTTCATTGTACTTCATTCGAACCCCACCATATCTTTCACACCCAATTCCCTATCAAAATACCTTCATGTAAAACTACCTTTGTTCGACCCAAGGAACTCAACCGGCGTAAGAATAAGAGTCCAATGCAAGTGGGTTAGTCACTACGTGTTCCATTCTACAAGCTTTTAAGTCTCCACCACCTTTTCTCAAAAGGTATTGTAAGTTTCTTGTTTCCTCTTAAGTTTACAATCCCATGCATGCATAACTACTACTCCTTTCGAACGTTCCATTTCATTCCATATAACACACTGTCACGAATTATCTCACACATTAGCATATAAACAAACCATGCATCATTATGTTATAACGTAGTTAGTAATATTTCATATAGTTACATGCACACTTTACCCGAACTCAAGATATTTGAACTCAACTAGTTATCAAAAGCTAAAAAAACATGTTCAATATTAACTTGGTCGACCCACTTATGTTGCAAATAATCAAATAACCTCTTCTTGTACGCCCTCCAAATTCAACTCGAACACAAATGATAACTATGCTAAATCAGTTGGGAATAGAGAGAAAGATAACAAAAATGTTATTAGTTAAAAACTTACCCGATCGAACCACTTCACATATAATTTACTACGAGACACGACATACAAAACATAAATATTCTTGCACTTTTCAATAGTCCACATGTTGAACTAAATATTTCATTTTCTAAGATCCCTCCCGTAACCTCATATCGACACTCAAATTAATCCCTCATAACGCCATTCGACTAAGAGCAAACCCTTAGAAAATGTTCAGAGAATATTCACAAAAATCTCTTCATTCGACTAGCCTAAAAACCTTAATTATATTTTCGAAATTTCGTATATAACATATTTACATTTTTATACCACTCGAATGTCAAGCTAGCAAACTATGTTTTTCATGTTCTAAGTTCGAACCCATAAGCTCGACATCACGCCCAAAATAATCCCTTTTGATCGGCATTCACTAAATACTAGCAAACAATTTTCAGAAAATCTTAAAACTTTCGATTGGGCCAAAAACCAAGCCCAACAATGATTTGCGTTAACAAGGCCCAACAGGCCCGAATAATATATTTTTAGAATCTTAAAAATAGCCTAAATCCAAGCCCAAAACAGTTTCCACGCCCTCGCCTCCAAAACTCTTAACGGGCTATGTTACAAATCGTTACTCGGCCCATTAGTGCAAAAATAATTTATTTTCTGAAATAATAAAGTGAAATAAGTTAAAATAAACTTAATAAAGTTATAAAAATTTTCAGAATATTTTTCCCGTCATTTTTATGCAAAAAGGACTAAAAATGTAACGCGACTTAACCGAAAAGGACTAAAACTGCCAAACCTGGAAACTAAGGGACTGAAACTGTAAAAACAGTTGTAAAGGACTGAAATTGACATATTATTGACCTTCAAGCTTTATATGGACTATTGGACAAGTATTGGACTGATATTGGACTACGGACTGAATAAGGACTAACGACGTAACGCGCACCACGGTTAGGGTAGAAAATGTAAAATCTGGAAAGACCAAGGAACAACTATTATAACTTGTCATTCTCATCTTATTTTTCCTCTTTGCACCTTATCTTTACTTTATATGCACATTGCATTATATTTGCATAATAATTAATAGCAATAGAAATATTCCATAGTAATATTGTAATTACTTGTTGAAACTATGATCTTACGAGAGTACGAGCATCATAAGCATATAACATCTTCATTAGATCGTTAAATAATCACCATCCATTACTCATACACATACACCACTAGAAATTAGTAAGATTCTCAGTATTTATATATATTTACCAGGTTCTATATCGAAGTTGTTATAATCATCTCTGAGTTATTTTTACTATCACCAGGAACGCATAAGGTGAGTCATGGCCTCACTTTTTAACTCTTTATACTTTTTAAACTCCGTGAGGGGGATACATGCTATAACTAAATCACAAGTATTTTTCTGTATGCTACCTGACTTGATATATGCCTAAGTACTCCATATTGCCATAAGACCCTTTATCATGAGCCATTAATCACTGCGGTGAACGCGAATATAATGAATAGATCTATTAGAGGTTGACGACCTATCCCACTAATACTGTGACGGAATGCTTTTTGCTAGTCGTATTAGTCGCGATGCATTATATTTGAGAGAAATAGGAATTGGCAAAATCACCTATTACCCGAGGGCAAATTTTCATCATTAATTTGGTGGACTCCTCCGTTTAGGCGGTACTTTGTTAACGTTTGCGTGTCATGAGACTTAGGGCAATATATGAACTGCAATATCAATATTTTAAACTGATTGTATCTCCAATACAATCTTACTTGTGATTAAACTGATATTTAAACTACAAACTCCATGATTTCACTCAACATTATGTTGACTTTTAAGCATGTATCTCAGGGAACTAAAGGAGCACGGCAAGGCATGGAGCAGACATACCCTATCTTCAATAAATGGTGTAAAATAAGTTGTAATTCAGTTAAAATAATGTTTCTTTGAAGAAACCTTAGTACTCTGATGTAATGTTTTATAACTGAATTTGTATTATGGACCTATGTAAATTAAAAATGCCAATTTAGGCTGTTTTTCTATGACTTCACAATCGATCCTCACAGTAACACCCAAATAAATCTTCCGCTGCCACAAATCAAATTTGGGGGTGTTACATGTATTCCTTAATACCAATCGTGGGGTGGCGTACGTACTTCCCCAACTCTATAAGCTCCTACTTCACTCCTATGTCGAGCCGGCTAAGAAGCTCCTAACATGGGATCACTAGAATTCGCTCATGCATTAAATACAACCATAAAAACCTTAGTACGCATTGGTTCATGTTTCTTAAGACGTTCAAGCAAGTTACCGTATAGGAGGTTAGCCAGTTTTCTTAAGCCTAACATCGATAAACAATCATCCAATACAATTAATAACACACCAACAACCAATAATCAATAGTTAGGTTTCATTAGATCTAAGCAAACACAAGATAAATCTAGCCTAGCATGTTAAATAAAAGACAAGAACAAGATATAATCAAACAACACATAGACATATTGAATGATTAATTGATTACTTATCTTCAATTGAACATGGGAGATCCAAGGGTATAAAACCCTTAAAAGTAGCAGAAAAATCGTCTTAGGGTTTCTCCTTACAAAGTTGCACACTAATGACTAAAAATTATGAGAATATATATAGAAAATCAGATCTGACGGCGTCACGTTATAGAGCTGACGCCGTCACCTCGCCGCGGTTAGGGTTTCTTGATGGCCTTCTTGACGTCGTCCCCTTTTAATCATCCAAAATCCTCTCTGGCGCGTCAAGGGTTGACGGCGTCACAATGGTGCTTGACGCCGTCACAGGTACTTTTCCAGCCGATTTTGAGACTTTGTCGTTTTCTTCACTTTTATGCTCCAAAAACGTCCAAAATGCTTCCTTTTCCAGATTTCTTCTCCAAAGTACCTAAAATGACAAAAGGAACGATTTAGGGCAATATTTGATCAAATAAATACGATTTAGGGCTTAAATGACCCCCTAAATGCGGTACACTTTTCGCTTCATCAGAATAGAGATTCCATATGCAACAATTAGAAATACTAGATACCTATATGCGGATGAAAATGACATCATATGATGAGAGTGTTGATTGGACCAACGTGTTGAGAGTGATGGTTCTGTTTGCACTGACAACGACGTGCTTGATATGTATCAAAAAATGAAAAGGATGAGATCCTATGGTGGTGTTCTTAGACAATGAAGGATATGAAAGTAAATCCTAGACTCGGTTGTGAGAGGGTTGTCTGTTTTAAAAGGCTGAAAACTGAGCCTAGTACCCGCGGATTGGGCGAAACCAAACTTTTGGTTCCGTTCGTCTTATCCAAGGGTTCCGTGAGACCAGAATAGGTTTGGTCATGTTTTGTCATTTTTGATCAAACAAAGGTTCATGCTAAGGTCTATTTATTTATAACTACTGATTTGGTTTCACTAATCCTAGTCAAAGTCTAAAGAGACTTAATGGTTTACGTTTAAGAGGTTTGTCAAATACATGATATGTTTTTCACTTGACGAATTATTGGTACAAGACTGTAATGTTGGGTTAAGAGGGTTTGACACAAGTGTGATTGTGTGAACTGATTTCAAATGAATGGTGTGAACCTACATGTCGGTATTTAAGGATCTAAGAGATATGTGTACTGTAGTGACTTACGAATGACAATGCAAGCGATGAGCTTAGCAATGTTTTTGCGGATGTTGTTTAGCATACTAAGAACTTCATCCTTGAAGTTATGTAGCTCTTCTCTATCAATGCAAGATGATTGCACGATGAGGCATGTGGTTTCCTCATGGAAGGTGTATTGTTATAACTAAAGGATGATGGAGATGTTGTTAGGAAAGCGGAAGCAACAATATGATTTGGAGAGAGGTATGTTGAAAGATATCCAAACACAAATTTCAAACCTCTAAAACTTAATCCTATTAGCTTTTAAAGTTATATGCAAGAAAATGGATCCTATAAACATATTACTAATCTAAGTAGCAATAATGAGAGAACAATTATGCAAGATGAGCATAACAAAGAGAAATAACAAATAGTTTGTTATCAACCTTCAAGGCAAAAGTCTTAATGACAAAAGATGTGAACATCTTATAAAAACAAATAATCTACTACTAGACACAAAGTTACCACATAGCATCAAGACAAATAATCATAGCATGACATTGTTTAAGATACTACATTGTAAAATTGTTTTGAAGTTAGGCTTAGTCACTCAAGCATACTTACCCATTAATTTACATAATGATCTATGTGATTAACGACTTCTAAATGTTTATCATACAAAAAACACTTAGACACATTATATGTGCATACATGGCAAACAAATATTGTGACAAAATCATAAAAGAATTAAAACAACAGGTTCATGTAAACACTTCTAACATTTTGGAAGCATGCATCATTTAGACTATCCTACTGGAAAGCTTAATGAATGTCAACTAAAGACATGAGCTATCTAACACCATGTATTAAAAATAACATATCATAAGTTAACAAGAACCAAGTTAAACTTGTGAGATATTATATAACAAGTATCATGCGAATCATGTTAACATCTAGTAGCATGAAACATATATAAGCATGTAGACAAAACCTTTCGAAGGTTTACACATTTGACTATTAATCAAATAATTATTATGATAACGTCAAGACACTTAATCATATCAAACACATAACATGTAATCAACACATATATATGCAATGCAAGTGATTTTACTAAGAGAAATCACATCTACTACTTGACAAGATAATTCACCAATACATGACTTAATGATACTCAACTATTTCTATTAAAAACTAAGGTAATGAAGATGTCATAATATACACAGAAATTTGACAAATATGTGTCAACAGATTTTAATCATTGTGTTTGGAATCTGAGGTTGAATGATCTAAAGGGTGACATCCTTTGAGTTGAGTTTAAGTATGTGTTATGCAAGTGATTTGATCATCTAAAACCAAGGGATGTGTTTGTGTGTGGTAATGGAATATGTTAAGAACATTTTCAAGAAAGTTCTTTGGAACAAGAATCTAAGTAAAGTTACCAACTTTAATAGATCTTGTGTGTGTGCAAAATTTGAGTAAGGCTTGTTTATGACATATGCTTGAAAGGGGATAGATACATAAAGTATCTTTCAACAAGTAAGATTATCATACTTATGAAAACAAATATGACACGATGAGGGGGAAGCTCTAGTTCATAGAACTTGCAGATGTTTGTTTAAGATCGTTTACCTAATGAGGTGTAATGAAATTTCTTGTAACATAACCATTCATGTTGCAAAGAGAAAGTAATATATATGAAAACTAAACATATAATGTTTTTCCGAAACATCATGTTTTCCTAAATAACGATATGAACTCAGAGGTTTGAGTTGGAATTTACTAGATGGTGACACGAGGAATTCACTTGAGTTTCTTATGTATACTTCTCAAGAGTCATTGTTACTTGGGGTGCATGAGGTTGTAATTGAGATTTAGCATTTTAACATATGTTGTTAAAATATTGATTTGAGGTTTAATGAAACTTATGCAGAGGTTTGATTACAAAGTATTACCAATACTTTGATGACTTGTTGACTTGTGAAAGTTGTACTACTTAAATCTAGTAGACAATGATATTGAATGTGAACATCATGCTCATTTGAAGGTTCTAATCCTATAGGTGGTAAAGTATGGTTGAATATGTTTAACGCATACTTGATTTGATATGAGTGTTTGGACTAACGGCTTTTTAAGTAATGCATTCAATGATGGTAAGGATAGTGGTGTTGTAGGGATTTGTTGAACTATGGACAAGGATGAAGACTAATTCTTATGATCCATTGGTTGGTATAACTAGTGGTTGATTTAAAGCTTAAGGCCTGAGACATATTACAAAAGTGAACGCGATGTGATGATGGTGGAAGTACAAGTGTACTTAGGTTACATGGATGTTGAAGGTGACAAGAATAGATACTGATTCTTGTGGTTTACTAGTGGATGAAGTGCTTAGTTTTGTTTGTGACACCTAGGAGCTGAATGTGATGGGATGAAGAACAAATGTTCTAGTTATCATAGGATAAGTGTTTTAACATACGTTGTTAAAATACTTGGGAGTTGATTGTTTCGGATATGACTTTTAATGACTACAATCGTAAGTCAGATATACTTGAATATTTCAGATGAACTACTTAAGTTATCAATCCTACTTTGAGAAAAGGATGAAAAGACTTGATAATTACATCTGTGAGTAATGACTCGATGTAAATTATCTTGAAGGATGACATGTTAACCAAGTGAGGCAACATTCATGAATACAAGATAATATCAGTCGTGAGTCGGGTTTGTAGTTTGTGATATATTTGCAAACAGTGAGTCTGGATTAGTTTGGAAGTTGTCAATTTACAAATCAAGCTAGTGAATGAGTAAAGGATGGGAGGATGCAGTGAATGTGTGTAATGATCACAAATACTCAGTGGTTTACCGAAAAGGTACCTTGGAGCATTTTCATGAAATTTGAAACTTTGATTAGATATGATTATCCTATTTGGTGTTTGGTGAGATGTCCTAATCCTTATTTGAGTGAACATCAGTAATAAGAATCCTAAGAACTAGAATCAATAATTTAAGGATCGGGATTAGTCGGGAATTTTGAAAAAGTTACTGTTGAGACTGACGGATCCAATCGACAACAAGTGCGGATCCCATATTTGGGTTCCGCAGAATCCGCAGGGTGAGGAATGGCGGAGCCAAAGTGTATAACAGACGGAACCAAAATTTGGGATCCGTCATATCCGCCATGTGGAAGTTCTAATTCTTAACAGAGAGATATGCATATTTTACGTTACTCGTTCAAATCCCAGAAGTTCTCCTATAACATATGTAACAACTAATATATGATGGAATGAAACTAAAAACACAAGTTCTAACTTACGTTTACACATGAATTAATTTGATGATAATAACTTACCATAAAAGTGGTTAAGCCAAACGGTGGCTTAAACATGGAAAATTGATAACAACGCGTGTTATCATCCTGCATGACATGGTTAGTACACATAAAATTTTTAACAACAAGATAATATCCTAAAGGCATAACAATTCAACATACCATAGTTTCATATTGTTTGTACCAAACACTCTTTTTCAAAGTTAGTATATGTTTACACGTTTTAACACTAGAGCAAGAGTTTGTGCAAGACAATACTAATCAAGACACTAAACTAGTTACACTTAGTTCTCATTCCTAAGCAAGTTATGCAAGGTTTTCACATAACATATGCAAACAAAAATATCTAAAACAAACACAGTTTATCAACTTAGTGTACAAGATCTAGCAAAAGACCTTTTGTGCATCAAACAAGCAATTGCTAAACAAGCAAATAATTTTCATGGCAAAACACTTATGTATATCCTATCAACAAATGCAATCACAATTACCAACAGACAAATCACATGTATGCAAATAACTTAGAACAGATAGTCACATAGCATGGCATAAGTGAAAAGATACTTTTCGTCACTTTGCGTTTAAATATGACGATGTATGCCAAGCTTGATTTGTTTCCTTTATATTACTAAATTATTTAGTTTCAATAGAAATCATATCAATGTTTAAAGGATACCAACTTACATTGCTCGACTCAAAAATTTAAGTTACTGTGTCAAAATAAAACTAAATATTTTGGACAGGTTGTACCTTTTGATTTGTTTTACCTATTTCAATTTAGATTCAGGCCATGATATTATTTTTAAATGAAAGTAGACTTAATTCCCTTCAAAATGATAGGTGGCACGACTCCTACGGACTTACGGTTAATTAGTTATGATTTTTTGAAGTTTGACAAAAACTGTACACTGAACAGACGGATCTGGCGGATCCTTTTTTAGGGATCCGCCCTTTGTGTGATTTGGATCCGCCGGTACCTGTACCAGATTCACCTAAACTCGTATTTTGACATAAGGAAAACGTGTAGGACTTGCTAGACTTAATATTAAAATATATTACACATATTTAACAACATTTCTAATTATGTGACTTATCAAAACATTTTCGAAGAGATTTTTTAACTACCTTAATAGCTATTCCAAACGCTCCTTTAAAACCCGTGTTTTTCGTAAATTTGCTTTAAGCACACAATTTGACACTTAATCTTTTTAAGAAATCTTTTCTCTTGATTTTTCAAAGACATCTTCAAGCTTGTATACAAAGTAATATTTAACAACAAAATTTCTAAGTATACTTTGCGAAACATTTTTCATATTACATTCTGCTCCAATGGTAATTTGATACATGGATCGTACTTCATTTTAAAAACCATTTGCTTTGAAAATGAGAGCCACGTGGCTCTGATACCAATTGTGAAAATGTAGAAGGGGGGGGGGTGAATACGTTTACCGTTTTAAAACTTAAAACTTGTTGTATTAAATTTTCAATTTGGCTTGTTCTAATATGAAAGCTGTCTGTTGTAGTTTATGTCTACCAAGTTGTCACACAAATATTATCAACTAATCACAACACAAGCAATCACATAATGCAAACCTAAAAGTAAAGAGATAAGTAAAAGAAATCGCAAACCGTACACGATGATTTATAGTGGTTCGGTCACGGAGCTCCTCTCCGCCCTACTCCACTCCCCGAGTACCCAACTCGAGAGTTACTTCACTAGATCAACAAGCTCCCTTTCTTAGGCTGAGAAAACCTTTGCACGTCGCTTACTTCCTTTTCCGGTACTAAGCTAAACACTAAGTTCTAGTTTAAGGTAGAACCAACCTAACGTCGCTTACTTCCTTTTCCGGTACTAAGCTAAACACCGGGTTCTATTTCAAGGCAGAACCAACCTAACATCGCCTATACAATTACCGACACTAAGCTAGATGTCGAGTTCTTTACAAGGGTTCAACCACTCCCGACACTCTTTATGTTTTGAGGACTAAAACACTAACCACACTCACTGATACAAATGATGTTTACAATGATCCATGACATATATGTTCAATGGATATAAATGACTAATCTATATGAACTTCTTGAATAAGAAGTCTTCAATCATTGAGGATGTCAAGTACTCTTGAATCTTCATATGTTGGAATGCTATGGTGGATAATGACTTCAAGATCTTCTAACCTTCTTGGTGGATCAGGAAGTATGCTATGGATGATGTCTCATGATCTTGAGCTTGCTTCACAGGATCATTAACAATGTATGCTTACAACATGATGAAAGTTAGTAACATTATGATCATTATGTAAAGGGTGATTAATGTATGAATCTACATGTTTTGCTACTGATCTAAGTATGTGAAATAATAAAAGGAATGTGAGTTCTAGTTGGATGAAACTATGGGTAAACAATGGGCTTCTATTTATAGGGAAACTGAGTGACCAGTTGGCGGATCCGGCGGATCCCAAAAATTGGATCCGTCTTTGTAATCGTTTGGATCCGTCAAATCAGGACAACTAAGAGATTTCCAAATCTTTCTAAATCTTGCACAATCTTTCCATATCTTTGTCAAGTCATTTCAAGATCTTTCAAAGTCAACTTAGTAGCTTAAAGATCTATACAAAATACTACCTAAATCTTTCCATATCTATGTCAAGTCATTTCAAGATCTTTCCATATCTACCAAAGTCAACTTTGTTACTTAAGAATCTTTCCAAAATATATTTCAAATCTTCCTAAGATTTTCTAATGATGTATGCAATGATGTCATCCTAATATTTAACTAATAAAGTTTCCATTTTAAGAAATAAACATGTAAACTTGTATATGTTGTTCTTCCTAGTAAACTTGTAATGTGTAACATGTATCCTAGTGATCATGTAACATGTATATGCTAGCTTTAACTAATATATGTTTGTAAAATGAGGTTCTAAGTAGAATGATTGACCTAACCGTATTTTAAACATTCTAAATGGTTTGTTATGGGTTTGATCATAATGCCACATAACAAACATGTACGAACCTGTGTTGTATCATACGAGGACTCGAGAGGTGTTGAATGTATGTTGAGACAAGATATGATTACAAGTAACTTGTACATTTTACGCTATGTATCAAGTTACATGTTTGTCATCAATCAAAACAAACGAGACTGCTTACACTAACAATCTCCCCAACGATACTGTTTGCACTAACAGAAGCCATTCTCGCTCTCTGGCATTCCGTAAAGCTTCTCACTTGGTCTATTCACTTCCTTGAGAACCTCGACCTGAGCCTCAAGGATTTTTGCTGGAAGGGGTGAACTGATTGTCATCCCTAACGATCTGACTCTGAGAGGTTTAATTCGCTCTTCTCTGCTGAGGGCATCAGCAACTATATTTTCCTTGCTTGGGTGATAACGGATCTCACAATCGTAATCACTGAGCAATTTCAACCATCGGCGTTGTCTCATGTTCTGCTCCTTCTAGGTCAAAATATGTTGTAGGCTTTTGTGGTCGGTGTACACCAAACATTTGGTGCCATAAAGGTAGTGTCTCCAGACCCGGAGTGCAAACACAAATGAACCTAACTCTAGGTCATGGGTTGTGTGGTTCTTCTCATGAGTTTTCAGTTGTCGAGAAGCATATGCTATGACTTTCTCTTTTTGCATTAGCACAACTCCCAAGCCTTTACGTGAAGCGTCGCAGTAAACAACGAAGCCTTCACTGCCTTCTGGTAGGGCCAAAATAGGTGCACTGCACAACTTATCCTTAAGGGGTTGGAAAGCGTCCTCTTGCTTATCTCCCCAATCATACTGCATATTCTTCTGGGTTAGTTTAGTCAAAGGCTTCGCTATCTTGGAGAAACCTTCGATAAACCTTCTGTAATACCCAGTGAGTCCTAGGAATTGGCGTATTTCGATGGGTGTTTTAGGTGTTACCCAATCCTTAACAGACTCGATCTTTGCAAGATCCACGTGAATGCCTCGACTGTCAATCACGTGACCCAAAAATTAGATGGTTGTTATCCAAAACTCACATTTGGAAAACTTAGCATACAACTCTTCCTTCTTCAGTAGCTCTGAGATTAGTTTGAGATGTTACTCATGCTCTTTCTCACTCTTAGAGTAAATCAGGATGTCGTCAATGAAAACGATTACGAATTTGTCCAAATACGGTTTGCACACTCGAATGGCATAACTTGATATTCGTAATGATCGTATCTGGTCCTGAATGCGCTCTTCGGGATGTCTGTTTCCTGAACCCTGAGTTGATGATAACCTGACCTTAGGTCGATCTTTGAATAGACCGACGAACCTTGAAGTTGATCGAATAGGTTGTCGATTCTTGGGAGTGGGTATCGGTTCTTAATAGTCAATTTGTTCAATTCCCGATAGTCTATGCACATCCTGAAGGATCCATCCTTCTTCTTAACAAACAGGACCGGAGCTTCACGTGGTGAAGAACTCGGTCTGATAAATCCTTTTTCCGAAAGTTCAGCCAACTGGTTTGACAGCTCTTGCAATTTTGTTAGTGCTAGTCGATAGGGTGCTTGATTCACTTCTAAGGTTTGGTTTAGTGAACAATGGTGTTTCTATAAAACCTCATGTCCTACTCAATCTAGTATCCCCAAGGAATTAGTGAAGGGTTAGGAAACTGTTCCAAAGATAATGCCTCGGGTTGCACCGTATGGTCTTAAGACTTCTTTTGGGTTACAAGTCAACTTTTGGTAGGTCTCTAGACCCCTAAATGTTTGGTGGTTCACTTATTGTTTAATTATGTCGAGGGTTCCTTCCTGTGTTGCTAGGAACCTATTACCATAAGGTAAGCGGAAGAGTTTCCCATCGTGGGTGATTACGGCGTGGTATTTCGACATACAGTCTATGCTGGGGATGACGTCGAAGTCTCCAGGTTTTGTGGGCATAGGGTCGCTGTTGGTTGAAGAGTTTTGCAGGTCTAGAGTACAACCTTGAAGGATGGTATTGATTGCTACTAGAAGTCAGTTGGTTGGCTCAGTAGTGTACTTAGTACTTAACGCGGAGGGTATGATCCTGTAGAATGGTGTTGATTGCTACTAGCAATCAATCAGTCGAATTGTTTAAGCACCTAGCGTTCTACGCAGAAGATATAATTTCGATTAAGGATCTGAATATAACTGTCGCGACTATTTGACAAAATTGCTATAAAGCAAGAATATGTTCCGGCCACATATAAGGTTATGAGTTATCCGGTAGCTGTCGAACTTAAATATTTGTCTGATTGACGATGCAGTATCTCAGAATCGTAAGGGGTAGTGTAACGTGAGATGTTAATCGGTGGGGTCATCTTATGATGGCTAGTGGGGTAAGTTATCCTTTCGGCTTTAGACGTGGTATGGTGTAGGGCTGGTTCTAGGTGGTAAGTTGACGCCAAAGTCTATTCGGTTACGGTGTTTTCTAGTACGGTTGCCCATGACTTGCACTATTTTTATGTGCTCGCACACGCGAGTTTCTGATTTCTCAAAAAAGGGAATTAGTAGGTTTGACAACTTTTTTATTTTATTTTATTTTTTATTTTTTTTAAGGCAAACATTCCTAGCATAGTATGGTCCTACCCGAATTATACATAGGTGATCAGGACATATTGGTTTTTCTGCTCGCGAGGTTGCAGCATAAACTACTTTTCAAAAAGTAAAGAATTCGTCGGGCGGTAACATAATAGTTTGTAAAATGGTTTGCATACTGTTGATGCAAATAATGTTCTAAAAACGTTATTTATATCTTTCGATTACTTCACGTTTTGAGGATGATAAAATGTGAAATCACGATACGTTAAAATTAACGTAAACAAGTCTTTAATCGGAAGATCCCGTTTCTACGCAAATCACTCTTGAACAAAGTTACAACTTGAACTAGTGATCAAAGAAGTGAATTCATGTTTTGAAAATTCACATTTTAAATGGGACAAAACATTTTTTCAAAAATACACATGACAAATTATTTTTGAAATATTAAGAAATGTTTTAATGGAAAAATAAGTTTGAAAATCACAACAGCTATTTTCCCCCCCAAAATCAGCTCCAACCTTCCCCAAATAAGTTTTCACCAGAAAAGACAAAATTTGGAGCGTCCTAGTCTACCACGGCTCCACGGTACCGTTAAATTTAACGGAGCCGTGGGGTATTTAACGGAGCCGTCCGTACCATTTTTTCTGTAACGTTCAGATTTTCTTTGCCTATAAATACCAACCCCTTTCACAGTTTTAGGCACCCTTCACACACAGAAAAATCCCCTAGCTTAGTTTCTCAAACCTTCACTTCTTTAGATTAGTTTTTCTTTGTTTCAAGAGTGATCCAATCATCCCTCAAGTGATCCTCTTCATACCTCTTCACTAGGAAGAGAAGAACACAAGTATCCAAGTAGATACAAGGTGTTGTCATCCCTCTTCATTAGCAAGAGAAGAACACAAGTATCCAAGTAGATACAAGGTGTTGTCATCCCTCTTCATTAGCAAGAGAAGAACTCAAGTATTCAAGAAGATACAAGAGTTATAGTTGTTAGGTTTTTGTAACACTTGTTACATCCTTGATTGTATCTTAGCATACATCAAGATTATCTTTCTTTTGTGAGTGAGAGTGAAGATCAAGTGTGATCTTTAGAGATAGTGAACATCTCTTATAGCCATTGGGATTGTGTGATTGATCAAGAAGATCAAGGGTCGATAGATTAGTGTTAGTTGAGTAGAGTGAAGTGAGTGTTGATCATTGTGATCGTGTTGAGATCTTGGTGATCTCTTGAAGCCATTGGGCTTGAGTGTTTGGTCACGTGGACCTTGGTAGATTGGTGCTAGCTAAGATTAGCACTCGAAATCTAGCTTAGTGTCGGTAATAAGATAAGCGACGTGTACGGTTTTCTCCGCCTGAAGGGAGGTTGTTGATATAGTGTTTGAAACTCTCGAGTGTGGTACTCGGGGAGTGGAGTAGGGCGAAGAAGAGCTTCGTTTCCGAACCACTATAAATCCTTTGTCTCGGTTTGATCTTTCCAACTCTACTCTTTACTTTCATTACTTTATATTTGTTAGTTTAGTGTGTAGTTCATATTGGTGTTGATTGATTACATATAGAGTTCGAATCAAAGTTTCCAATAACCAACTTTTAAAACAAGATTTTTAAAAGAATTTTAAACCGGTAAACTATTCAACCCCCTTCTAGTTTCCCACAATTGGTATCAGAAACCACGTCAGTCAAGATTTTAAAGTATATTGTATTTTAAAACTTGAATCGATCAATGGATTCTGACAAATATCTAGAAGGGCAATCTATGCAAAGACCACCACTTTTCGAAACCGATTGTTTTATATATTGGAAAACAAGATTCGAAACGTATGTGAAATCAAAAGACATTGATCTTTGGCATGTTATTACCGAGGGTGACTTTCAACCTATTCAAATGAATCCGGAAACTAAAAAGGATGAAATAATTTCTTATGATAAACAAAGTGATGAACTTAAAAGGAAATTAGCCAAAAATAATGAGGCTAAAATGATGATTTATAATGCTTTGCCTAAAAAGGAATTCGAAAGAATCTTCATGTGTAATACGGCAAAAGATATTTGGAAAACTTTGTTAGTTACTCACCAAGGTAATAACCAAGTCAAAGAGAACAAGATAGATCTTCTTGTTCAACAATATGAACAATTCTCCATTTCGGAGGATGAGTCAATAGATAATGCTTTTGCTAGATTTAATACTATTATCACTAGTCTTAAAGCTCTTGATGAAGGTTATTCTAGTAAGAACTATGTTAGGAAGTTTCTTAGAGCTCTACATCCTAAATGGAGAGCAAAGGTCACCGCCATAGAAGAGTCAAAGGACTTGGCGGCATTGTCACTCGATGAACTTATAGGAAATTTGAAAGTTCACGAGATGATCAGCAAGAAGGATTCCGACATTGTCAAAGGCAAAAGTGAGAGAGTTAGATCTCTAGCATTAAAAGCCAAGAAAGAGTCCAGTGATGAGGAATGTTCGAGTTCCGGTAGTGAAGATGAAGAGTACACACTAGCCGTTAGGAACTTTAGAAAGTTCTTTAGGAGGAAAGGTAGATTTCCTAGACAACCTCGCGATGAAAGGAGGTCATCTCAAAAGAATCGTGATGAAAGGAAAGGGACAAGTGATAGGAAATGCTATAGATGCGGAGATCCTAATCACCTCATAGGAGAATGTCCTAAACCACCGAACTCCAACAACCAAAGAGCTTTTGTAGGAGGCTCTTGGAGTGATAGCGGTGAAGAAGAAGAGAAGAAGCCTAACAATGAAAAGTGCCTAATGGCTCAAGCTTCTAACGAGGTACATTCCGACTCTTCTTATTATAGTGATAATAATTCGTCAATAGATGATAGTGAATTGCATGACGAATACAACAAACTATGCGTAGTTAGTACTAAGATCTTAGATAGAAACACAAAACTTAAGTTAAAACTACAAGAACTAGAACTAAAAGATCAAGTCAAAAGACTTGAGAAAAACAAGGAAGTAGACTTAGGATGTGGGTCATGTATAAGTCTTCAAGTAGAAAATGAAAAGCTTAAAGAAAATGCTTTAAGAATCATTAAGTTTGATGAAGGAACTAAAAAGCTTAATGATATACTTGAAAATATTAGATATAGTGAACATGACCGTTCGGGTTTAGGATTTGACCCAAATCAGGCTTCTACAAGTGGTACCAAACAAGTTAAATTTGTAATGCCTGAAACGTCTAAGTCTGAAGGGGACGGCACCACTAAAGGTACAGACGGCACCACTAAATTTAGTGGTACCGTGGTACCGTATGGTGCTAAAGACGAAACTGGGTCAATTTTAAAAAATAGCCTAAGTCCTAAACCGAGTCACATAGTTAAAAATAGTTCTAGTGTGTCTACTCCAAGTAAAGGGGAGGTCAAAAGCTCTTACAAACCATTGTCATCTCCCAAACATGGATTTGTAAAGCGTGACACTAGGTCGACTACTCCTCCGCCTAGAAAGGTGAACTCTCCCAAACCTCGGTCTAGAACTCCTCTACCGAGAGGTAACTTTAGAAGACAAAATCATCCAAGTAACTTTCCCGTAACTTGGAATGATCGTCCACCAAAAGGTTACTTACCATGGGAAATGTGTCCTCCATTCTCACATCCTAAACTAACGCAACAAATGCGTAGGATGTTTGACTCTAACAACTTTGGACCCATGAGATATTGGGGACCAGATGTTTGAACTTTTGTTTTGCTAGGAAAACATGAGTGTAAATAAATTTCGGAGTCTAACAAAAGGAGTATGTTATGTTATCAAACAAGTCTGGTGACGCAAAAGTCAAGTCGTGTCTTACATGCTCAACATTCAACAAAGGTAGTCTTGTCCTCTAGTTTTAAGAGCAACACCTCAGGTATAGGTACGCTTTCTTAAAACACCCTTTGTTAGTAGTAATGTTTGGCATGAAATAGTGTAGTTAGAATCTAACATGGTAGGCACTATAACACAGAAACTCTATTCACATCTCATCATGTCAAACTCAACTTGTCCAGAAATGTTCGATGATCGCATGAAGATTGATGCGTGGTTTTGCAACCTTACAACAGGTTTTACCTCTCGAGGGATCTCAAGAGGCTTACAACCCCACCAGGCAGTGTACCTGACCGATGTAGTATAGTGTAGTGGTAAGTACGGGGGATTGATCGTTCTCCACAGGGAATAGTGTTCGTTAGGTATGAAAGACTACTCTAATAGGTCTAAGGGTTGAAGAAGATTATTTTTGTATTTTTTTTTAAAAATTTTATGAAAGCAAGTAAAATCTCGGGTTTGAAAGAGTGGGCGGAATTAGTTGCTAGTCAACTAACCCAAATAACTACAAATGCAAATAAAATAAAATAACTGAAAGTAAAATGTTGGTGAAAACTTAAGTGTAGAGAAATGTGTTCACTTAGATTTCCTTACTCCCTAACTATCTTTTACCGGTTGATTAGTGTGTATTAGTTGCGTGGATGACGGGTGTATTCCTTAATACCAATCGTGGGGTGGCGTACGTACTTCCCCAACTCTACAAGCTCCTACTTCACTCCTATGTCGAGCCGGCTAGGAAGCTCCTAACATTGGATCACTAGAATTCGCTTGTGCATTAAATACAACCATAAAAACCTTTAGTACGCATTTGGTTCATGTTTCTTAAGACGTTCAAGCAAGTTACCGAATAGGAAGTTAGCCAGTTTTCTTAAGCCTAACATAGATAAACAATCATCCAATACAACTAATAACACACTAATAACCAATAATCAATAGCTAGGTTTCATTAGATCTAAGCAAACACAAGATAAATCTAGCCTAACATGTTAAACAAAAGACAAGAACAAGATAGAATCAAACAACACATAGACATATTGAATGATTAATTGATAACTTATCTTTCAATGTAACATGGAAGATCTCAAGGCAAAAAGCTTTGAAAAAGATGCTAAAATCGTCTTAGGGTTTTCTCCCAAAAATTCCACACTAAGCTCTCCACACTAATGACAAAAAATTAGAAAACTATATATAGACTTTTGGATCTGACGGCGTCACCTTATGGAGTGTGACGCCGTCACCTCGCCACTTTTAGGGTTCCCGGATGACCTTCTTGACGCCGTCCCTCTTTAGCTCTCCAAAATCCGTTCTGGCTTATCAAGGCTTGACGCCGTCAGACCTTGAACGTGACGCCGTCCCTCTTTGAATTAAGCCGTGACGCCCTTGATCAGGTTAAAGCGTGACGCCGTCAGAATTTACATGCAATTTTCACTGGCTTATCATGAGTAAATTTCACATCCACCTTTTCTTGCCAAGCCATGACGTCGTCCAGAGTAAAATCTGACGCCGTCAAAGGTAACTTTTAGCCGATTTTTGAGACTTTGTCGTTTTCTTCACTTTTATGCTCCAAAAACGTCCAAAATGCCTCCTTTTCCAGATTTCTCCTCAAAAGTACCTAAAATGACAAAAGGAACGATTTAGGGCAATATTTGATCAAATAAATACGATTTAGGGCTTAAATGACCCCTTAAAAGCGGTACACTTTTCGCTTCATCAAATACCCTTACACTTGAGATTTGCTTGTCCTCAAGCAAATGCGCTTTTATTCTAATCAAAATACAAGTTAGGGGTCATTTAATGCAAACATAAAAGTAATTACAACAAATAATCGTTCCACTTCAATTATAATAAGCACGGAGATTATAAACTAGCACCTCACAAGTAGTGTTTAGATACTCACATCTCTCAAGTGTCATCAAAATAAATCTCATAAATGAAAACGGATAATATCTCTCACTACCTGTCATAGCAAATAGATTACCATAGGCTTGGGAAAGGATCGAAAACCTCCTCCACTAGGCGTAAGCACCTGAGATAAACTATCAAAGAGGGCTTTTACATGGGTTATAACGTGAGGTGTAGGGAAAAGGAAAACACGGTTTTATTGGATAAAGGATATTTTACTGGTGGCGAGTTAAAGATCTTGATCAATTACATGTACTATACAATGTTGCTAAGCCAAGACTCGACTCGATCTTAAGCTAAAAATAAAATAACAAAAACATAAAAATAAACATAAAATGAAACGGGATGGTAGTCCGTATGTTTTTTCTACTTTTCTTTTTCTCATTTTTTTGTATTTTTCTTTATTTTTTTTCGATTTTTTTTTTTTTTTTTTTTTTTTTCATACACTCTTGCCCTACCATCCAAAATAATACATCATAGGGGCATTGCATCCCCCTTACACTTGAACTTTTACATAACTTTACAAATAACTATTCTAATGACTCGAATTAAGATAATTGAAAAACTTGGAGTACTTTTTAAAATATTTAGCACATATGGGGTAATAAATGATGTTCTTCCCCATTACTCCATTACACTAGTACTTTACCCATGAGTCCCAATCGTCCCAAAACAATATGTACAAGGATATGACTCGACTTAGAAACCATGTAATCAACTAGATAATTAACTTGGGTTTAAACAAATGTTGTAACAATAATGCACTAAAAATGAGTGCATACAAGGTAGGCTAAGGCGATTTGGGTGTACATTTTAGTGGGGTGTAACAAATTCTTCCTTTAAGTAAAATGCTTAAAGGTCGAAACGAAAAGATAGGCTCTGAGGGGTGTACTAGGGGTATCGTGTACTAAAAATGAGTACAACGCAAAGGGTGTGGGAGAATTACTTGACCAATGTTGCCAATGTAATTATAACAAAAACACAGGTGTAAAACAATGGGTTAATCCTAATGCCTCTTATCATGTAGTAAATCTAACTACACGAATGTAGTCTCACTTGTGGCCTTGGAATGGTCCTAACGCAAGTTCTAGAATCTAAGTGCTACCGGTACACACATCATAGCATAAATGCTTTTCCTACCAATTCTAGGGGCGAACCTCACATATTTGGGGGTGGAAAATTTTTTTAGTGGTACGGTTTTTGTGCTAGTCATATAACTCCTATCCGTGAGACGCTCATTAAGATCAAAGTTTCACTCCTATATGTTGTAAAAAAATTTAAGTTTGGCACTAAAATTACCTTAACAAGTATTTCTCTCAGTTTTATTACACATCTACTATTAAACAAACAAAAATCAAGCGTAATAGCATTCTCTAAAATCGTACTTTTACCCTCCCCTTACACTTAAGATGAACATTGTCCCCAATGTTCAAATAACAAGATGTAAAAGTAAAAAGTAAAAGAATGAAATCAAATACTCCCCTGATTCGCTCGGTGGATAATGAAATAACACGGTTAAATCTTCTTCCAAAGTAATGTTGAAGCTCCATGACTAATGCATCGCCATAAGCTTGATTCAAAACATTTCCTTGTCCAAAATAACCTGTTAAACCTGAGAAAACAAACACGAAAACCTGCATAACATCGGTGGGATAAATCTATATATAAGGATATAATGCTTGTGGAATGATAACTTTGCAGATTCCTAGAGATTATAAGTTGGAGATTTTAATAAAAACTTTTTAAAAACAAAACTTTCAAAAATTTCTGAAAATTAAATCTGACGCCGTCAGGTTATAAACCCTGACGCCGTCAGAAATGACCTAACAAAAATTTTCATTTTAAGTTTCCGGAAAATTTCTGGAAAAACCTTTACCTTACTTCCTGGAAATCCTGCAAAACATCATTATGACTCGATACAAGCATTTGACTCAAACAAATACTAATATGTATGTTCATTTAATATTATTACGATTCATGTTCATTTGTGTTCTAATAAACCAATTTAGATTTCCCTTACACTTATCTTTTGCAAAATACCTTTATATGTAGTTAAGACGAAGTTAAAAACAAAATAAAGCATTTTCACAAATTAGTTTTTAACATGAATCAATAGGAATAAAAATTAAACATACATACGGAAACAAATAAAAACAAACAAACAAACAAATAAACACACAAAGCAAATAAATAGAATAAAGCTTGGGTTGCCTCCCAAGAAGCGCTTTTCTTTATTAACGAGTCTTGTAGCTAGACTCAAAGTCCATCTATCTAGTGTCGCTTATGCTCACGTACCCGAGTGTGAGCCATCTAATTGTTGCCTCATCTTTCTTGTATTCATCATTTAGCTCCAAACATCCATGATAATATCTCTTATTTTTCTCATGTGGATATTTGAGCCCCTTCCCCTTATCATTCTCACTTAACAAGTCGATAGGCATAATTCTATTGCAAGATTCAATGGGGTAGTTCTTAAACCTAGGATGTGCTCGAGGCATTTGATAGACAAAATCTTCATCCCCATCCGAGAATGTAATTAACCCGTCCACAAGTTTTTCGTCAAGGTTGGTCAACCTTTTGAAGGGTTCTCCAAAAATGACTTGGGTTAATTTGTTATCAATGAATTCTCCTAAGCTCTCCATAACCATAAAATCCACCAAATACACAAAACTTCCAACGAATACGTGTAGTGGCTTAGTCCTAGCAACGATGTTATCACCTTGATATTCTAGCTCATCTACCATGATTTTATTATAATTAGCGCGAGAGATAATGTTCATAGGCAAAGATGAGTTAAGATAAGCATAAAAATCATGGTAACCAATCTTACACGGGAATTGCATGTTAAGGAGGCTATCCTTTTTTATCTTAGTCCTAGGGTCAACATACTTAAAGGGATCAATTTCCTCTTTTCCCCATTCCTCGTTAACTACTTCTCCATTACCGGTATCCTCATCGGAGTCTGAGTAGTAAAACGGACTAACATAGTCATTCTCATGGTCAGACTCCTCCATCTCAGAATTGTTACCAAAGTGATGGTCGGGTGAAAGGTTGTTGTTTTCTATGATGGGGGCGGGAACGGGTAGTTGAAAGTTTGCACGGCGAAAAACACGAATAACAGGGATCAAATGACCAATGTTACTCATGAGGTAAGTGGAAGGTATCACAAACAAAAGTACAAAGAAACAAGATAGACTAAAGAAAACCTAGAAAAATAAAATAAAAATCTCACTAGAAAGGAATCTAGTGAGTAGACCTATAAAATAAAAATTCAACCTAAACAATAACTATTCCCCGGCAGCGGCGCCAAAAACTTGATGCGTGGTTTTGCAACCTTACAACAGGTTTTACCTCTCGAGGGATCTCAAGAGGCTTACAACCCCACCAGGCAGTGTACCTGACCGATGTAGTATAGTGTAGTGGTAAGTACGGGGGATTGATCGTTCTCCACAGGGAATAGTGTTCGTTAGGTATGAAAGACTACTCTAATAGGTCTAAGGGTTGAAGAAGATTCTTTTTGTATTTTTTTTTTATAATTTTATGAAAGCAAGTAAAATCTCGGGTTTGAAAGAGTGGGCGGAATTAGTTGCTAGTCAACTAACCCAAATAACTACAAATGCAAATAAAATAAAATAACTGAAAGTAAAATGTTGGTGAAAACTTAAGTGTAGAGAAATGTGTTTACTTAGATTTCCTTACTCCCTAACTATCTTTTACCGGTTGATTAGTGTGTATTAGTTGCGTGGATGACGGGTGTATTCCTTAATACCAATCGTGGGGTGGCGTACGTACTTCCCCAACTCTACAAGCTCCTACTTCACTCCTATGTCAAGCCGGCTAGGAAGCTCCTAACATGGGATCACTAGAATTCGCTTGTGCATTAAATACAACCATAAAAACCTTTAGTACGCATTTGGTTCATGTTTCTTAAGACGTTCAAGCAAGTTACCGAATAGGAAGTTAGCCAGTTTTCTTAAGCCTAACATAGATAAACAATCATCCAATACAACTAATAACACACTAATAACCAATAATCAATAGCTAGGTTTCATTAGATCTAAGCAAACATAAGATAAATCTAGCCTAACATGTTAAACAAAAGACAAGAACAAGATAGAATCAAACAACACATAGACATATTGAATGATTAATTGATAACTTATCTTTCAATGTAACATGGAAGATCTCAAGGCAAAAAGCCTTGAAAAAGATGCTAATATCGTCTTAGGGTTTTCTCCCAAAAATTCCACACTAAGCTCTCCACACTAATGACAAAAAATTAGAAAACTATATATAGACTTTTGGATCTGACGGCGTCACCTTATGGAGTGTGACGCCGTCACCTCGCCGCTTTTAGGGTTCCCGGATGACCTTCTTGACGCCGTCCCTCTTTAGCTCTCCAAAATCTGTTCTGGCTTATCAAGGCTTGACGCCGTCAGACCTTGAACGTGACGCCGTCCCTCTTTGAATTAAGCCGTGACGCCCTTGATCAGGTTAAAGCGTGACGCCGTCAGAATTTACATGCAATTTTCACTGGCTTATCATGAGTAAATTTCACATCCACCTTTTCTTGCCAAGCCATGACGCCGTCCAGAGTAAAATCTGACGCCGTCAAAGGTAACTTTTAGCCGATTTTTGAGACTTTGTCATTTTCTTCACTTTTTATGCTCCAAAAACGTCCAAAATGCCTCCTTTTCCAGATTTCTCCTCAAAAGTACCTAAAATGACAAAAGGAACGATTTAGGGCAATATTTGATCAAATAAATACGATTTAGGGCTTAAATGACCCCTTAAAAGCGGTACACTTTTCGCTTCATCAAAGATCATGCGTGACAATTTTGAATTAAGCATTGATGAGTGAATCAAGTTTCCTTCCTTGCACATAAGTAATCTTGCCTAAATTAAGTATCCCTTTAAACTTATGTATACTATATGTATGAGATACATAGTTTAAGTAATAGTCTTTGTTGACACTGACGCCCATATCCACAAAAACGAAACTCACAAGAGACGAAGAAGGTGAGTGCGCGGATATAACTAGGTTAGGGGCATAATAGGTAAAGTAGTTTACCTAACGGCAAGTAGGTCCATTATCATGAATAGTGTTGGCTTTGTGCCCACTTGTAAGAAGTGTCCCAAAACTTCTTACATCAAAGTGTTTAATGTATCATACCATACATTAAAGATACTACACACTTGAGATTACGATATCTTGAGGAGATTGATGTAGAAAATGTTTCTATACCAACTCTGATAATGTGAGAGTTAGTGTGAATTGTAACATAAAGAGTAATGTTTGTACCTTCATAGGTTGATTAACAAACATCTTGGTTCCCCAAGAAACAAACTTCTCTTATTGTCACCACGACCGAAGCCGAGTACGTAAGCGCCGGAAAGGCATGACAACAAACACTATAGGTGAGACAACCTCCTATGAAGAGTAGCAGTCAAGATGCCATTAGACTTGACCGGGAACCCTGTAGTTTGCTCATGAATGAAGCTCGTCGAAGTACATCATCTCCTCCGTCTCTTGAATGAAAACATTGTCAATTCACCAACCAATACGTTCTCGTCACCCCACTAATGACTATTTAGATAATTCTTTCGAATTATTAAAGTCATCATCCACCTCTCTCCTCATGACCTCTTAATAATTCACTTGAAATATTAACGTCATTTCTCACGTCTTGTTTCATGGCTCATTTGTCATTTCACTCACATCGCCTCATGACTCTTAAGTCATTCCTCTCATCCCGCTTATGACTATTTCGATATTTCAATGGAAATATTAAAGTCATCTCTCGCGTCATATGTTATGTACGTTTCATCCCCTCTATGACTCCTCAAATATTTTACGGGAAATATTGAACTCATTCTCTATAAATCACCCATGACTTCTTAAGTCATCTATGTAACTCATCTCATGACTTTTAGAAATTCCTCTAGAAATTCTAAGTCATTCCCTCACAACTCGTCACATGACTTCTTGAATATTTCACGGGAAATATTAAGTCATTCCTCGCGTCTCGTACTCCGACTAATTAAATATTTCATGGGAAATATAATAGTCATCCTCCAAAACACAACTCATAACTTCTGTTTATTTCACGGGAAATACTAGAAGTAAACCTTCATCCAATGACAACTTAGTCAATTTCCTTGGAAACACTAAGGTCATTTCCGGTCATCCCATTTAATCATCTTTCGTCAAAAAGTCTATTAGGTATAAACTTTTTCCTCATGTCAAAAAGTCTTACTAAATAAGTAAGATTAATCAGCTAAAAATCAAAACGGAAGAAAAATTGGACCATTAGATATAAGGCTCCATTAAAGAGTCACGGCTCCATTAATGTTTAATGGAATCGTGGAGCCGTGCATCTGAAAAACGCGCCCATTCTCCTTTCTTCTGCACAGACTTTCCAAAAACACCCAAAAACACTTTCTCTTGCTGTCAAAACCGAACCATAACACCTTAATTCAACTAAACTCTTGCAAATCAAGATTGAGGCATTGGAATCAACAAATCCTAATCACAACATCACTAATTGTAAGTAAATCACTCTTAATTTCATTTAATTTGAGTCTAGGGTTTGTTCTTGAGTATAAATCCGAATTGGGGATTTTCAAAATTAGTTAAACCATTGTGAAATTAAGACTAGAATTAGACAATGTGGCATTCACATGATTCCCTAAACCTAGGATTTCCAAAAACCCATTTATGTTGCAAAACCTAATCCGAAATTAATCACTAAATTCGGATTATGATTGATTATCTATAATGGAATCATGTTTAGGATTACTAAAATTGGATTAGGAACGTTCTACATTAAAGCTTTTCAAACTAAAAGCTCGTTAGCGCCATGTTGAGGCATTTGCCAAACACCCCAAATTCGATCATTTTTCGAAAAACTTCACAAGTCTAGGATCATGAAACCTTTTTCATGCATTGTTGATGTAAATTAAAAACGTTTTTTTTTTTTTTTTTTTTTTTTTTTTTTTCATGCATACATGAACTCTCAAATATGGCTCGAAGTACATAATTGATATGTACTGTTCGACATATTTGATTGAGCAAAAGTGAAGTTAGGAGCGTTTGGGTAATCTCTTTAGGATAGTTTTAGAGTCGAGATTGCCGCACCTCCACATTGTTTGCATTTAGGCACTCACACTAGAAATGTAATCATTAATATGCAACGAACTAACATATACAAAAATTACTTTTTTGTAGATCACAATGCCTCGAAATGATTATCAAGATACCAAACAATACATTCTTAGTACTCTTGAAAATCTAAACATTCCTGATGAGCAAAAAGCTTATTTCGCAAAAGTCCAAAATCGATACATACACGAAGGGCGTGTAGTCGATGCACTCTATGTCACGACAGACAACATCAGTGCCTGTTTCCCTTCTATCGAGTTCGATTGTTTATACAAAATAAACGATCAAGTCTGCCCTCGTTTTATTCTCGAGTTTTATAGTCGTGTCCGTACCTACACTGATCTTGACGGAAACGTCTTCCTTGATTTTTGGATTCGACACCAAAATATCATCTTGTCTGTCACCGAGATTGGTCACATTCTCGGTATTCCCTCATATGGTCAGTGTGCATTCACTAAAGACCATTCTCTAGAGTCTCTTTACTATAATCTTGAGAACGAAGGTGCTTATTGTACCGAAGTTCCCGACATTGAAGTAATGAAACAAGTAATCCAAATCCCTCGAGTCACCAACACGTATCAAAAACGTGATGGTTCCATTGTCTACCTCGACCTAAACAAAATATACCTCAAAGAGCTCCGTCCTGATATTAGAAATTGGGAACTTCTTCTGCGTGAGAACGCGTTAAGCCTTGCAGGCAACCGTGATCACGTTCCGGCAAGTCTTGCCCACATGCTCTATTGTCTTAGTATCGAGGAACCTTACAACCTCGCATACTACATGGTCAAACGGATGGCCAGTATTCATCGTCGTTCCGATGAGCTCATGCCATATGGCATGTTGCTTACTCGTTTATTCAGGTGGGTTATACAAACCTACCCATCTATCAATGATGTCGACTATGTCCTAGTCAATCCGGTTATGAAACCTCTTGGTGGACCACGACGTCGCACAAAGCAACGTAAGGACAAAGGGTCCAAACTTGGTCGTAAATCCACTTCCGATATTCCCCGTTATTCCTCCTCATTCGGTCACAGTTCGTCCTCTCAACCCATGGATGAGGATGATGATGAGGTGAACGAAGAAGGAACGTCTCGTCCTAATACTCCCTCTCCCGACACCTTCTTTGACAACCTTGACACCTCATCATTTCGACGAACAACCGACCTCGAAAATGGGATGGTCAACCTATCCCACGTGATGAGAAGGCAAACCACAATGTACAATCGACAAGTGGAGATGCATGAGCAAACTATCGGGAGATTCAAGTCCATAGGCAAGGCGATAAAAGGGCTTGGGAACAAAATTAAGAAGTTGGGGAAAAGAAAGGATTAGATGGAAATAACTTAAGTAGTATTGTTAATATAAGTATTATGATTAAAATACTACTAATAGTTTGTGGCATTGTTGCTTAATACATTAACTAGCTTGATGTGTTTCCTTTTAACACTTGAACATGGTTAATTCTCTTGTTAATAATCTTCATGTTGGTTTATCTTGCCTAACTCATGCATGTTAGCTTATTTTATTACATGCACTAGATGTTAAAAATGCTTGGATTCATGCATGCTTAATAGTTACCTAAATACATAGATGATCACATGATCATGTTAGTTGCTAGTTGAAACTAGCTTTAGGAATTCTATGTGTTTAGTGATTTGAGGCTTTAAGATTTGCAGCGAATGGATTCCCCAGAAATTTCCCCATTTAGGCTACCTAAAACCTGCAGACCTGGAAAGAAGGTCAAAAGAGCCCACGGCTCCATTAAATAGGCCACGGCTCCACTAAATTTAGTGGTGCCGTCGTACCTTTAATGGTACCGTGCCTCTGGAAGACGAATTTAACAATTCTCTTTCACTTTTTGACTTTCTTTTCCTGAAAAACTGCAAACAAAACCTGATTCCCATGCACCCAAATCCCCAAATTCAACATCCTTTTCAACCTTGCATGCTTATGATTTGGCTATTTAAGCCAACATCATGCATTGCCATCCTTACACCCATCCTTACACCTTCACACTCACCATACAACCATCATGGGATCAAGGGTATTTAAGAAACAAAGATTCTACATCAAAACAACAAATGAAACCAATCAAATTGATCAATGGATCAAGAATGCTCACCCACCACAAGCCTCAACAAACATCAAAGTGACAATTTTCATTGATCTCACCTTGGATGATGAAGATGATACACACACACCTATAACCTCAACCAAGTCATCATCTTCCTTCACCACACCCCAAGCTCCATCCAAGGCAACATCAACCAAACCAACATCCTCATCCTCCTCAACTATGAGAACCAACACACCTTTAACCTTCACCCCATCATCATCACCATCACCACAACCTTTGGCACTCACACTAACCCTATCACCTATATCACCTCTTGAACTAGCCACCAACACATCATCCTCATCACCATCACTATCCCTATCACCATCACCTCAACCTTTAATGAGTCACCCCATCCTTTATCCACTACAACCTCACACCTTGAGTTGCCCTTGTTGCAACTACAACCAAACCCTTATCATGAACCTTAGGGAAGACTTGAGTCTTCAATTTTCATACCTAGAACACCTCCTCACACCACCCATAGGACCCATCATCCTCCCACCACCTCCACCACACAATAGCCCAAACTAAACATGGTTATGTTTAGTCCCTTCAATAAAAGACTAGGAACCTTTTGAAGTTGGAAGCAAATCTAGAAGCCTCATGTTACTTTAGATGTTTATGTGTCTTCTTGTTAGCTTAATTTGCTTTCATATTGTAGTCATACTTATGTATGACATTTATTTGATATTTATGAAATGGGCTTTTCATTTTGCCTACTTAATCATATTTTTGTGGATGGATATTTGTCAAATGTGCTACTTGTTAGATATTGTATATTTGTCGTCTAACCTTGTTTTGTAGCACGAACCATTGCTCGATTCCTTTGTGTTCTCCAAATGAGGGGGAGTACACATCAAGGGGGAGCCTTCGTCACCTTTTTAATTAGACAAAAAGGGGGAGAAATGGGAGTAAACTCATTAAAAACTTGTTAAAACTAATTTTAACCTAACATGAGTTTATATTTTGTCATCATCAAAAAGGAGGGAGATTGTTGATGCAAATAATGTTCTAAAAATGTTATTTATATCTTTCGATTACTTCACGTTTTGAGGATGACAAAATGTGAAATCACGATACGTTAAAATTAACGTAAACAAGTCTTTAATCGGAAGATCCCGTTTCTACGCAAATCACTCTTGAACAAAGTTACAACTTGAACTAGTGATCAAAGAAGTGAATTCATGTTTTGAAAATTCACATTTTAAATGGGACAAAACATTTTTTCAAAAATACATATGACAAATTATTTTTGAAATATTAAGAAATGTTTTAATGGAAAAATAAGTTTGAAAATCACAATAGCTATTTTTCCCCCCAAAATCAGCTCCAACCTTCCCCAAATAAGTTTTCACCAGAAAAGACAAAATTTGGAGCGTCCTAGTCTACCACGGCTCCACGGTACCGTTAAATTTAACGGAGCCGTGGGGTATTTAACGGAGCCGTCCGTACCATTTTTCTGTAACGTTCAGATTTTCTTTGCCTATAAATACCAACCCCTTTCACAGTTTTAGGCACCCTTCACACACAGAAAAATCCCCTAGCTTAGTTCTCTCAAACCTTTCACTTCTTTAGATTAGTTTTTCTTTGTTTCAAGAGTGATCCAATCATCCCTCAAGTGATCCTCTTCATACCTCTTCACTAGGAAGAGAAGAACACAAGTATCCAAGTAGATACAAGATGTTGTCATCCCTCTTCATTAGCAAGAGAAGAACACAAGTATCCAAGTAGATACAAGGTGTTGTCATCCCTCTTCATTAGCAAGAGAAGAACTCAAGTATTCAAGAAGATACAAGAGTTATAGTTGTTAGGTTTTTGTAACACTTGTTACATCCTTGATTGTAACTTAGCATACATCAAGATTATCTTTCTTTTGTGAGTGAGAGTGAAGATCAAGTGTGATCTTTAGAGATAGTGAACATCTCTTATAGCCATTAGGCTTGTGTGATTGATCAAGAAGATCAAGGGTCGATAGATTAGTGTTAGTTGAGTAGAGTGAAGTGAGTGTTGATCATTGTGATCGTGTTGAGATCTTGGTGATCTCTTGAAGCCATTGGGCTTGAGTGTTTGGTCACGTGGACCTTGGTAGATTGGTGCTAGCTAAGATTAGCACTCGACATCTAGCTTAGTGTCGGTAATAGGATAAGCGACGTGTACGGTTTTCTCCGCCTGAAGGGAGGTTGTTGATATAGTGTTTGAAACTCTCGAGTGTGGTACTTGGGGAGTGGAGTAGGGCGAAGAAGAGCTTCGTAGCCGAACCACTATAAATCCTTTGTCTCGGTTTGATCTTTCCAACTCTACTCTTTACTTTCATTACTTTATATTTGTTAGTTTAGTGTGTAGTTCATATTGGTGTTGATTGATTACATATAGAGTTCGAATCAAAGTTTCCAATAACCAACTTTTAGAACAAGATTTTTAAAAGAATTTTAAACCGGTAAACTATTCAATCCCCCTTCTAGTTTCCCACACATACAATTTATAGAGTAGTAGGAAAGCAATTCATTATTGGCAGAATAACATCAAAGTTATAGTTTAGCTTATAATTGATTAGTGAAACAGTCCATATGGTGACAGCAAAATAATTTGTAGCGAAATGGCAAAATAATTTGTGCCGTGATAGTAATGCAGATTTGCTGTTTAGATTTAGCGGTGGTAAAAGTAGCTCATCAAAAGAAAATAGTTTACAAAAATTGTAGGGTAATTGTAACATGGTTTACAAAAACTAGTGAAATCGTTTGTTAGTTTACAAACTAATAGTAAGGTGTGAGCTTCGTAAAATGATTTGTAATACCGTTTGTAAGGCAATATGAAGATAATTCCTTGTTTCGAAGAAAGTAGTGAGTTCAGAATTTTGACTCTGTAATCTAGTAGTAAAACGATTTGTAGTATGACTGCAAAATAGTCTTTGGCATACTTGTAAACAGTTCGAGTGTTGGTAGCAATACCATTTATTATTTCATGAAAAGATAATAAGGTAGACAACTGGTTTATAGTATGAGTTCAAGTAGTTGAAAAGCGATGGCAAGTGGTTTGTTAACTGATAGCAAAAATGAGTAGTGCAACAAGCGGCGATTGGTACATCTAGTTGACTTAGGATCGCTGATAGTCAGGAGTCAAATAAACTTACACCTCCTAATAAATGTTCACCAAATCCATACAATACGATGGGGTTCACAAAAAGATACTAATGAAGTCTTACAGGAACGTAACATAAAAGAGTCTAAACTTAAGTCTCGTTACATAGGGTAGTCATTCTTATGACATCACGTTTTAAGTCTTGGTTTCCTCTCGCTCATGTTTTCCTTGATTGTCCACTTTTCCTTGGTTCTTTGGTTCCTGACACTCGTTCTTGTAGTGCCCCTTCTTTCCACACCTAAAACAGGTTACCTCAGCCTTCTGATTATTTCCTGGTATTGTTTGTGCTACTGCAAAGGTTTTAGACCTACAATCTGTAGCCAGGTGTCCAACCTTCTGGCACTTGCGGCACCTCACGATGCAGGGCCCGTTGTGGTGTAGTTTGCAATGACTACACGTTGGTAACTTCCCAGCATAAGCCTTTCTGTCACTAGGTGCAGTAATGTAAGTTTTGGCCAACTTTGGCTCCCTGAGGGGTTGCGGAACTCCTTTTTTTCCTTGTTTGTTCTCCCGTTTCCTCTTTTTGTTAATGTTCACAGCTCCTTGAAGTGCCCCTCGGTACATGAAGTCGCAAGCCATGTGGATTCCTAACTCGTAGGCAGCAATAGTCTCTTCTACCCGCTGGGCTATGAGTTGTTCCATGGCTGCGGAGTTTAGGTCTTGCCTCTCAGGTGACATGGTTCTTCACAATGAGAATAGAAGTGTGAGACATAGTAAGGATGTGTCCTAAGAGTAGGTGGTTCAAGGGGATATGTTATAGGGCGGTAGGTTAAGATCGTGCTCACATAAGTTGGTGGGTTTCTTTACGATAGTAATATAAGTGTTTCGAAAGAATAAGGCGGGTGACCAAACTTAGAGTCGGATGGTGAGTTCAAGTAGAATAAGACGAGTGTTCAAACTCGGAGTTGAAAACTAGTGAATCCATGTGGTATGTGGTGAGTATTCAAACTCGAATTGGAATAATGAGGTTACATAGGAAAAGTTATAACTCTGCGAGTATAAGCCAATATATGGTGTGTTTACCACAAGTCAGTGTATGTGGGTGTGAACTAGTAGGGGAAGGGCGAGACGCTGTGACAAGTACGGTAAGTTATATGTAAGTATATAAAAAATACTTATATCATATATGTTAAGTAAAATACTCAATATAACATAGTATAACACTTAATCATATAAAGCAAACAGCAGTCATGTCATGGCAAACGAGGCAGGCATGCATATGACGGTCATAAGGAAACGTTTTTTTGTAAAAATGGTTATAGTTTAGGGTTTATATGTACCTAGTTCTCTATAACCAAGGCTCTGATACCAATCTGTAAGACTCCCAAAAATCTGGATTTGCGGAAGCATACATGTTTGGGTGCTACTAAATTGGTAATCACAAAACACAGATATAGAGAACGGATTTGAAAATCCGTTTTGAGAATATTTTACATTTTCAAATTTAAAATGTCATACATCATGTTCAGTTTAAATAAAACAAGGCCCAATTAACATGACTGTCCCAATCAGAGTTTAATTCATGTGTAAAAACACTTCTAGTAGTTATGACCAATACCATGCCATGCCTTCATCAAATACATACTCAAACACCTGAGAAAAATATGCTAAAAGTCAGCTAACACTGGTGAGTTCATAGGTTTATAGTAAATAAGCACATATGGACCATAACAATCAAATCAGCAGGCACACACTAACCGCATGCTAGGATACGACAAACAATACGCCTAAACGGCATACCATAACAAAGGTGCCCGCGAGTGTTTATCCCCAGACACTCGGAAAATCCTACATGGTATACATTCGCGTTGACCTGCCGGGCCAACCGAACAGGGAAGTCACCCCAATAGATCTATTTATATCATACGCGCTTCCCGCAGGAATTGACGGTTGATGATATTGGGCAATAGTGGGATCATACATACTTAGGTTATCCGCATACTAATGTGTAAAAACAAAAGTTCAGTTTTAGGTCCATGAAAACAGTTTTGCATGTTTCTCATCCAAAGGTTATAAAACAGTTCATATAAAAATGGGGCTATAAACTCACCTCAAATAGTAGCAAAATCAAATAGTACAGTGCAACCGCTCCGACACGCGACCTAGATCAGTTTGGCAAGTCTTAGTGTATAACTCGTGTTTTAAACGTATTGACTCGTTTGAAAAGTTTCAAGTTTTCATGTGTTCGTATATTTCTCGTTTGATGTGTGGTAATGTGCGTTTCAAAAGTGGTTTATCGTTTAAGACTCTTTAGTAATGGCTCTGGTGAAAGTGTTAGGTGAATTAACGTGTAACGGAGACATTCGTGTGTCGTAGTCGTCGTCGGAAAATACACAAGTAATATATATATATATATATATATATATATATATATATATATATATATATATATATATATATATATATATATATATATATATATTAGATAAAGTTTAATAAGTAAGTATTTAATTAATTATAATTTGTAATTAATTAAATAAGTGTTGGTGAGTTAATATAATAATATGTATTATATTAAGGTGTGAATAAATAAAAGACAGTGGTACTGGGGTATTATTATATTATAAATTATATAAGTAATTTATAATATAATAATATTTATAAAAAAAATTGTAATTTGTATAATTATTTAATTTAATAAAATTAAATAAAGTTGTAAGTATATAAATATATAAAATATATTTATAAGTCTAAAGAACTCTAAAATATTAATTTGGAAACATTAATATTTTAATAATAAAAATAGTTTGTTTTGTCCTTTAGTCGGTTTTCACAAAAAATCTCTAAGTGTTATACTTTTAGAAAAATCGGGCATGACCTTTTCGTAATTATAAGTTTTCCATTTTCCTCAAGTGTTGCAAAATACTCAATTTAATCCCTTAAGTTATCACTATTTGCAAAACTAGTCTAAAAGTATATATTTAAGTTATAAATATATATTTCGTTACGTTTTCACAAATTACTTATAAGTCGCGAAATTAAAAGTCAACGTTTAATCAAAATTCCCAAAAGTCAACAAAACTTTATGTTGGACCGAAAAGTCCATTAAATAGTCAAATTGGGCTCAAAGTATCAAAACGAGTTCAAAACGGTTTTATTTGATAAATAACGTTTTAGTAGATCAAAATATTTATAACAAGTCGAAAAATATTCCAAAACTCATTTTCGTCACCCGAGACCATAATTGGGCCGAGTAGGCCTTTATAAGCCCAAAAGTTCAAATCTAGCCCGAAACCAAATAAACCTTTTTAGTTTACGTTATATTTCGCGTTAAGTATTAAATAAGCAAATAATCACTTTAAATAAGCAATTGGGTCAAAAAGTCCAAGTATGCCGAAAGTTTGATGGGCTCGGCCCATGTGTGTCGTACGAACCAAAAACCCAAAAAAATAAGCCGAAACAAATAAGCTAGAGCTTATTTCAATAAGCTATTAAAAATAAGCCATTGAGCACAAAATTCACCATTTCACCACTAGAGCCAAAATTTTATGTTTTTCAAAACCCCAATAATTATTTATTTTAAAACTTAGCCGATTTGGATATATACCAGAATAAGTGTATATTTTGTTTTAAACTCACGTAATTAGTTCAATTCTCATTCGTACCATCAAACTAGCATAACATGAAACAAGATTTACCACACAAGCAAGAGATAACTTAATTTGTATGAAACTTAGAAAAAAAGGTCGAGCACTTGTATATATATATACTAGCTTATAAACCCGTGATAAATCACGGACAGCTAATAACAGGTTGTATGTAAAAAAAATAAACTTAAAACAAATTAAATAATAGCAGAGCTTTTTATAATTGTTTCTTTCTGTTCTCAATTTAATTGAAGAAACAACCATTACAATATGTAATAGCTTATTTTATCAGGTTGTTCTTTTTTATTTGAAATAGATAAATATTAGTTGCAAATTTCGACCACGATTGTGTTATCAGTGTTGATTATAAATACACTTCAATCAAGTGCTTAAATAGATCCAAAACAATCTTGAACTAAAAAATTCAAAGACGGTATTCAATGAAAATTCTTACATCATTTTTGCAAACAATACGTTAAAGTTCAACTGAAATATACAAATTATCTTAACAACTCGTTAATATATAACACGATTGCTGCAACTCTCTCTAAATAGTTTTAATAGGTTGGTTCAAAAATCATACATTCAATCTCTTACGACCAAAACAACATGTTCCTTTCATCTAACCCATTTCCTACTGAGCCAATTTGAATAAATTGTGTTAATACAAATATCGTCCCAAAAACGTTATTTATATTTTATGATCTTTACTTAGTTTTGTTAATGACAAATACAAGTTATATCTTTTAGCAAATCATAAATACAAGTTAAAGTCTTTTTAGAACACATTTACATTTCACAAGATCACTAGAATTTACATTTTATACATTTACATGTTTATTTCCTAAAATAGAAACTTTATTTTTCAAAAGTTAGGATGACATCATGGCATGCATCATGTACACAATCTTGATAAGATTTTGTGATATTTTGTTTAGATCTTCAAGCCAAAGAGTTGACATTTGAAGATATGGAAAGATATGGCAAGATTTGGAAATCTATTAGCTGTCCTGCACTGGCGGATCCAAGTGCATACAAGGACGGATCCAAATTTTGGGATCCGCCGGATTCGCCAGCTGTTCACTCAGTTTGCTGATGCGTGGTTTTGTAACCTTACAACAGGTTTTACCTCTCGAGGGATCTCAAGAGGCTTACAACCCCACCAGGCAGTGTACCTGACCGATGTAGTATAGTGTAGTGGTAAGTACGGGGGATTGATCATTCTCCACAGGGAATAGTGTTCGTTAGGTATGAAAAGCTACTCTAATAGGTCTAAGGGTTGAGGAAGATTCTTTTTTTATGTTTTTATATTTTATGGAAAGCAAGTAAAATCTCGGGTTTGAAGGAGTGGGCGGAATTAGTTGCTAGTCAACTAACCCAAATAACTACAAATGCAAATAAAATAAAATAACAAAAATGAAAATGTTGGTGAGAAACTTATGTGTAGAGAAATGTGTTTACTTAGATTTCCTTACTCCCTAACTATCTTTTACCGGTTGATTAGTGTGTATTAGTCGCGTGGATGACGGGTGTATTCCTTAATACCAATCGTGGGGTGGCGTACGTACTTCCCCAACTCTACAAGCTCCTACTTCACTCCTATGTCGAGCCGGCTAGGAAGCTCCTAACATGAGATCACTAGAATTCGCTTGTGCATTAAATACAACCATAAAAACCTTTAGTACGCATTTGGTTCATGTTTCTTAAGACGTTCAAGCAAGTTACCGAATAGGAAGTTAGCCAGTTTTCTTAAGCCTAACATAGATAAACAATCATCCAATACAACTAATAACACACTAATAACCAATAATCAATAGCTAGGTTTCATTAGATCTAAGCAAACACAAGATAAATCTAGCCTAACATGTTAAACAAAAGACAAGAACAAGATAAAATCAAACAACACATAGACATATTGAATGATTAATTGATAACTTATCTTTCAATGTAACATGGAAGATCTCAAGGCAAAAAGCCTTGAAAAAGATGCTAAAATCGTCCTAGGGTTTTCTCCCAAAAATTCCACACTAAGCTCTCTCCTAATGACAAAAAATTAGAAAACTATATATAGATTTTTACATCTGACGGCGTCACCTTATGGAGTGTGACGCCGTCACCTCGCCGCTTCTAGGGTTCCCGGATGACCTTCTTGACGCCGTCCCTCTTTAGCTCTCCAAAATCCGTTCTGGCTTATCAAGGCTTGACGCCGTCAGCTATTGATCGTGACGCCGTCCCTCTTTGATTTAAGCCGTGACGCCCTTGATCAGGTTAAAGCGTGACGCCGTCAGAATTCACATGCTATTTTCACTGGCTTATCATGAGTAAATTTCACGTCCACCTTTTCTTGCCAAGCCATGACGCCGTCCAGAGTAAAATGTGACGCCGTCAAAGGTAACTTTCAGCACAATTTTGAGACTTTGTCGTTTTCTTCACTTTTATGCTCCAAAAACGTCCAAAATGCCTCCTTTTCCAGATTTCTCCTCAAAAGTACCTAAAATGACAAAAGGAACGATTTAGGGCAATATTTGATCAAATAAATACGATTTAGGGCTTAAATGACCCCTTAAAAGCGGTACACTTTTCGCTTCATCAAATACCCTTACACTTGAGATTTGCTTGTCCTCAAGCAAATGCGCTTTTATTCTAATCAAAATACAAGTTAGGGGTCATTTAATGCAAACATAAAAGTAATTACAACAAATAATCGTTCCACTTTAATCATAATAAGCATGGAGATTACAAACTAGCACCTCACAAGTAGTGTTTAGATACTCACATCTCTCAAGTGTCATCAAAATAAATCTCATAAATGAAAACGGATAATATCTCTCACTACCTGTCATAGCAAATAGATTACCATAGGCTTGGGAAAGGATCGAAAACCTCCTCCACTAGGCGTAAGCACCTAAGATAAACTATCAAAGAGGGCTTTTAAACGGGTTATAACGTTAGGTGTAGGGAAAAGGAAAACACGGTTTTGTTGGATAAAGGATATTTTACTGGTGGCGAGTTAAAGATCTTGATTAATTACATGTACTATACAATGTTGCTAAGCCAAGACTCGACTCGATCTTAAGCTAGAAACAAAATAACAAAATAACAAAAACATAAAAATAAACATAAAATGAAACGGGATGGTAGTCCGTATGTTTTTTCTACTTTTCTTTTTCTCATTTTTTTGTATTTTTCTTGATTTTTCAATTTTTTTTTTTTTTTTTTTTTTTTTTTTTTTTTCATACACTCTTGCCCTACCATCCAAAATAATACATCATAGGGGCCTCGGTTCTCCCCTTACACTTGAACTTTTACATAACTTTACAAATAACTATTCTAATGACTCGAATTAAGATAATTGAAAAACTTGGAGTACTTTTAAAATTATTAGCACATATGGGGGTAATAAATGATGTTCTTCCCCATTACTCCATTACACTAGTACTTTACCCATGAGTCCCAATCGTCCCAAAACAATATGTACAAGGATATGACTCGACTTAGCAACCATGTAATCAACTAGATAATTAACTTGGGTTTAAACAAATGTTGTAACAATAATGCACTAAAAATGAGTGCATACAAGGTAGGCTAAGGCGATTTGGGTGTATATTTTAGTGGGGTGTAAACAAATTCTTCCTTTAAGTAAAATGCTTAAAGGTCGAAACGAAAAGATAGGCTCTGAGGGGTGTACTAGGGGTATCGTGTACTAAAAATGAGTACAACGCAAAGGGTGTGGGAGAATTACTTGACCAATGTAGCCAATGTAATTATAACAAAAACACAGGTGTAAAACAATGGGTTAATCCTAATGCCTCTTATCATGTAGTAAATCTAACTACACGAATGTAGTCTCACTTGTGGCCTCGGAATGGTCCTAACGCAAGTTCTAGAATCTAAGTGCTACCGGTACACACATCATAGCATAAATGCTTTTCCTACCAATTCTAGGGGCGAACCTCACATATTTGGGGGTGGAAAATTTTTTAGTGGTACGGTTTTTGTGCTAGTCATATAACTCCTATCCGTGAGACGCTCATTAAGATCAAAGTTTCACTCCTATATGTTGTAAAAAATTTTAAATTTGGCACTAAAATTACCTTAACAAGTATTTCTCTCAGTTTTATTACACATCTACTATCAAACAAACAAAAATCAAGCGTAATAGTATTCTCTAAAATCGTACTTTTACCCTCCCCTTACACTTAAGATGAACATTGTCCCCAATGTTCAAATAACAAGATGTAAAAGCATAAAGTAAAAGAATGAAATCAAATACTCCCCTGATTCGCTCGGTGGATAATGAAATAATACGGTTAAATCTTCTTCCAAAGTAATGTCGAAGCTCCATGACTAATACATCGCCATAAGCTTGATTCAAAACATTTCCTTGTCCAAAATAACCTGTTAAACCTGAGAAAACAAACACGAAAACCTGCATAACATCGGCGGGATAAAATCTATATATAAGGATATAATGCTTGTGGAATGATAACTTTGCGGATTCCTGGAGATTATAAGTTGGAGATTTTAATAAAAACTTTTTTAAAAACAAAACTTTCAAAAATTTCTGAAAATTAAATCTGACGCCGTCAGGTTATAAACCCTGACGCCGTCAGAAATGACCTGACAAAAATTTTCATTTTAAGTTTCCGGAAAATTTCTGGAAAAACCTTTACCTTACTTCCTGGAAATCCTGCAAAACATCATTATGACTCGATACAAGCATTTGACTCAAACAAATACTAATATGTATGTTAATTTATTATTATTATGATTCATGTTAATTTGTGTTCTAATAAACCGATTTAGATTTCCCTTACACTTAACTTTTGCAAAATACCTTTATATGTAGTTAAGACGAAGTTAAAAACAAAATAAAGCATTTTCACAATTTTAGTTTTGGACATGAATCAATAGGAATAAAAATTAAACATACATACGGAAACAAATAAAAACAAACAAACAAACAAATAAACACACAAAGCAAATAAAGATTGGGTTGCCTCCCAAGAAGCGCTTTTCTTTATTAACGAGTCTTGTAGCTAGACTCAAAGTCACTCTACCCTATATAAGTGAGCTCGTCATCGAGGACGTCTTTAGGGTTATGCTTGGATTGAAGTTTCCTATTGGTCCGCTTAGTACGATATATCTTTTCAAACTTCTCTCCATCCGGGTCATACAATGTCATCTTAATATGTCATGACCCATCTCCATCTTTGGGTGGTTTGTCCCAATCCCACTTATGATCATCTTCCTCACAAGTCCACTTATTCATTCCTAGGTTAATTGGCAAAACTCCTAGGAAATCAATCATCTTCCTAAAAACTAGAGAGTCTTCAAATGGATCCAATTCGGTGTCCCTAGCCAAGAGTTGCTCTACCGTATGTGTTCGGTTAACAAAGTCCTCTTCTAGGTAAAATGGGTGTTGGGGTCCTATGAAGTCTCTATCAATCCAAGGTCCATATCTAGATGGTCTCCTATTTGATTCTAACCAATGTGGTGTCGGTTCATCACTAGTATCATATGCATGTTTCTTAACATCATAGACTGACCAAGTATCTCCTTCTCCTACCGCTATCTTAGATTCCTTACAATCAATCATAGCACTAGCGGTCGCCAAAAATCCTCTACCTATCAACAAGGGGCATGTAGGGTCGCTAACCATATCAAGGACGTGGAAATCGGCTAAAATGGTTAGTTTTCCAATGTGCACTAACACGTCCTTAACTACTCCAACCGGGTAAGCAACACTCCCATCCGCTAAACCTATTATCACCTCGGTTTCTTCAAGTTTTCCTAGTTTTAGAGAGGTGTAGAGAGGTAACGGAAGTAGGTTAAGGCTTGATCCAAGATCGGCTAATGTGTCATAGGCCTCCGAATTACCGATCTTGCAAGGTAGAACGAATAAGCCCGGGTCATCTAACTTCTTAGGTAGTTTGTTTTGAACGAAGGCGGTCCCTTTTTCGCCTAACTTGAGCTTCTTTTCATCCAACTCATCAACAACCGGACTTTCAAGGTGGAGCTCCTTGAATTCTTCGTCAAGGTTTTGAGTGGGAGGTGTTTCAACTATGTTGTTGACCAATTTGGATGTCATAACTTCTTGGTCATTTGGAACGACTTGGGTTTGTTTGAAACACGTGCTCATGGAATTGACCGAATAATATTGTGGACAAGAACTAGGGGACGAAACCGATGAAATAGCGTTGACGTTTAGTTTCGGGTTCTTGACCGTGTTGCTAGGGAGTGCTCCCATTTCTCGGTCATTGAGGGCTTTCAACAATGTGTCAATCTTATTGGTCATCTCGCTTTGTTTTTGTTTGAAATCGGCTTCAAACTTGGCTAAACGAGCTTCTTGAGATGCCATAAATTGAGACATCAATCCTTCAAAGTTATTGGTACTACCATTACCGGAAGGATTGTTGTTGAAAGTACGGTTCGAGTTGGAACCGCTTGATTGGAAACGATTAGGTGGGTTGGAAGAATTGGGTTGTTGTGCGTTTTGGTTTTGTTTCCACCTAAGGTTCGGGTGATTTTTCCATGAGAGGTTGTATGAATCACCATAAGGGTTTGGCTCGGGTTTGAAAGTGTACCACTTGTCTCCCGCTCCGTCGGTACGCGAGGATGCGTAGTCCACAAAAGCTTGTTCGGGGAGTTCCATGCAATCACGAGTGTCGTGGGGACCACTACATAATTCACACGAAGAAGTGATTTTGTTCACTTGGCTTGAAGGTTTAGGAGTCTCGTAGGATTTCATGAGAAACTTGACTTGGTCTTCAAGTTCTATGATCCTACGGTCGGAAGTGCTTGAATTGTTCAAAGGCAAAGATATTGCCTTGACCGTTTTATTCAAATCACGGGGATCACTCCAACTTTCGTTGTCATAAAGAGCAAGATCCTCTAGGAGAGCCCATGATTGTTCCGCACTTAGATCACGTAGCTTACCACCGGCCGATTGGTCAATGGTTTGCCTCGTGGAGAGATTGATATGGTCATAGAAGATTTGGACTTGGAGCCAAAGTTCTATGCCATGGTGAGGGACTTTTTGGAGTAAGTCCTTGAATCGAGTCCATGCCTCGTAGAGAGTTTCGCCTTGACGGTGTTAGAACATCAAGATATCATTCCTTAGCTTGGTAGTTCTTCCCGGTGGGAAAAACTGAGCAAGGAAACGAGTAGTGAGATCATCCCAAGAGGTGATGGATCCTGCGGGTTGACGTTCTAGCCACTGACTAGCTTGATCCCGCAGAGAGAATTGAAAGAGACGCAATCGGGTCGTCTCTCGAGTGGCAACATCAAGGTCTATAGAATCAACGATTTTAAGAAAGTCCTTGAGGTGTTGATTAGGATCTTCAGAACGAAGTCCATGGAATGCGCATCCGCTTTGCACCAACCGGATGGTGTCGGATCGCAAGGGTGTGACATTGGCTCCTTGAGTGAGCTCAATGGTGTTTCGATAGCCATGGTGGCTAGGACGGGAATACTCTCCTAAGGTACGGGCTCTAGGAGGTGGTGGTTGTTGTGGTGGTGGGTTGTTGGGATTAAGGATATTACCATCTTCCATGATGTCGGATGGTATGGTTACGAACAAAGACACGAAGAAAAAAAGATAGACTAAAGAAAACCTAGAAATAAAACAAAAATCTCACTAGAAAGGAATCTAGTGAGTAGACCTATAAAATAAAAATTCAACCTAAACAATAACTATTCCCCGGCAACGGCGCCAAAAACTTGATGCGTGGTTTTGTAACCTTACAACAGGTTTTACCTCTCGAGGGATCTCAAGAGGCTTACAACCCCACCAGGCAGTGTACCTGACCGATGTAGTATAGTGTAGTGGTAAGTACGGGGATTGATCGTTCTCCACAGGGAATAGTGTTCGTTAGGTATGAAAAGCTACTCTAATAGGTCTAAGGGTTGAGGAAGATTCTTTTTTTATGTTTTTATATTTTATGGAAAGCAAGTAAAATCTCGGGTTTGAAGGAGTGGGCGGAATTAGTTGCTAGTCAACTAACCCAAATAACTACAAATGCAAATAAAATAAAATAACAAAAATGAAAATGTTGGTGAGAAACTTATGTGTAGAGAAATGTGTTTACTTAGATTTCCTTACTCCCTAACTATCTTTTACCGGTTGATTAGTGTGTATTAGTCGCGTGGATGACGGGTGTATTCCTTAATACCAATCGTGGGGTGGCGTACGTACTTCCCCAACTCTACAAGCTCCTACTTCACTCCTATGTCGAGCCGGCTAGGAAGCTCCTAACATGGGATCACTAGAATTCGCTTGTGCATTAAATACAACCATAAAAACCTTTAGTACGCATTTGGTTCATGTTTCTTAAGACGTTCAAGCAAGTTACCGAATAGGAAGTTAGCCAGTTTTCTTAAGCCTAACATAGATAAACAATCATCCAATACAACTAATAACACACTAATAACCAATAATCAATAGCTAGGTTTCATTAGATCTAAGCAAACACAAGATAAATCTAGCCTAACATGTTAAACAAAAGACAAGAACAAGATAAAATCAAACAACACATAGACATATTGAATGATTAATTGATAACTTATCTTTCAATGTAACATGGAAGATCTCAAGGCAAAAAGCCTTGAAAAAGATGCTAAAATCGTCCTAGGGTTTTCTCCCAAAAATTCCACACTAAGCTCTCTCCTAATGACAAAAAATTAGAAAACTATATATAGATTTTTACATCTGACGGCGTCACCTTATGGAGTGTGACGCCGTCACCTCGCCGCTTCTAGGGTTCCCGGATGACCTTCTTGACGCCGTCCCTCTTTAGCTCTCCAAAATCCGTTCTGGCTTATCAAGGCTTGACGCCGTCAGCTATTGATCGTGACGCCGTCCCTCTTTGATTTAAGCCGTGACGCCCTTGATCAGGTTAAAGCGTGACGCCGTCAGAATTCACATGCTATTTTCACTGGCTTATCATGAGTAAATTTCACGTCCACCTTTTCTTGCCAAGCCATGACGCCGTCCAGAGTAAAATGTGACGCCGTCAAAGGTAACTTTCAGCACAATTTTGAGACTTTGTCGTTTTCTTCACTTTTATGCTCCAAAAACGTCCAAAATGCCTCCTTTTCCAGATTTCTCCTCAAAAGTACCTAAAATGACAAAAGGAACGATTTAGGGCAATATTTGATCAAATAAATACGATTTAGGGCTTAAATGACCCCTTAAAAGCGGTACACTTTTCGCTTCATCATTTGCCTATAAATAGCAAGCTGATCATTTGGACATATTATCAGTCATATAGCTTAAATACATACTCATTCATTTACTAACCCATATCATTCATTCATTCATTTGATCTTTCCTTTTGTAGCAAAGGGATCAAACATACAAGGATCAACGTTCTGTCGTTATCCGTCTAGTTTAGTCACTGTGTGATCTTGTACTAGTTTGCATATCATTGTTTGTATCATTTACATCAGTAGAGTGAGGTTAGTGTTTTAGTCCTTAAAACACAAAGAGTGTTGGGAGTAGTTGTACCCTTGTAAGGAACCAAACGGGAGTGGTTGTACCCTTGTGAAAGAACCAAACGGGAGTGGTTGTACCCTTGTAAAAAACTCGGTGTTTAGCTTAGTACCAGAAAAAGAAGTAAGCGACGTGTAAAGGTTTTCTCCACCTAGAAGGGAGTTTGTTTCTTAGTGAAAGATAATTCTCGAGTTAGAGGCTCGAGGAGTGGAGTAGGGCAAGGAAGAGAGTCCGTGTAGCCAAACCACTATAAATATCAGTGTTGTGTGGTTTGATCTTTCCTCTCTTTACTTTTCATATATATATTGTGTGATTATTTTTTTGTGTATAATTTCCTTGAAATCACATTAAGTAACAAAACGAATCAAATTTTAAAACGGTAAAACTATTCAACCCCCCTTCTAGTTTTTCACAATTGGTACCAGAGCGGTGTTACTCAAGATTTTCAAAATATATTGTATTTTAAAAACTTGAAACGATCAATGGATTTTGAAAACTTTAAAGAAGGGCAATCTATGCAAAGACCACCACTATTTGAACCAAATTGTTTCATATATTGGAAAAATCTCTTTGAGACATATGTGAAGTCAAAGGACATAGATTTGTGGTATATTATTGTAGAGGGTGACTATAAGCCCATTAGTAATGATATTTCAGGTGGTCGGGATATAGGTACTTCTTTTATTCGTCACAGTGATGAGCAAAAGAAGTTGATTGCCAAAAATAATGAAGCTAAAATGATGCTTTACAATTCTTTACCTAAGAAAGAATATGAAAGAGTTTTTATGTGTAAAACGGCTAAAGATATTTGGCAATCACTAATTATCACTCATCAAGGGAACTCACAAGTCAAAGATAACAAAATTAATCTTCTTGTTCAAAAATATGAACAATTTATTATCTCTGAAGATGAGACCATTGATAGTGCGTTTGCTAGGTTTAATACTATTATTACAACTCTTAAAGCACTTGATGAATCCTTTTCTAGTAAGAATTTTGTCAGGAAATTTCTAAGAGCACTCCACCCAAAGTGGAGAGCAAAGGTGACAGCTATTGAAGAATCTAAGGATCTTTCAAGCATGACACTGGACGAGCTCATAGGAAACCTCAAAGTTCACGAAATGGTGATGGAAAAAGACTCAGAAATAGTTAAAGGCAAGAAGGAGAAAATGAAATACATTGCCTTGAAAGCTAGAGTTGAGTCAAGTGATGAAGAGTCTTGTTCTAGTAGCAAAGACGAAGAATATGCCATGGCGGTAAGAGATTTCAAGAAATTCTTCAGGAGACGTGGAAAGTTCGTCAGACCACCTCGTGAAGAAAAGAAATCCGTCCGAAAAGACCGTGATGATAGAAAAGGAAAGGTAGATAGGAAGTGTTATAGGTGTGGAGACCCTAGTCACTTAATAGGAGAATGTCCAAAGCTTCCAAAGAACAAGTCTCAAAGAGCCTTTGTCAGTGGAGCTTGGAGTGATAGTGAAGGAGATGATGATGAGCCCAAGAACGACGAAGTTGCTCTCATGGCTCACGATACAGAAGAGGTGTGCTTAAAAGTTGAACTAGAACCAGATGAGTGGATTAAAGATAGTGGGTGTTCAAGACACATGACGGGAAACAAAAGCCTTTTCTCAGACTACCAAGTGTACGACGGAGGTAATGTCACATTCGGTAGCAAGCTTAAAAGTAAAATCATCGAAAAAGGTACGATTTCTCATGACTCTCTCACTATTGATGTTGTTGCTCATGTAGATAACTTAGGATTTAACTTGCTTAGTATTAGTCAATTGTGCCGCAAAAAGTATAACGTCCTTTTCAGTGAAAATGGAAGTAAAATACTTAAGGATGACATAACTGTAGGAAAAGATGTTTTGAAGAATAATGTTTATGTTATGAAACTCGACAAAACACCTAAAGACAAGCTTTGTCTAACCTCCTTGGACGAAAACTCAACTCTATGGCATCGACGCTTAGGTCACGCCAATATGAGGTTAATTCAATCCTTATCATCTAAGGAACTCGTTAGGAACCTGCCCAAGTTGAAATATGACCAACACTTTTGTGATGCTTGCAAAATAGGAAAACAAGTTCATAATAGCCATAAGGCTAAAAACATGGTGTCTACATCTAGGTGTCTAGAATTATTACATATGGATTTGTTTGGTCCATCCGCTATACAAAGTTACGGGGGAAACTTCTATAGTTTGGTAATAGTAGATGATTACTCTAGGTATACTTGGACTAAGTTTCTAAAAACTAAAAACGAAACATTTGATAAATTTGAAATCTTAAGTAAGAAAATTCAAAATCAAATAGGAAGTAACATAGTATCAATTAGAACTGACCATGGTCATGAATTCGACAACGAAATCCAATTTGGAGCTTTTTGTGATGCCAATGGCATAACTCATAATTTCTCGGATCCTCGAACCCCTCAATCTAACGGTGTGGTAGAACATAAAAATAGGACAATTCAAGAAATGAGTAGAACCATGTTAAATGAACAAAACATACCTCAAAAGTTTTGGTGTCACGCTGTAGATACATCTACATATATTCTAAATCGAGTTCTAATTAGACCATTCTTGACAAAAACTCCATATGAGTTATACAGAGGCAAAAAACCTACTTTAGGATATTTTAGAGTGTTTGGAAGCAAGTGCTTCATTTTAAACACAAAGGTTTATCTCACCAAGTTTGACCCAATGTCGTATGAAGGTGTATTTCTAGGATACTCACAAACTAGTAAAGCATATATAGTTTTGAACAAAGAAACCTCAAGAGTCGAGGAATCGTTGAACGTAACATTCGACGAAAGTCCACCTCCCTCTAAGACATCACCTTTGGTAGATGATGACTTAGTTGAAAGTCAAATGGTTGAAAATATAGAAAATGTTGAAGATGATAAAGAAGATGAACCAGTAAAAAGAGATTTAGTCAACATCAAAGAAAAAAAAAGTCATCCATTAGAAAACGTCATAGGAAAACTTAATGAAAGAACATTGAGATCTAAAGCTCAAAATGAAAGTAATTTCTTTTGCTTTGTTTCAACAATTGAGCCTAAAAATATAAATGAGGCTATAAAAGATGAATCATGGGTTATTGCCATGTAAGAGGAATTAAATCAATTTGTTAGAAATGACGTTTGGACACTAGTTCCACAACCTAAGAATCAAACCATAATCGGTACAAAATGGGTGTTTAGAAATAAAATGGATGAAAATGGCATAGTATCTAGAAACAAAGCTAGGCTAGTAGCACAAGGCTACAATCGACAAGAAGGTATAGATTACGATGAAACATTTGCACCCGTAGCTAGACTAGAGTCTATTAGTATACTACTTGCATATGCATGTGCACATGATTTTAAATTATTTCAAATGGATGTCAAAAGTGCATTTTTAAATGGATTTATAAATGAAGAAGTATATGTTGAACAACCTCCCGGCTTTGCCGATTTTGAAAAACCAAATCATGTTTATAAACTTAAGAAAGCTTTATACGGACTTAAGCAAGCACCAAAAGCTTGGTATGATCGACTTAAGACCTTCCTAGTTGACCATAAGTATACCATGGGCCTAGTAGACAATACTCTCTTCACCAAAAAAAGGGATCACATATTATCATCGTCTAGATATATGTGGATGACATTATATTCGGCTCAACTTGTCAAGAGTTATGCGACGATTTCTCAAAAATCATGCATGACGAGTTTGAAATGAGTATGATGGGGGAACTAAACTTTTTCTTAGGTCTCCAAATAAAACAATTAGAAGATGGGATATTCTTCAACCAATCAAAGTATATCAAAGATATGCTTAAGAAATTTGGTCTTGAAGACTCAAAACCTATGAAAACACCCATGTCCTCAGAAACCAAACTCACAAAGGATGAAGAAAACGATTCCGTAGATAGCACTAAATATAGAGGAATGATTGGTAGTTTGCTCTATCTTACGGCTAGTAGGCCGGACATTATGTTTAGTGTTTGTCTATGTGCACGTTTTCAAGAAGATCCCAAAATATCTCATCTTGAAGCCGTTAAACGGATATTTAGATATATTAAAGGCACTACACATTTAGGATTATGGTATCCCAAAGGGACAGGTGTAGAAACCATAGTGTATGCCGACTCAGACCATGCCGGTGACTATGTTGATAGAAAAAGTACTAGTGGTATTTGTACTTTTGTAGGACATTGTCTCACCGCATGGTTTGCTAAGAAACAAACAGCCCTCGCCATATCAACAACTGAAGCCGAGTACGTGTCAGCAGGAAAAGCTTGCCAACAAGCACTGTGGATGAAACTAGCTCTCGTCGACTATGGAATTGAACTAAACGACATTCCCATTCTTTGCGACAACAAAGGAGCTATTGATCTTAGTAAAAACCTAGTTCAACATGCTAGAACCAAACACATAGAAATACGTCACCACTTCCTTCGTGATAATGTTCAGAAGGGAAACATCTCAATTGAGAAAGTTTCCTCAGAGGACAACATTGCCGATATCTTCACAAAACCTCTCAAGAGAGAACCTTTCAACTATCTTAGACTTGGTTTAGGATTAATGGAACCTAGTGAATAGATTAAACGTTAGCTCAAACCTTAGATTAACCAAACACGGCAAAAACCCAACCTGAGTTCTGATCCAGCGGATCCAAACGACAACAAGGGCGGAACCCTTGTTTGGGATCCGCCGGATCCGTCATCTGCTGAGGCAGTTTTTATATATATTAAACAAATACCATGTACTATTCATCACTCTCTCTAAAACTTATCACCTACTGTATTCGACCCATAATTAACCAAAATCATAATTTAGGTTATCTTCTTCAACCAGTTTGTGCTCAAATCATCACTGTAAGTATCCTTAACATGTTTACACTCCTGATCTGCGTCTAGGATTTCTATTTCATGCACAAAACCAAAACATGGGGTTATGCATAATTTTTGAAAAATCATGAAGCAAATTTACTAAATTGCATAACAAATCATGTTTTTCATAGTTAGGAATTGCATCTTGTAGTACATTGTCATTATTCATCAAAAACCCCATGAGAAATTTTTGCTAAAATCTTCTCACGACTAGGAAAAACGGTTTTTGAACATTGTTCATACAAATACAAAAACGTTATGTTTTAAGCATCACTTGCATAATATCTCTTGAATGCTAAAGGGAATACATAATTAATACTCCCTCCGTCTCAAAATAAGTGTCTGATTTGACTTTTCAGAGTCAAACTGGTTCAATTTTGACCTTAAATATATATTTTTTTGTTATATAATACTAGATGAAAAATTATACCAATAAAAAATACACTTAAACCCCAATTCATTTATATATTTTGCATCAAGTATTATATAACACTCGCAAAAATAGATAAGGTCAAAGTTGAACCAATTTGACTCTGAAAAGTCAAACTGGACACTTATTTTGGGACGGAGGTAGTATGTATTTTCGGGTACATTCAATCGTAGCTACATTGAAGTATGAGCGTTTGGGTTATCTTTCGTTTTATCATAAAACTTGCATAAACATAATTTTCATGCATCAAAAGGAGTCGAGATAACCGCACCTCCACCTTGTCCCCATGTAGGCACACACTAGACCTTTATACTTATCTTCGATAATTTTAACTAAACTATATATATTTTTCGTGTCTAGGATAACTATGCCTCCCGCAACCAACTACGATCACAAAAAGACCATCCATTACCTTCCCAAACACAACAAAACCAAGGGTCTTACCGAAGCCCAAGTAAATATATTCAAAGACTTAAAAAACCGATACGTCCATGAGGGTAGGGTTGTAGACCCCTCATTCTATGAAGATACCAATCTCCGCGAGCAATTAGCCGCAATTCATTTCGATGGCCTCTTAGACATTGATGAACCTATCATTCCTAGGTTCATTCTTGAATTTTATGCAACCATAGGTCTTAGTTCCAACGACGATGGTCTCATGAACATTCACTTTAGAATCAATGGAACCCAATTCAACATTCCCTTAGATCAATTTGGAGATGTCTTAGGAGTTCCAAATTATGGAACATGTGTCTACTCCGATAAGTGGTCATTAACAATCTTAGAGTCTAACCTTGAGAGAACAGCACCATATGCCACACCTTTGACCGCCAAAGAAACCATTAGGGAGCATCTCTTCTTACCTAGGAACAACCCAACTAGGTTGCATCGAGGTTGTCATGTACCTAGAGATCCTTTTGCCATGGAACTAAATGAACTTAGGCCCGAGTTTAGGAAGTTAGAAGATGTTTTGAGAGCTAATGTCATTAGCACCATTGGGAACCGAGACCATATCAATGCATGTCTTTGTTACATGATGTATTGTGTGTCCACTAATCAACCTTTCAACCTTACATGCTACTTGTGGTGCTCGATGTGGTTGGTTTTTTATTTTTCTGCAGGCTTGGGTTTGCATTGATGTTTGTCAGTCTTTTATCGTGTTTCGTGTTCGGGTAGGGGTGGTCCGGGTAGCTTGTTTCCATGGCAGATTCGGTATCAAGCAATGAAATTAATCCTAAAAACTCAATCCTAGCATTAAGGGTAGGATTTGCCTTGAATTTCTGACATTGCAAATGTACTCATTCTCTCTCTTTTTCTTGTCCACATATTTCATTTCTTTAATTAGATAATAATCTTTTAATTTTTTAATTTATTATAAAATATAATTAAATAAATAAAATTTATCTCTTAATCCTATCTCAAATCCAAATCTAAATCCGAATCGAATCTCACTTATAAACCAAACGGACCCTAAGGACCCTAAGGTATGAAAGTTCATGATTGGTGCTATATAAAGGTTTTTTCCTTTTCGGAACATGTTGTTAGCAATTACTTTAGCTAAAACAACTTCTAAATGCCCGACATTTATGGTATATTACACTTGTTTATTAACATTGTTACTTGAATAGAACGACCGGTTGCATCTCTCGAAAAGTCGAGAAATTCTTACACTTCACAAAACTTTACCTTTGATACTTTAAATAAAGGAAAAAAATATATTATACTAGTTGATTGACATAAAGTATGATACCATTTGAAAGACTTGCTACTCACTACGTTCAAAAGTATTTTTTTCACTTTTATATTTTAGTTTGTCTCAAGTGTATAATACTGAAAATCAATGTTGCAAAAAACAGCTTAGGTGTCGATTAATCATCGTCTATGCGCTAATCGACTACCAGCCGTTTTGATTTGCGCAAATCCGCCAAAAACCCGGTCAAGGTAGTCAACGGTGGTCAAACTTGACGGAAACATGCATATCTCGTCGAAAATACTTAAAACTCACCGGAAACTTGTTTTTATTAGTTTTATTCCTTGTTTAAATTTATTATAAGTTGTTTTTAAGGCAAATCTCACCGAAAATACCCAAAACTCGTCGAAAAAGCCAAACCGATTAATCGCCGGCTAGACCGATTACAAGCCACAAGAGGGTTGACTGCCCAACTACCGACTCACAATTTATGCAACATTGCTAAAGATAGATATGGAAATTTTATCAAGTTTATCTTGTTACTCTTATTTGAAGTTATTGTTAGAAACTTTAAAAAATATATTTATTAATTAGTTAAAAGATAAAACTGTATAAATGCAAAAATAATAATAATAATAATAATAATAATAAATAAATAAATAAATAAATAAAATTGGTAAGCAATAAAAATTATGTTTCTCTAAACTGTTTGGTTTTTTTAATGTTGAATGGTTATTTTGATACCGAGTGAGTAAAATACTAATCTACGTTCACAAATTTGGTGTTAATGGAATCATGTCAAACATGAACTTTAGCTTTTTTTTAGTAAACATGAGCATCCATTTTTACTGTTATGTTTTTGTTTTATATATTGCAATTTGTTGTAAAATATTACTTATGGGCTTATACGCTTATGTCTATTCATCTAATCTTTAGTAACAAGTTAGGTTTAAACTATTAACCTTATAAATAAATCTTACTTGTAACCTTTTGAGATAATTAATTAATAAGAATTCTCTCTTCTCCTTACATCTCTTTTTCTTATTCATGATTATCAGCACCCTCTAAGTTTTTTTTCTCTCATTACCCGTGGTATGTCTTCGTTCCTTTTTAATATTGTTCGTAATTTGGTTACTGATCCCCGGCACATATTAATAACCTACTGCAATGAGTTGTATTATTTTATCAACCAGTTTTATTAAACCATAATTAAAACGTTGTCGTTTGCCACTATTGCATTTTCGTTTGCCACTATTGCATTTTCCCGCCATTTCCCGCCAAAAAAATTACGGGCTCTTCTTAGCCTGCTTTTGTGGCCCACCCTCCTTCCGTTAGCCCGTTCCGTTCCTTTGTGTGGCCCAGATGGTTCGGTTGCTGTGTTAATAATTCATGGTTGGTTTCTTGCATCAATAATTGATGGTTGGTTTGCTGCGTTTCTCTGTGCGTATCTTTTCGATCGGTGTCTCCAAGTTTGGGGCTTTTGATTTATACAAGGTTTAGCGGCCGATTGGCTGCTGATTCACGATTCGGATGGTGAGAATTGTTGTTAATTAAATGATTGGTTGAAAAACCTAATTTTGCGATTGATGTCTGCAATTAGTGGCCGTTTGCCTTTAGGCCTTTTCATTTTTATGGTGTTTACTTGCCGGTTGCCTGGTAATTGATGATTTGGAATGATTAGTTGGAAACCCTAATTTTTGGCTTTCGTTATTAGTTGTCGTTGTTTTTTTCTACGATTTGTGGTTTAATATATATAATAATGCGGTTTACTTGCCGTTTGGCTGCTAATTGATGATTTAAAATCATTAGTTGAAAACCCTAATTTTTGGGTTTTCGTTATTGTTGTGGTTGCTTATTTGTTCGTTGTGGATATTCGTGAGCATTTCTTTTTTCCTCTGTTCTGAACTGTTGGATTTGTGCTTCATTAATATAAATTATTTCTTGCTATGCAGGGCTAGCCAACAAGCGTATCTTTGTGGCTTCAGTCATGCTAGATTAGCTGTATGCGCCCCTATCATGGCAGGGCATCACGGTAACGTGTTTGCAGCCGGGGGGTCGACTAATCTTGCCATGGCAACTTAGTTGGTTTGCAGCCATGTCGTGCGTAGTGTTGATGAATGGTGGTGGCTTCGTAAAAAGTTGAGGAATGTCCATGTCTTGGCGGGGCAACATGCTATGTTTGCAGCCATGCCGGATACCTCGACGCCTGCAGCTAGGCCATGAATTAATCAGACCCAATTTGCCTGGATGCAAAACATGGACGGATGGTAGAGTGCGATACACAATCGCCTCAGCAACCTCCATTTGCATGGCAAATACCAGACGGTGTAAAGTGTTTCTATTTATTATGAATATGAGCTCTGATATTGGTACTGCATTTTGATATTTCCGTTTGTTGATTGTGGTTGATAGTTGGTCTTGAATATGTTTGTAGCCATGTGCTGCAGTCTGTGTTTTGAAAATGAGGCTGACCTGGGCTTGAATGAGTTGGATTAAAAGTCGAATTCCCCGTATCTTGGCATGGCAACGTCTCGGCGTTGCAGCCATGTCCGGTGAAACTGCTTTTTACCGTTTGCTACCATATCTGAGCATACCTTAGGAGGCTTGCTGGTATAATGTTTTTGCAGTCGTGGTGAGGCTATCATTCGTGTTAGCAACCACATGCTGCAATGCGTGGTCAATAGACTTTAAAAGTGTGCTTTGTGTTTCAAAAAAAAAAAAAATAATATGTTGATAGTAATCTTGGGCCTATGATGAGTTTAAGGTGTCTGTAAATGCGACTTAAGCCGTATATTGGCAGGGCAGCCTATTCCAGTTGCAGCCATGTCAGTTGTATCCGCTTTTTCCTGACTGATACCATGTCTGAGCCTAGCTTTTTGGCCACAGCTGCTGTGGCAGCACCTTTTGATACCCAATAACTCTTTTATGTTTGGTGAATTAACGTTTGTTTGTTGTCAGAGATGTGCTACCTTGGTTCCATATCTGTTGTTTCACTTTGGAACCTTGCTGAAATTAGATATACAAATGAATCAAGGCTAACAATATGGATCACTCGAATGGGGCATTAGCAGGCCACAGTTTTTCCCGGGAAACCCACTCAGAAAACACTACCGTTTTTTATGTGGTTTAATATTATATAGCAATGAACCTATAATCAGTGTCAGTAGGTTCAATATAATTGAGATCGTCCATATCTTGGCAAGGCAGTTTATTACTTCTGCAGCCAAGGCGGATGTATCTTATTTTTCAATTGTATCCCTATCTCAGCCTATGATTTCAGTTAAACACCATTGGTAAACGACGCCGTTTACCATAATCAGTTACATATTGACTAATATGGGTTCCAGACGACCATTGATTTGTCTGTTAAGGCGATGACGATTGTTTTCTGAAATATATCTTGGCACGGTAACCACACATCAGCTGTGGTTGCAGCCATGGCAGATCTGAGCCTTATTGTTTTCTATAACGAAAAGACCAAAACAGGAATGCAAGCTGAAAAAAAAGAGAAAATCCTGGTGTTCGCTGATGGATGCCAGATTTTAATGATGGTGTTCTATTTGATTCCTGCTTCTACTCAGGTTTGTCTTTTTCTTCAGATTCATGTTAACCCAATTGTGCCGCTTCAAATAGAGAGTAATTATAGTTCAGTTAAAATAGAGTATGCACAGTCCGATATAGTCTTTTATATATAGTGAAGATCCGCTTTCTCTTTGGCACTTATGTCTTCTTGGTTTTTGGCAGAAGCTTGGGCTATGACTTGAGAAAGGTGACCGTGTATACTGTGACGAAATGTAAGAAATGCAAACGGTAAAGTTTTTGCATTCAAAGATGGTATAAGAGATGACAAAAGCCAAACGTGTAGGTTAAAGAAAAAGATTTCTCACAAATTTTTATTTTTATCATACGCGTTAGGGTTTTTGTTATCTCCTCTACCATCTTTGAATGCAAAAAAAATATCGTATACTTTAAAGAAATTCCCTTTTCTAAATACAGTTGGACGACAAAATGTGGATGTCTAATAAAGTGTACTTCTTTTCGTTAAATGAAGCATGGCATGTATCTAAAAAAGTATGACATTGGATTATGGAGGAACTGATATTTTGTAAATTGTCAATATTATCAGTACCTAACCAAAGAAAAAGGAGATTGTATTTGCATATGTATACTGTATAGTATGAAAACCAGTAGTACTGCCTTTAAAAAAAAGGTGCAACAATGAGCTGGACACACAAAACAGGCTAACCCAGTAACTGGCCTTTTGGCGGAAAGGATTTTGGCGAGAAAATGGAACAGGAGAAAACGGTGTCGTTTTTTTCATGGTTTAATACCCATGTGCTGCACTGTGCGTTATTGCTTTGTTTACCGACTGTGGTATTCCATTGTCTTGCCTTTGAAAATGAGGCTGACCTGGGTTTGAATGAGTCGGATTAAAAGTCAGATTCCCCGTATCTTGGCATGGCAACATCTCGCCGTTGCAGCCATGTCTGATGAAACTGCTTTTTACCGTTTCCTACCGTATCTGAGCCTACCTTAGAAGGTTTGCTGGTATAATATTTTTACAGCATTTAGGCAATGATGATACGTTTGCACATTTAGGCATTTAGCCATGTCTGGTGAAAATGCCTTTTTGTTAATGGTTTACAGCCACAGTATTTAGGCAATGATGATACGTTTGCACATTCCCATTTTTCCACCTATGCATTCGTTGGCAGGGCAACCACAATATCAGTTGCAGCCACAATGCACAATTCATGCTGATCACAAACGTGCATATCTGAGCCTGTCAAAATGTCTAGCTCCTCCTCAGTCAACTGCGGCCCCTGATCTGAGGTATGTTGGATTGATTTATCTGACGGTAACCATTTACTATCCATCAATTGATTGCTAATATCCTTTATTAAGTTAAGAAAAAAACAATAGTTAATATTCATTATGGTTTACCATCAATTTTCGCTTCAGGAATACTACCACCTATTAATATGGCGTCTTTTTCTATTTCCAGATATTAACAATTGAACTTACGCAGCAACCATACATTGTTCTTTTTTGCATAGTCATAACTGTAGTGACACAAATGCTTCTGGTCAAAAATATACTTCAATTTGGAAAGAAGGATGAGAAGCGGAAGAGAATGGTGTGATAAGTAGTTTGATCCAAATTGCTTCTTCGCAGCATTCTCTTCCGTTTCCCATCTTTCTTTCAGACTTGAAACATATTCTTGGCCAGAACCAATTGTGTCATTACATGTCCGCCTATGCAAAAAAAAAATGTTACCTTTTACTGGCACATAACATAAACCTTTTGTATCCGTCCTTTACCAGGTAAAGAAAATGTTTCCTCCTATCTCTTGCTTCGAACACTAATTTTTCCTCAATACAGGTTATTGCTTTTTGTGCCTTTCTAAAATGCCTTTTTCTGAATGGTATGCAGCCGCAATGTTTAGGCGATGATGATAACTTTGTGCATTCCCATTTTTCCAGCTGTGCGTTCGTTGGCAGGGCAACTACGGTATCAGTTGCAGCCACAGCGTACATTACAAGCTGATTACAAACGTACATATCTGAGCCTTGCTAACATTTAAACATGTGGCACTTCGCTCGACTACGGCTCCTGATCTGAGGTATATTTAATTTATTTATCTAAAAGTAACCATTTGCTGTCCATCAATCGTAACTTTATATACATTTTACCCAGATTTTTTCATCTATGAATATCTGTAACAGGTCATGTATTCAGCGGCACTGCTACGCACACCAGATTAATACAATCAGGATTATTAATGTTTGAGGTGGAGATCAGATTTTCCACCTGTATGTCGATTAAAATTAAAAAAAAAAAAAAAACATAAGAAACAAAGACTATTTGGTACTTTTTTTTTTTGCTGATAGTAACAATACATGTCATATGTTTACAATTCTTGAAGAAAGGTGGGAAACCGGAGAGGATAGTGTGCAATATACTTTGGCACAAATTACTTCTATACACTATCCTCTTTTGTTTCCCATCTTTCTTCAATAATTGACCCATACTGCTGATCACCATCTTTCTCCAGCTCCAGTTGTCGATAGGCAACAACAGGTTAACTTTCGCATGCACATGACATCGACTTTTACTATCACCAAAAAAAAAAGAACTAATAAATGGCCTTTGTTTCTTATGATAAAATTCTGAACTTAAACATAGTTACTCATTCTAAATTCCCATACAGTTCCTTTTGTTCTTTCAACAACCTAGCAGCTCGCTTGGTGCAAGCAGTTGCACAAAGGAAGGTGAAACAACAAATGGAACTGTAAGGGGATTTAGAAAATTTAACTAAATTTTTGAATGAAAAAATGAGCTGGGTGCCACATGATTAGCGATCTGGGAAAGGCTAAAAGAAGAGATGGAACAAACAAAAGGCAAAAAACAAGAGCCTGCAACCCAAATGCGGTCCCAACACTGCTACAAAAACTGTACCAAAACTCGACACTACATTATATATAAGAGAATATTGTCACACGATGAACTTGATGATTCCTGTTCTTCAGGTTCGCATACCCATTCCCATTATTGCATTCATTTATTTTACATTCTTCTTTTTTCTGACTTTCTAAAATCCCTTTTTCTCAATGGTTTACATCCGCATTCTATAGGCAATGATGATAACTTTGTACGCCTCCATTTTCCCAGCTGCATGTTCGTTGGCAGGGCAACCATACTTTTAGTTGCAGCTACAACATGCATTTAATGCTGATTATATATGTACATATCTGAGCCTTACTAAGATCAGGACATATAGCCCGTCGCTCAACTACGCTTGCTGATCCAAGGTATATTGCATTTGTACCATTTCATGATCCAATGTATATTTATTAATTATATGTTCCTATAGTTAAAACTGTCTATTCATTTCAGCATAGACGCTTATTCTAAGATCCTGTGGTACACCCAATTATGCAAAGACACTCAAAACGACAAAACAGCCTGTACAGATTCTCAAACCAGCTGCCTGCATTCCTTTTTTACTTCTATTCAAGCTACATCCTCATAAAAAGAAGCTGAAAATCAAAAATATACAGAATATCAGTGATGGATGTACCGACACCGAACATAGCTGCTGCCACATTTGCATGGTGTCTGCATTCATCATTGATATTTTGTTACTATTTTTGTCCTGTCAAAGAATCGATACTCACATTCTCAATATATTTTATTCCCTACGACCAAAAGATAAGTGTTACTTATATCACTATGGTAAATTTAAAATGCAATTGCTATTCGCATAGATAATCTCCTTAAACATTCTAACCATTACTGCTGTGGCGCTTAACTTATTTTCCTTTTTTTTATAAACAGCGAATGATGCACACTTATCTATTCCTGCTGCCATTTGTCAAACAGTTACAAATCCTGTGACGAATGGTAGCCAACCACTCAGAACACACAGAACTTATGTTAACTGCCAACACACAGGTAGTATTAATTATGTTTTCTTGCTATATGAGACTTTTAACTCTAACTAATGTTTGTTGCTCTTTTCATGATTCAAACTGACCCTGCTCCTACTGCATCTTCTAACTATAATCCTCTATCTCAAACGTTTGCAGCTACATTCTTTAGGCAATGATGATAAGTTTGTACATCTCCATTTTCCCAACTGCATGTTCGTTAGCAGGGCAACCGCACTTTAAGTTGCAGCCACAGCATGCACTTAATGCTGATTACATATGTACATATCTGAGCCTTACTAAGACTAGAACATATAGCCACATGCTCAACTGTACCTGCTGATCAGAGATATGTTGCATCTGCACCATCTGGTACTACATATGATCTTATGCAACTGTTTCAATTACAGCAATTACATTTAGATGGTTCGATATCTGTTGTTTGACTTACTTTTATTAAACCATAAAAAAAACGATACCGTTTTCCACTGTTTCATTTTCCCGCCAAAAATCCTTACCAGCCAAAAGCCCAGTTGCTGAGTTAGCCTGTTTTGTGTGTCCAGCCCATTCATAGTATACGGTATATATGCATGTAAATACAAATACAATCATACATATGCAAATACAAATACAATCTCCTTTTTCTTTGGTTAGGTACTGATAATATTGACGATTTACAAAATATCAGTTAAACACCATTGTTAAACGACGTCGTTTACCATAATCAGTTACAAATTGACTAATATGGGTGGCACACGCCCATTGATTTGTCTGTTAAGGCGATGACGATTGTTTTCTGAAATGTATCTTGGCACGGTAACCACACATGAGTTGTGGTTGCAGCCATGGCAGATCTGAGCCTTATTGTTTGGTTAGGTGCTGATAATATTGACAAGATTTGTCTGTTAAGGCGATGACGATTGTTTTCTGAAATATATCTTTGCAAGGTAACCACACATGAGGTGTGGTTGCAGCCATGGCAGATCTGAGCCTTATTGTTTGGTTAGGTGCTGATAATATTGACAAGATTTGTCTGTTAAGGCGATGACGATTGTTTTCTGATATATATCTTGGCACGGTAACCAGACATGAGGTGTCGTTGCAGCCATGACAGATCTGAGCCTTATTGTTTGGTTAGGTACTGATAATATTCACAATTTACAAAATATCAGTTCCTCCATAATCTAATTCCATACTTCTTTAGATATATACCATGCTTCATTTAATGAAAAGAAGTACACTTTAAACATTCTATACCCTCATACTTTGCATCCCTAAACCCTCACTTTCTTCTTCTACCCAGAGCTGTGCCTGAAACAATACAAAAAAACACACGAAAACATACAAATTTCAACTGCAACAACAAGACTACAACTTTTCTATAAAGTCTGCCTTTACATGTTTAAACTGTTATTCAAGAATTTCATTGCTTTGTTTCATTTCTCTGCTATACCGCCCTTTGAATGGCTGATTATTAGGCGATGACGATTGTTTTCTGAAATATATCTTGGCACGGTAACCGTACACGAATTGTGGTTGCAGCCATGGCAGATGTTCCAATCCTAACTTGGTGAGGCAATGACCGGATGGCATAGCATATATCCCATCTATGCAACCGGATTCATTTGCAGCCGTTAGGGAATTCGGATACCTCTATGACCTGAACACCATATACATATCTGACCCTAATTTTTTTTGGCATCAAATTGTGGCCTATTGATACTTCTATTAATTTTTGGCATCAAATACCCAATATATTCTGTTAATTTTTGGTGCGTTCAGTTTCATACTGAAATGGGCAACGTTAAATGGATATGCAGGCATCCTCACTTATACTCATCTTAATAGTCCGTTCCATTGTATTCTGCCATGGATGAAGATCTGCTCAAAATATGCACCCTGGAATGACAGCTTAGCAATATTCTAGCTTTACATCTGTCTTTTCTGTATAAATAAACAATGCAGGCGAATCATTAAGATGAGTATAATTGAGGATCGTTGCACAACAACACGAGGCGATGATAAATGTTACTGCAACCTTGCTTTTCCACAAGTAAATGTGGATCTGAGCCTCTACCCATTGCCACACACCAATTAATGCCGCACTGTTGCTCCGACTAGATAGATATAATAACAAAGACAAATGACTAGATAACAAATATTCAGATTGAAATCTCCTTTTTCTTGGCCTTATTAGTTATCTGTATTTTTTGCAGGAACCGAGGAAAGTCGTGTGATAGCGAAGACCTCACAATCTTCCTGACCTGTTAAATACTATTTTGTTAGACATACGTCTCATGTTCCATAAGGTTTATATGTCACAAAATAGCATTTAACAGCCCACAGGCATTGTGATTCTTTTCTTTACCGTATATATGCCATGTCTGCCTGCTTGATACAAGGTATACAACCCTTTCTTGGTATAAACAAATGTTCAGATTCTTAACAGCCTATTCATTATAAATTATATTAGTTTGGATGTTTTCTAATAATGTGATGTTACCTGGCACGACTACAAAAACAACAAATACAGATTCAGGTTTGTTGACTATTTAATTTTTATCAATACAACTACAACCATAAAATGATCCATAACGACACTTATATTACCTTAGTGTAACTTGACTGTTTGTATTAGTATTTGAAAAAAATATAAGCTATTACAAACTATAATAACTGAAATGTATGGCCCATCCACACTGCTCAACCCATGTAGGAGGCAGCACATTTGATCGTAAGTATTAGCTACTGCTACGTTATGTTTATCTATTATATTGTGTTATCCAAAAATGGTCCTAACTATTGTTTTGTATGTTGCCATTCATGAAGCCCATGCCCGTCGTGCTTCAGTCGCTACGAATCAGTTGCGTGGACAACTCAGCTTAGGTGATCACATGCTTCTTCTTCCAAAACTTTGTGCCTCACGTCTGCAGCCGTATATGTCAACATCACAGACCAATGTTTTAGGATAAAGAGAAGCTGATCGGTTCCGCTATCGCATGAGGACCTATATATCTCCTATTATACAAGCATGTATTACGTACATATTTGTTCAACTATATTTTGCTTTTAAACGCGCTAGCCTGCATCGCGGCGACCAGCGCCATTCTCGTTTTATCAAACACCACACACCATACAATATTCATATGTAGTTTTTTAATGAGTTACAGTATCACATGGACATATATATATATATATATATATATATATATATATATATATATATATATATATATATATGCTTTGTGTTAAAGTCATAGTGAAAGTGTTAACTATAATTGTGGTGCTCATCTGCTTATTATTTGTATACAACAATCTTACGTAATGTGTTGTTTTATATGTATCGTTTTTTTTTATATTAAAAAAAAAACAACAATAATAATAATAAAATAAAATAAAAAATAAAAAAAATTGTTGTGCAATATTCTAGAGTAGTTATTATTGGTATGGTAATAATTGTAATTATTCCACATGTTAACCGAATTTGTATAATTTTTATTTATATTTATTGTCGAATCCTATTGATGTTGTGTCCTAAGGATGTTTACGTCTTGAGCGCTCTGATTTAAAACTTGTATATGAATGTCTTAAACTAATATATCATCCTATGATTGTCATAATATGTGTTTTCTAGTTGGCATACTTTATTTTGTACTATATCGTTTTGATGACTGTGATTACAATTGTTCTTGTTACTTGTCAAATACGATAATCAGATTAATGGATGGATCTTATAAGCATTAATAATAGATATGTCACCGCCTGTGTAGAACTTAGTTTTAATAATTTGTTCATGTAACCACAAGATAACTCAGATATGCTCTAGGGTATTAATGAATAATTATATCAAATAGAAGGTTTGTTTTCTAGTTAGTATGGGCATGGTTGTTTACTTGTTTATGTTGCATGGCTATACCACAATTAATGAAATTTTACTTTTAGTTATAGACAAAATTTTAATTTGGCTAATATTATATGCATGCCCGAAGATTAAATGTTTTTATGGTAAATTGGTGTGATTAATTAGAATATGAGATGATGACTATTGGTCACGAAAATTGGCCTCTTATTGTTATTTAACAAAACTATATGTTTTTGGGATACATGGTTATATGTTTAATGGTTTCATATTCCTACATCTATATAACTTAAATTTGCCATATTCACTCAGCTAAATAAATGTGGTGATACATAAATACATAATGATGATATTACTTGGAAAAAATTGGTATGCCTAATATTCACACAACTTTGTATATCAATAAGCAAGAGTGAACCGATGCAAGTGAATTAAAGTGTGTATAATTAAAGTGAAAGAAATTCTTGTAAGTGCGCGCTATAATTGATGCACTTCGTGTTGTAAAACATGAAAAGTGTTCGCGAGCACAATTACGCAATATTCAATATCACATCTAAATGATACGAAAATATGCGATGAGATGGTTGATGCCTCGATATGCTCATATATCGAGAACGATGCTTTGATACAAGTTCTTCTTGTGCCAAACAAAGCAATGAATATTTGAACAAACACCATAAACCTGTTCAATAAATTTGTTCCATTCACTCAAGTAAATATGATGAGATAATCAACATAAAGATCTTCATTCCTTCATGAGAATGTGATATGATATAATGATCAATGTAGAGATATCCATTCCCTCAAGTGAATGTGATAAAATGATCAATGTAAGATCTCCATTCCCTCAAATGAATGTGAAAAATATAATGATAAATGTCTAAAAATCATTTATCATGGTAAAGGATATGGTCAAAGTAATATGAAAATGACAAACCACTAGTAGTGGCAAAATAAGAAAGGAGCAAACGAAAATGTGATTCATGTAAAATGCAATGTGATGTATGCAAAATACAAGTGTGTCAAAGATATTACACACTATATTCATAGATATAAGAATCTATGCAAACACAATTTTGCTCTGTAAAAGAAAATATAAACTTGTTACGAGGAATGAAATTTCATATTAATGATGCATTATATTCTCTTGCATCTTCCTCGACAAGCCATAACATAAGTTTATGTGCCAAAATTATATTATTATGTGGCATGACCGGTTGGACCATCCCGAGTCAATGATGATGCGAATATATAAAAGAACCATGAGTTCCTTCGATGATTTTTTTTCCATTGTCTTTATTGCTCTCAATAGAAGTTAAAACTTCACCTGCCACCACCAAATTAGAATAAGGGCTCATTCCCTTATATTTTCTTTGAAAATATCCAAAGGAGATATTTATAGGCCTATACAAGTGCCATTTAGATCATTTTGATTTAAAATCGATGCATCGTCAAAATGATCATGAAAGAGGCAACATGAAGTTAGCGTGATTAGTGGCTCCGCTTATAAGAACGCGAGCACGTTTTCCATATTATATTTTTGGAAATGGTGGTTAGTAATTCCAAGTATTTGGTAATTATTGAAAGAAGTGTTGAACACTTGTAGCTCATGTTGGTAAGCGAAATGCTTTTTTTGAATTGTTTATAAACGTTTTCAATTAATTACAAAGCCAATAATTATGAGAGCAAAATTAATGATTTATGGGGCATGTTATTTAAATTATAGAACATGAATTTGCATCATGCCAAAAGTTATAATGATTGTAACACCCCCAAATTTTTAAACATAGCAGCGGAAGATTTATCTGGGTGTTACGGTGAGGATCGAAAACAAAATCATAAGAAAACAGCCTAAGATGGCATTTTTAATTTACATAGGTCCATAATACAAATCCAGTTATAAAAACATTACATCAGAGTGCTAAGGTTTCTTCAAGGAAACATTATTTTAACTGGATTACAACTTTATTTTACACCATTTATTAAAGATAGGGTATGCCTGCTCCATGCCTTGCCGTGCTCCTCTATTTCCCTGAGATACATGCTTAAAAGTCAACATAATGTTGAGTGAAATCATGGAGTTTATAATTTAAATATCAGTTTGATTCACAAGTAAGATTGCATTTTGAGATACAATCAGTTTAAAAATTGATATCGCAGTTCATTATATTGCCCTAAGTCTCATGACACGCAAACGTTAACAAAGTACCGCATAAACGGAGGTGATCATCAAATTAATGATGAAAATTTTGCCCTCGTGTAATAGGTGATTTGCCAATTCCTATTTTTCTCAAATATAATGTATCGCGACTAATACGACTAGCAAAAAGCATTCCGTCCTAGTATTAGTGGGATAGGTTGTCAGTCCTTAATAGATCTATTCATTATATTCGCGTTCACCGCAGTGATTAATGGCTCATGATAAAAGGGTCTTGTGGCAATAAGGTAACTTAGGCATATATCAAATCAGGTAGCATCCAAAAAAAAAAACTTGTGATTTATTTATAGCATGTATCCCCCTCACGGAGTTTAAAAAGTATAAAGAGTTTAAAAAGTGAGGCCATGACTCACCTTAAGCGCTACTGATGATGAAATTAAATTCAGAGATGATTATAGTAACTTCGATATAGAACCTGGTAAATATATAAATATCTGAGAATCTTACTAATTTCTAGTGTGTATGTGTATGAGTGGTGGATGATGATTTTTCAACGATTTAATCATTGAGAATGAAGATGTTATATGCTTATGATGCTCGTACTTTCGTGAGATCGTATATTCCCAGAGTAAGTGAAATATTACTATGAATTAATTCTATCGCTATTAACTAACATGCAAATATAATGCAAATATGCATATGAAGTAAAGATATGGTGCAAAAATGAAAAATAAGATAAGAATGATAAGTTATAACAGTTGGTCCTTGATCTTTCCAGGTTTTACATTTTCTACCCTAACCGTGGTTCGCGTTACGTCGTTAGTCCTTATTCAGTCCGTAGTCCAATAATAGTCCAATAATTGTCCAATAGTCCATATAAGGCTTGAAGTTCAATAATATGTCAATTTCAGTCCTTTACAACTGTTTTCACAGCTTCAGTCCTTTAGTTTCCAGTTTTGGCAGTTTTAGTCCTTTTCGGTTAAGTCGCGTTACATTTTTAGTCCTTTTTGTATAAAAATGACGGGAAAAATATTCTGAAAATTTTTATAACTTTACTAAGTTTATTTTAACTTATTTCAATTTATTATTTCAGAAAATAAATTATTTTTGCATTAATGGGCCATTTAACGTTTTGGAACATGGCCCGTTAAGAGTTTTAGAGGCGAGGGCGTGAAAACTGTTTTGGGCTTAGATTTGGGCTATTTTTAGGATTCTGAAAATATATTTTATGGGCCTGTTGGGCCTCGTTATCGAAAGTCCTTGTTGGGCTTGGTGTTGGCCCAAACCGAATGGTTATACAATTTTCTGAAAATATTTATTGAGTGCTAGTGTTGGTCTATTCAAAATGCATTGTTTTGGGCGTGATAACAATCTTATGGGATCGAACTTAGAACCTGAAAATTATAGTTTGCTAGCTTGTCGATTGAGTGATTTAAAAATCTAGATATATTACATACAAAATTTCGAAAATATAGTAATGGTTTTTGAGTAGGTCGAGTGAAATAATTTAGTGAAATATGCCATGAACTTTTCTAAGTTCTTGCACTTGTCGAGTAGTAATAAAAAGGAATTATTTTGAGTGTCGAGACGGGGTTATGGGAGGGATCTTAGAACACGAAATATTTAGTTCGCCATGTGAGCTATTGAGAAGGACAAAAATATTTATGTTTTGCGTGAAGGGTTTCGTATTAACTTAGTCGTGAAATGGCTTGATCGAGTGAATTTCTAACTAGTAATATTTTGAATATCTTTCTGTTTCTTTTTATCCGGTTTGGCGTGGGGTTTATTATTCAAGTTCAAGTTGAATTAGGGTGACATTTATGAGATGGTCATATGTTAACGTGGCATGGTTGGTTCGATCAAGTTAAGGTTTGACATGCTTCCTTTATCTTTTGATAACCAGTTGAGCTCGAATATCTTAATGTTCGAATAACATGAGCATGCAACTAAATGAAGTGCCACTATATACATATTTAAGTAAGAATTATAATAATGCATGGTTTGTTTATATATTAAAGGTGAGATACGTTGGTGACTGTATGGTATATGAAATGAAATGAGATATGCATGTTTCGAAATGTAGCGTGGAGTGAGCATGCATGTGAGTATATATTTAAGAGAGAACAAGAAACTTACAACACCTTTGAGAAAGGTGGTGGGGACTTAATGTTTGTCGAATGAAACACGAAATGAAAATAATCCCACTTGCTTCAAACTCCTTTACTCGAACTGGTTGAGTTTTCTGTCGAACAAGGGTAGTTTTAAATGAGGATATTTGGATAGTGAAATGGGTGTGAAGGAGGTTGTGGGGTTCAAACCGAACACAATGAGGGATAGTGAGTTAGAATGGTTATTATATAACTTGAATGGATCGGGTCTGCTGCCAAAATACACGACAGAAAGTGGCTTTGATGTTTAAGGAATATGGTGAATTTGATAGAAAGTGATAGGTGATAGAGATTAGAAAGGAGCGAATGAGAGGGCTTATATAGGGAAAATATCTACATTTTGTTTGACTTCTTGACTGATGATTGCATTGTACTGTTGATAGAAGACACTTGTGTGATAGTATGTTAGTTTAGGTGTAAGAGTAGTTGTGATTTGGCTGCTAGTATTTGTTTGCTTTCTTGCTTCATTCGATTACCACATATTATCCCAAGTTTTATTTTACTTCATGTTTCTTGTTTACATTTGCATATGGAGCATGATATTTTCTTGGTAGTATAATTAGTATGTCGTGGGAGATTGTTGGAGTATGACAATGCTTTGTGTCGAGGTCTTGGGTGATATGTTTGGTTCGAAAGGGAGACAATTAAATCCCGTTTCATTATGGTGCTAATCCCTGATAATTCTAGTTGGGTTTTTGGTTATTACATTAATTAGTTAAGAGTCACATTTGCATGTGTAATATTAAACGAAGTCGTGCTTGACATAATTACTAATGTCGAGTCTATTGGAAAAATGGGTAACGAGTGGGTATTAAGAGCAAAGCAAGAGAGAAAGAATGAAGGTGAACTAGTGGAATAATCTTGGGGTCGTGGTGTTGGTGGGTTGTGAAATTAGAGTTGGGTTTTATTGGTTAACTGTCATGTTCGAGCTTTAAGTTTTGCATGGGAGTTTTTGAGGAAATATTGTACCGATCGGGTAAGAAAGAAAGGAAGCAAGTGAAATATAACATTTCAATTGATGGGTTAAGTGGCTGTGATGTGCCTTTGGGTTGGGTTAACTCGATGGGCTTTTGATAATAGGGCTAAGGGATTGTTGTTGGGTCGAACGAATAAGGCCCAACTTGGTTTATAGTGATAGTTTAGAATTTAGTTTATTGTTAGTGTTTGTGTTTTAGTTAGATAGAATTAGGTGATATTAAGTTTGATTAAGTGTAGTGAAATAATTAGATGTATATGATTACTTGTCGTTGTGTAAATGTGTTGTTGCGTAGGAGATATAATTTTTAGTATCGGTGTGTTTAATATATATATATATGTGTATATAATGCACAGCTACTAATAACAATAACGAAAGTTTAAATTTCTAGCAAAAATAGGCGTTAGGAAATAGTAATACGAGATTATTATTAATCACTAAGATTGATTACAAGGTTTTTCACAGGATCTTACAATGATTCTCCTCATTTTAATGGTTTTTCGGTCACGAACCATATCTCCCATCTAAGAGTCATGTAGTTGTGCGGTTTATATTCTAGTGAATCCACCATAACGCACAAAGTGGGATATTAAGAATGATAATTCATTCAGGGGAAGAGAATGAGCAGCAAGAATTTGGAATGAATTATAATAATGTAAATGTTGATCCTCACAAAACTAATTAATATGAACTTGAAGTTCAAAATATAATTCATTTTTCTGATCTAGAAAAGGCCAAACATATTTGGTGACCTAAACAGAGTAACTAGATCTTTTATATGTTGCTAATGCTCCAACTTATATTTGTGTCCCAATTGGAAAACCAATGATTGTTAGTGATTCTATGGCACGCCTAATGCATGATAGAACAATCGATTCCAAATATAAATCCTCGAATGATATATAAATGGAGCAAGAAGTTAAGATGGTCATATCGAGGTAATAAAGACCCCATAATAGTCTCGTACTGAGACACTAGACAAAGAGGATTCTAAAAGAACCTCATGTACATTTAAAACTATGAGATCTCAATAAATATAATGTCTAGTAAAATGTGGAATCGAAAAGAATTGAATCGACGTCGATAGTATTACTGTATCTAATGGTGCGCAAGATAATGAATTTATAAATAAAATAGCGCTATAATAATAGTGAGGATCTTGAAAATAATTCTGCGAGAATCGCAATTGTAAAATGATTAGCCATAATGTAAATACGCAAGTAACTAATGAAAGATTGGAGTCTCTTGTGATGAGACATGTGAGACTTGAAGTCCATACACATGAAACATGAATGTGTAAACTTATTGGATAAATATTTGTCTTTATAAGAAAGCGAAATCAATGTACTGAATTTACATTTTCGCAAAGACGTGAAAATAATAATGAGACATGATCTCATGTGGTGGATCCAATAAGTATTTTAATACTATATAAGTCTGGCAATATGTGAAATATTGATATGCATATAAAAGAATATAAGTAAGAGCTCGTTTGATGTTGAGATTCCAAGAAGGATATAAAATGCATGAAGCATGTCTTTGAAATGCTTAAAGCATATAAGAAAAAATTTTGAGAACACAACTTGATTAAACTGAATAAATCATTGTATGAGATCAAGCAATATGAGCATATTTGTTACAATCGCCTTAGTCGATATCTATTAAAAATTGGGCATGGAAATGATTATGTTCGCCCATGAAATTTTTTAAGGATATCTGGATTTGACTATGATATGTCAATGAAACTCTTTGAGAGATTATAAAGGCGATTGAATGCTTAGAAACTAAACTTGAAATAAAAGACAAAGTTTGTCTTAGTTTATGAATTGAACTTCTTAAGGATAAAATCCTTGTGCATTAAGAAAGTTAAAATAACATGTTAAATGCACTTTATGACGCTCATGGCTATGAGGTCACATGATGTTGAAAAGTCTCATTTTGACTTATAAAGATGATGATCACAAAATATATTTGAAATTATATGAAACATGGATGATTCTCGCTAGTGTCCAAACATGATATAATAAATCATTTACTTTGAATTTGTTGGCATTGTATAATGTATGAAGTACGATGATGTACTTGCATTAGATTTATGACGTATGTTTAATCCTTCTGGATATGTGAACAACATGTGGAGAACCCTTCTTCATGCTATAATTAAACATGTTTGTTCTATGAAGACACTTGCTACATTGGTATTCAAAAAGTTGGTTTATTATAATGGATTGCACCAACTAAATAATTCAAGTGATGTGATCATCAGGGGAAGTGAAATACGCGTTGCACTTTTTTTCCCTTGACCATGGTTTTGTCCCCATTGGGTTTTCCTGGTAAGGTTTTTGACGAGGCAACATTCCTAAGCGTATGAAGGAATTATGTTCTCTTTTCCCTTCACTAGATTTTTGCCCCATTGGGTTTTATCTAGTAAGGTTAGGCATAATCTTCAAATAAACATCCAAGGGGAAGTGTTATAAATACTTATGGAATGGATGTCCATATCCTTTTAATTGCTACATCATCAAACCATCCAAGAATAATGCGTTTGGTTAAGATCGATGATTCAATACATCCAAGAAGAATGCGATCTCAAGTCTATCAAAGGAAATCCAACCTTATTATATGAAGACAAAGCGGCGTGTATAGCTCAAATCAAGGAAGGGTATATCAAAGGAGACAAAACAAAGCACATTTCTCCGAAGTTTTTCTTTACATATGATCTAAAAAAGGATGGAGTTATTGATGTTTTTCAAATTCGATCAAGTAACAATTTGGCAGATTTATTCACAAAATCTTTGCCAACAAAAGTTTTTGAGCAACTGGTTTGGAAGATCGTCTTTGTCACTTGAAAGATATACATTAATTTGAGGAGGAGGAGCATATTATGCGCACTGCACTCTGTTTCCCTTCATCAAGTTTTTATCCCACTGGGTTTTACTTGATAAGGTTTTTAATGAGGCAGTCTATGGTGTATAATAAATGATGAATATCCAAGGAGGAGTGTTGTAAAATATTACTTATGGGCTTATAGGCTTATGTCTATTCATCTAATCTTTAGTAACAAGTTAGGTTTAGACTATTAACCTTATAAATAGATCTTACTTGTAACCTCTTGGGATGATTAATTAATAAGAATTCTCTCTTCTCCTTACATCTCTCTTTCTTATTCATGATTATTCACAACACAATTAACTTTATCTTCTGATTTTTAACACTTTTTATACATTTTGTTAATATAATTTCAATTTGTTCTTTTAATAAAAACGAATATGTTTCGCTTCATATATATCATTAAACACAATCATAGTTAGGGCTCGTATATGGATATATATAGGGCCTGTTTGGCTAAGCTTATGAAACATAAGCCCATTTGGGCTGGGTTTATGTTTCATAAGCTTAGCCAAGCAGGCAGATAATTTATTTTGTTCTTTTAAATTTATATTGCCTAGGTTGAAAAGACCCATATGAGTTACACGTGATGGTTGCAAGATGACTACCTAAATGCAATACTGAAAACGAGTTTAGGATCCTAACCACGATGAACTACAACTTGACAACACTATCAAGACCAACATTCCAATGTCGATCTTCAACCAAATGGCTCATTGAGCTCTACTATTCAAACTAACGAAACGGGCAAGCCTAAAAAACAAACAAGGTGTCGCAATGTATATTCACCCAGTCCAACAAGTGAAGTAGTGAACAAACAATTACATCACATAATATGGCTATACTAGGTTGTATATTAGGCATAAAATATTATACACCTTTATGAGAAATCAGTTAGCTATTTTCAGCTATAAGAATGGGATATGATTACTCAACTTTCCCTGATTAGTAACGTGTAAAGACCAGGTGGGTCTATTGTATGTAGCTTGCAATAAGTTTTTTCTTTCTAAGGCTAGATGGGGATAAGTATTTTTCAACTTACACCTCAGCGTCACCTCAGCGCCACCTCTTCTCTCACTTCTTCTCACTTCACTTCACCTTTTAGTGGGCAAAGCATGCTTCACTTCACCTTAACTCTTATTTTTTTTAATACTTATTACGAATTATAGAAACGTAAATAGACGAAAATAAAAACGCGAACGTACGAAATTAAAATATACATAAACTTCAAATATTAAACATAGTACATAAACCGGGAATATTAAAACAATACATAAACTACGATTATTAAAGACGCAAATATACGAAAGTAAAACATTACAGGAACTTCGAAATTAAAACTAAAAGTTGAAACCCCACTTCGCTTTCATCCCCGCTCTAACCTCGTCCGTGGCTCTGCGTGCATCCCCAGTCAAATGTTCATATGGCTGCATATAGAACATTAAGTCTTTTTGCCTTGCTTTATATTCACTCAATTCCACTTCCTTCCTTTTTATCGCCATATATTCAGCCCGTTCTTTCCTCTTCAGTTCATTGTCACGTTCGACTTGATGTGCCATCTCCGATATCATCATCTTAGCCAATGCCTCGTCATTCATAGTTGCCGACGATCCCGACTTATTCACACCTTTTTTCTTCAAAGCTTTCACTTTGTCCCTGCCCATTGGTCGTGGAAGTTCTTGCACCTCATTTTCCTCGTCATCTCCAGCGGCATCATTCAGGTTTATACTAGCATTTCCACTATCTGGGTTGAACGAAATAGACCCAGATGACTTGTATCTTTTGGACCTTTCATTTGCTTCCTTTGCTAAAAAAATTGGAACTTCACTTTCATTCCATTTATGACATTTTCATAACTGCTCCCAACAATGTTTGAGTATGAACTTGACTCCGTATTCAGCTTCATAGTTAAGAGTTGCCGTATTGTAGTAATCTTCATCTCCACTCATAGGATTTATACGCTTGACGTTATTGTACACTCCACAAAAACGAGCCACATTCGGGCGCACAGTCTTCCATTTCCCAAGAACCATATCGTACCCTCGTCGATCCGACTTTGTTTTGCTCTCTATGTGCGCCTGTACCTCACCCCAAAATCCATTCCCCTTCCTTGTGTTACCTTTGGAACTATCTTCGGATACATGAATCCAACCTTTACATAACGCAATTTCTTCTTCTTGGGCCCATGGAATGTTCCGTTGTAGCTCCTCGGTTTGAGCTGGCCTCTTTTGGCATCTTTTCGGCTTCGCTGTAACCGGTGGCGGTGACGGGGCTGTGGCCTCTGCGGGAGATTCTTCACGTTGAGTGTTTTGATAATAAGACTCATCAAATTAAGGTTCGTACAAATCCTCATTTCGAAATGAAGAAACGGGAGACATGGGTTGGTGGGTATGATGTTGTGATGACAAACTACCAATTTGGGTTTGTGACATATCAAACGGGTACGCGTTATGTTGGCCCGGGAATTGGGTAAACGCGTTTTGTTAGTGTTGTGAGAACTGGTTAACTTGTTGTTGTGGGTATGAATTACGGTATGGTGAGTTTGTGTAGTTTTGTTTATAAAAGTATGATTGTGGTCGTAAGTTGATTTGTTGGTTTGGCGGGGGAGTATTTCCTAGATTGAATGTTCCTTCGGGTGTCGGGGGATTGCTTTGGGAATTTCTTCGTTGGGGACGTTTGATGTTTTGGGGAGTGTTTTCTTGAGACATTTTTTTTTATAAAAAGATGAAGTAATAAGTTGAAAAGATTTGAGATTGTGTTTAAAAAAAGTGAATTTTGTGGGTATTTATAAAAGAAAATATCAGGGTGTTGTGATTTATTTATTTATTATTTTTTTTTTTATTATTTTTTTAAGTATGCAACGGATACTAACATTTATATTGTACAAGTGGGCCCCATTTTTTCTTCAAATTTGCAAGGTGAACGTTTCACCATAAGTGTTCTTAGGGTGTGTGAATCACGCGTGAGTTTGCAAAATGGTGAGGGCATCACCGTGCCTTGCCATCTAGCATAAAGTTTTGTATTTTATGGTACTTCTTTGTTAATAATGGAATACCAAAATAATGGTACCAAATATGCTTTTTACATTGTGTTTTCATTTATTGGTAGAATATGACTCCTTTGACCGGCCTTATACCAAATTTTCATCAATATCGACAAACAAACGTGAGTGGAATTTAAGCCCCCGTATGCGTAATGAATTTATACAGTGTGAGATGTTTTACGATTAAGTGTTGTGAGTTCATACTCTTAAATAATTGCAATGTACGCATATTGATTGATGGTTAGTCTAGAAAGGGTTTTTGTATTTTGTCCCCTACGGCTTAGGGGCACATGATAAGAAGACAAAAAAGGCTCATGGAAAAAAGAAATACATTTTTTATGAGCCTCTGAATCATTTTTTGTGGATATGTTTTTTTTCTTTTTATCCTGTGACCCTAAGGCACAAGACAGAAAAACCCGTGAAAAGCTAACAGATATAATAGTCATGGAACAAGCTGAAAAATAGAAATCAACTATTCCCTCCGTCCCAAAATTATTGTCACCTGACAAAAAACACATTCTTTCAGAAAAATGTCACTATCACTACTTTCTCTCTCTTACTTTTTTGCCAAATGACAAGTTTACCCTTAACCAATTAATTACCATTTCTTTAAAGTTTGCAATATTAATTTCAACCAAGGGTAATATAGTAAACTTTACCAAACTCCACTATCTATTCACTTTCTATTTTGGGTATGTGATAATAATTTTTGAACGTCCAAAAAAGGAATAAGTGAAAATAAAATTAGGACGAAAGGAGTATAAAACAAAACAAATAACATAAGATTTAAGATCATTTGAGGACCAAACTTTTTTTACATACCAAGGGACTAATCTCCACCCTCCATCTTTATTTGATCTAATGGATGAGATTAATCCCAACAATTTAAAAAACCCACTTTCATCTTTTTTTTTCAAATATTAATATCTTTCAAACCGTTAATCGTTAAGCGAAAAAAAATATGCCGTTACGACGAGCATTTAATTATCTTTCTATAGATAGGCAATTTGATATATTTTCGACAATTTTTTTTTTTTTCATTTTTTTACGTTTTTTTTCGTGGCCGAAAAAATCATATATGATATATCATATATGATATTACATATCATATATGATATATATGATATATCATATATATCATATATGATATATCATATATGATATATCATATATGATATTACATATCATATATGATATTATATGTAATATCATATATGATATATCATATATATCATATATGATATGTAATATCATATATGATTTTTTCGGCTACGAAAAAAAACGTGAAAAAAATGATTTTTTTTTTTTTTGTCGAAAGTATATCAAAATGCCCGTCTATAGAAAGATAATTAAATGCTTGTCGCGATGGTGTAATTATTTTCGCTTAACGATTAACGGTTTAAGAGATATTTAAATTATAAAAAATGGGTGAAATATTAAATGCTTTTAATCTCAACCATTGATTTCTTTTTAGATGGATGGTGGGAATGAGTCCCTTGGTATGTGAGGAATGTTTGGTTTCTAAAATAACTCGACTCTTAACATAAAGTCCAACTTATAGATATGTCGGTATTGAACAATATTTAAAAAAAAGTTGGAGTTGACTGATAAACTTAAAATTTGAATCTAAAATATATTAATACAAAATGAACTACTCCGTAGTAAGTTTCATCAGAAAACTAAAGAGTACTTGACTTGTAAGTTTTAAAGAATTCTCGCTATAGATCTCTTTGACTTGTAAGTTTTAAAGAATTCTCGCTATAGATCTCTTTGTTTTTAGAATAAACTGCAAAATACATCACTCTGGTTTGCAATTTTTGATACCTTACATTCCTGTCAGAAACAATTGGCATCTTACATCATTCGTTAGCCAAACATTTAACATCATACATCCCTTGTTTACAACGGAGACTAACGGTGCAAATAATTTCTCCGTTTTTTACGATTTTATCAATTTTTTTACGTTTTTATCCGTTTTGTACGTTTTATCCTTTTTTTACGTTTTTATCCCTCTTTTTACGTTTTTTGTCCATCTGTTATCCATTTTTTTTTACGTTTTTGTACGTTTTATCCGTTTTTTGTACGTTTTATCAATTTTTTGTACGTAAAAAAACTGTTAAAACGTACAAAAAACAGATAAAAACGTAAAAAAAAAAGATAAAATTGTAAAAAAAGGGATAAAAACGTAAAAAAAACTAATAAAAACGTACACAAAACGGATACAACGTACAAAAAACGGATAAAAACATAAAAAACGGATAAAGAGTACAAAAATCGGATAAGACGTACAAAAAACTGATAAAAACGGATAAAACGTACAAAAAATGATAAAAACGTAAAAAAAATGATAAAATGTACAAAAAAGGGATAAACCCGTAAAAAAACGGATAAAACTTACAACAAATGGATAAAAATAGAAAAAAATAGAAAAACGTACAAAAAACAGATAAAACGTACGAAAAAATGGATAAAAACGTAAAAAAACGGATAAAACGTACAGAAAATGGATAAAAACGTAAAAAAAAAATATGATTAAAACGTAAAAAATGGACAAAACATACAAAAAATGTATAAAACAAAAAAAAATGATAAAACGTACAAAAACGTATAAAAACGTAAGAAAAAGGATAAAACGTACAAAAAACGGTTAAAACGTACAAAAAACGGATAAAAACGTAAAAAAATGAATAAAGGGTACAAAAAACGGTTAAAATGTAAAAAAACTGATAAAAAGGTACAAAAAACGGAGAAAACGTAAGAAAAAGGACAAAACCGGATAAAACTTACAAAAAAAGGATAAAACGTATAAAAACGTAAAAAAAAAAAAGGTTATAAAACGTACAAAAAAGGGATAAAACGTACAAAAAATTGATAAAACGTAAAAAGAAGCCTAACGGTGCAAATACAATTAGTCATGAATGCTAACGGTGTAATATTTTATATCTCGTTAAGAGATAACGGAGAAATATTTTGCACCATTAGTTCTTATTGTAAATAAGGGATGTATAATGTTAAACGTTTGGCTAACGAAGGATGTAAGGTGTGAATAATTTCTGACAAGGATGTAAGATATCAGAAATTGCAAACCGCAGAGATGTATTTTACAGTTTAGTCTTGTTTTTATCTATAAGTTGCATTTACTTTAAGGAAATTTAAAAAGTCACATACTGATTGATTTGGAGAAAATATGTTTTTTTTTTTTTTTTTTTAAGGCGACTTTTAATTTTTTGGATTAGAGAGTCATACCTGCCATAAAAGCAGGCCCTCATCCATCACATACCAGACTATATTGTCTGAATCGGGCTCACGTTGGTGTAGTGAGGATTGAACGGCTTCCGTTCGGAAACCGTACTGCCTCCACACGAGATTACTCGCTGGAGTAACAGCCGGATGAAAACCGGGTCCGGCTCGGATTCGAATCTGCGACATTAATTGCTCACAGATTCTCCTCTTCAACAGACCCTGTGATCAAAGAAGACTTCCCGGATGATCACCCATCCGGTACTACTCTCTTTGTGGCTCACTTAACCATATAAGCATTCACTAATAGACCAAAAAACGGATGTCTTTCAATGTTTGTTACTTTGTTACGCTTTTTATAGCAGTTTTGTTTTATCAAATCATTTCATACAAAAATATACTGTTGAAAACTTTATGTAGTACTCTCGGTGATAATTCACAATAAGAAACAACGCGACATAAAAAATATATACAAATTTCATATTTATTTTTTCGTACACGAGAGTAATTTTCCATTGTGAATATTTGCTTTTTTTTTTTCCTGCTTTTTTTTGTATCTACTTTTTGTAACTGTCTTTTTTGTTGCAATTTCGCTCACAGTGAACTTCACAATAAAATAAGCTGAAAATTGCCTATTCAGTGTAAAGTTTCGTAACTTCAAAATAATAAACTTCTAACATTATGTTATTTTAGATATAATGCTCAAAACTTTATTTTGTACGTAAATCGTGACATGTATTTTGTGTGTCACAATCCTGTGAGTAATAGAATGAGTAAAAATACAAAGTAAGAACCAAGGTTGTCAAGTTGATAATCTTATGTGTCCGATTTGCAATTCTTTCCAGGAAGACATTTCGCATGTCCTTTTTACTTGCGAGGTGACCGCTGTTATTACTCGCCTTGTTTGTCGATGGTGGGATGTGGATCAGAAGTCATTCTCTTCGTATATAGATTGGCTGTCGTGGTTCAAGAACATTCGCCTGGGATCCAAAATCAAGAACTTGTTGGAAGGTGTTTTCTACACTGCTTGGTGGGTTCTTTGAAATTTTAGAAATCAAGAGATTTTTGCATCTAAAAAACCTCGGAAGAAAGTCATTTTCGATGATATCGTTGCTTGTTCTATTTCTTGGATTTCTTCTCGATGTAAGAGTTCTTTTAGTTGGACCAGTTGGTGTCAGCACCCTTCTTTGATTTCGTTGTAATTTTCTAGCTTCTTGCTAGTTTTTTATAAAAGTTGCCGTTCAAAAAAAAAAAAAAAAAAAAAAAGAACCAAGGTTGTCAGGATCGGGATATTACTTAGGATCGTTTTTGGCTTTTCCTTTACATATGTATACAAACCATTTTTAAAAAACTTCCTCTCAAAAAAAGTAAAAAAAAAGTCAAAAAAAACAGGATCGGATCGTTCACGATCCTACGAGCGATCCCACGATCCTGTAACGATCCTACCTGAATTACGATCCCGTAACGATCCTGCTCGTTTTTTGTGTGTAGGATCGTACGATCCTACGAGGAGGATCACGATCCTGACAACCTTGGTAAGAACAAATACTTTCATTTTTCACTATTTTCAATCGATTAACTTACTACTCGTATAAAAATACCATAACTATAATTAAATAAAGCTATCGAAGGTCTTATAAATACCGCCAAAATATGTAGACTTGATCACTCAACTTTTTATAGACATCTGAAAAATAGTACCCAATTATAAAAATCATTAAAGAAGTTACTTGGTGGTATTATCTATACTACATATAAAGTATGAATGACTCTCTCTCCTCTTGGTCTTAAAATTAAGACTTACAAGCTATAATGCTTATTATACAAAACACAAAGCACTATTAATGATATTTCTCATCAATCTTAATTTTAACGCTTACAAGTCTTAAAGCTTAATGTACAAAATATAAAGCACTATTAATTTGGTCAAAATATTTAATGTAGTCAATTAATACAATTAATTTAGTTATTAAAACACCCCTTATATAAGAAATACAAATTATCAAGCATATTGTATAATCAACTTAAACACAATTCCTACATTAAATGTTACTAATACAAATAATAAAGCACATTATACAAATATTCAAGCACGAACGGGCAACGGGCTAGAGCCCGAACGGGCACGGGCTAGAACCCGAACGGACACGGGCCAAACGGGCACGGGCTAAACGGGCACTGGCCAAACGGGCTCATGTTATACGAATGACTTTAAAAAAGACCCAAAAATACGACATAAATTCCTTAGTTAAGGAGTTGAAATACGTCACATGAAATTCTTGATATCCGTAAATTTATTATTAAAAAGAACATAATAAACTAAAATACATGATTCACCGGAAAATATTATTTCAGGGTACCCGCCGCCGCAACGCGCGGGTACCCTGCTAGTATTATATATATATATATATATATATATAATATATATATATATATATATATATATATATATATATATAAAAGGCATGATTTTTTGCGCTTCACCGAGTTGTATGAAACAGTATACGTAGCTTAAAAATGTTGTACAAAACAGTGCATATAACAGTAACCGGTACAGTAACTTTTCTTTTTTCGAAAAATAAAATTTTGAAAAAAGAAAAAAAAAAGTTTTTGTAAAAATATTTACAAAAAAAATATTTTCAAAAAACTTTATTCGAAAAAAAATTAAAATAAATTTTTTTTTTTTTGAAAATTATTTTTCGAAAACTTTCTTTCTCAAAATTTTTTTTTTCGAAAATCTTTTTTCTAAAATTCAAAAAAAAAAAATTATAAAAAAAAATTTTCAAAAAAAAGTTATAGAAAAAAAAATTTCAAAAAAAGATTTTTTTTAAAAATATAGCTAAAAATTATATAGACAAAAATGACATTAACTCTAATTTTTACAATAAAAACAATGAGATAACATAAGTATACATTTTTTAAAGGTGATTCATATTGTACCATCGTAAAAAAGTATACATTTTTTAAAATTAATCTTTAAAAAAAAATTACTTTTTTTTAGAAAAATTATTTTTTTTTAGAAAAATTATTTAATTTTAGAAAAATTAATTCTTTTAATTTATCAATCTTTTTCAAATTTACTCCATTTTCAAAAATAGTCATTTTTTTTATTGATCTTTTTAAAATTTAGTCTTTAATAACTAACTTTCAAACAAGACTTAGCACCACATTCCCGCAACAACGCACGGTTTCCCAGCTCATTTATACTACTAATCATAATAAAACTATCGTACCTCCGGAAAATTATTAAATAACAAAAATACAAGCTTGGTTGGTTTTCTTTTTGTTGCAAAGTTATGGCTATTACTCTACCCATCATTAATAACCACCACTAGCTCTAAGGGTGATGGCAGTGGAAGACTCGGAAGCATGTGAGGATTTTCATCGACCCATTACAGAGTGTCATGTGACAGGCAAAAAAAAGAGGATTCTGAAGCCAAAACTGTTGGCAGTGGGAGGATTCTGAAGGATTCGAAATCATGCCTCATTTTATTTTTTTATTATTTATGTATAATGTTATAAATAAATATAAATAATATATAATTTATATTATTTATTATTTATATATAATATTATTTATAAAACCTAACAACACAAATCTGTGTGTCTTTCCAAGTTACAAACCACAATCAATCACAGTATCTCATAGTTAACTCACCTACAACTTTGTTTCTTCAATTTTAACCAAAATCTTCAGCCACGAAAATTTAATCACCAAGAAACTCACTTAATAAAGAATAAACTATATATTGTTCTTGTGATACCCGCCCTTAAATACCTGCGTATATTTCAGAGGTACCAAACTACTACAATTGAAATGAATCTTTTTAATATTTCCCATTAATGTTGTTGTTAAGTTTGATTCTTGAATAAGGAACCAACGGTCATATTTTGTCCTTCTTTCTTCCATGATTCCTCGGCTTGTGCAAGCTTCCAAACCACATGATTCTAGCGGCTTGGGGGTTGGCGGCGGTGTTCACCGGCGGCCTCCCCCCTTGCCGCTGGGAAGCCGCTACCCGTTGCCATCACCCTAAGAAATGGGCTAGGAATGGTTTGATTTTGGTCAATATTGGCATTGAGGTAATGGAGCTTAGACGTGCATTGCGGTCATTTTTCCTACAATTCACCTCAAATCGCCTCGTTTGGAATTTGAAATGAGTCAATCCAGAGACACTTTAAGTTTTTGCATATGCGCGACACCCAAAAGAAATAGAGGAGTTTTCTGGCCGGTACACCACAATCATAGACGATTGATATAAAAGACCACCCTAAAATTGTTTCTCACACTTTTTAAACCCAAGAGTGTGCTTAACTTTTGGAGTTCGATGTATTCACTGTGTCCTAACGCGGAAACTCCCCTATTATGTGGGGTCGTCTACTTTTGGTGGAATGTACAACCCGACAAAGCAGACAATATAAGCGATGACAGCAGGGCAAAAAGTCAACACCCCCTAAGGGGGGTTAGGATAAGATGGGCCGTGTCCTAAGCCAACCTAATATTTTTCATAGGCTCATTACATCCTAAACATATACTCCCCCCGTCTCAATTTATTTGTCAGGAGAGAGAAAACACAAAGTTTAATAAAAGTGGGGCCACTTTAATTTTCAACCACTAAAATGGAATATTCCTCCACTAGATTCTCTAGTTTTTACTAAATAAGGAAAGTGGACAATTAATTTGAGACATCCATAAAAGGAAATATGGACAATTAAATTGAGACGGAGGGAGTAAATGATTAAAGATTGATTCCCCTCTTCTTCAAAATAAGTTTGTTCCAACTGACTTTAATGTTAGTGCAAATATTACGATATTTAATCTAAACGGTCTCTTACATTTTAATGATGACAAATATATAACTTGTAATACATAATGTAAAATGTGCAAGTTACTCGTTTACACAAATCATCATAGCATGCGTTCATCAACATCTCTCGACATGCTTCAACAACATGTTCGAATATGTTTGTTAAGTTGCATTATGATCAAAGCATTTAACAAACTATTGAGAATGTTTAAAATACTTCAAACATTTTTAAACACATTTAAATTATATGTTTTACACAAATTACACTTAAATAAAATAACTAGACATTTTATTTTAGGTAATTAATTAAATGAAAAACTAATTTTATTGAACCCTTAATGTCCAAGTAATTCTAGAAGGTTTTAATTAAAAAATGATTTTAGGACAAGGATGTCGAAAACACACTTGACAAAGGAGTGTCTTCAGATGCTCCGTGGATCCGTATTTTATACGGGCGGGTCCGTATTTTACGGATCCACGGATCCGCCGAAGTGCCAGTTTTGGGCAGACTTGTTAACTATAAATAGAGGCCTCCTCTTTCACTTTTGGCTAATGATTTTCAATCTTTTCTTTTGCATATTTCACACTTAAGTCACCATCATAACCAAACTTTTGCAATGTCATAACACACATTCTCAAGTCTTTTAATCCACACTAAATCTTGATCATGATGCTTCTAACTTTCATTTGTTGTAAGCATGTTTCCACTTGATCTTCCATCCTTGCAAGCCTAGAGATCTTTCCATCCACATCCACCACGAGCACACCAACATATGAAGATCAATCACAACAAGATTGGAGCACTTGTGATCTTCATTCATTGAAGGCTTCTTATGACAAGAAGTTCATTTAGTTTAGGAATTCACATCCACTAGACATTTATGTCTTGGATCATCATTGTACACCACATTGTATCACTATTATTCAACAAACTAGAGGTTAGGAGGATTATGTGTTTAGGCCATAAAACACAAGGTTTGTTATGTTGGGCCACAAAACATAACGGGTTTGGTTGTACCCGAAGAAGAACTCGATACCTAGCTTAGTATCAGTAAACTTGTAAGCGGTTGGGTGGTTTATGTGTTTAGGCCACAAAACACAAGGTTGTTATGTTGGGCCATAAAACATAACAGGTTTGGTTGTACCCGAAGAAGGACTCGATACTTAGCTTAGTATTGGTAAATATTGTAAGCGACGGTTGTAAGGTTTTATTCGCCGAGAAGGGAGCTTGTTGATCTAATGAAGTAACTCTCGAGTTGGGTACTCAGGGAGTGGAGTAGGGCGAAGAGGAGCTTCATGACCGAACCACTATAAATCATTGTGTCAGGTTTGCATTTCCTTTTACTTATCGCTTTACATTTATATTCACATTTATCGCTTTATACTTGCATTGCGTTGATGTGTGTGCTATGTCTTTGTGATGTGTTTATGTTTGTGTTGGGATCATATGATTTACTAGATGATCATTATAGTCATAGAACTATCATTTCCACTTTTCATATTACGTCACACTTGATCTGTTGTTTGATACAAAAGATTTAAGTTTTTAATCGGAAACGTATCCACCCCCTCTACGTTTTCCACAATTGGTATCAGAGCCACGTCGCTCTAATTTTAAAAACAAATGGTTTTCAAAATGGAGTATGGTCTGATAGGTCACAAATCTAATCACACAAGCTACTAGATCTAGAGAGAGAAAGTTAGAGAGAGAAAGAATGGAAGGAACATGCATATGAATAATGAAATATGATAACACATGAACCAACACCCTCTCCCTTCAAGGGGGGGGGGGGTATTTATAGTGTTTGTACATATAAGGGCGTTGCCCTAATAAAGAGATAAATAAAAGGCCACGGCCCATGGGCCTTCTACATAGGCCGAACCTTAATAACTAACATAAAGGCCTAAGCAACCTATTACAAAATATGACCGATACTTGATAATATATAATGTGTTCCCAACAATCTCCCCCTAAGTATTGGTCATCAAGGTTGCTTGACGTCTTCTTTGCTTCATTGGCTTCGACGTCTTTCGTATCTTTGTTCTTTTGTTCTTGTGTTATGTGATATGGTAATGTCTTGATCTACCTTCCACCAAGGTTCTTTAATCACGATGTCTTTACGTCTTTTCCACCATGCTCATACTTCTTTTGACTTTTGATCTTCATACTTCAAGTAGTTCTCACTCTTTAACTTCAATCTTTGAATTTTGAACTTTTACTTTGCCTTGGTCATTGTGAGAACTTTCTTCATGATTTTTGCATGAGCATGATGGAAATGGTGGTAGTGGAACTTCTGGTCTCCATGATTACCTGCAATTTAAATAGTTAGCAACAAATCATCCGGTACTTACAGGTTCGGACTTTGAGATCGTCAACAACATAGTGTGAAGACTTTCTCTAATCCTTGCCAAGGCCATTCCTGAACCGGATGCCCCCGAGAGAGCTAACACAGATACACTAAAATGTATCAACGATTCAGGTGAGCCGTTGAAGTATACCGAAGTATCACTTCACAACTGTAGACCGTTTGGAACCACCTCGAACACTAAGCGTAACCTACAAGGGATTACCGAAGTGACCTGCTGTCAGGGATGTTTGATGTTGACCCTGGCAGGAATTTCCACTCAATCACTGAGAATCACAATTGTGAGTTCCCTCATGAATGTTCTTGGCAGATTGCTATGATCTACGTAGGACTCTTGTAATTTATAACTGGTGTCCATAATGTTGAACAACCAGTGTAGAAATGTTAAGTGTTCCTAAGAGATCTTTTGATGTATCTCGCGGCTCTAGACTCGATTAAGTGCTTATTTTTTTTTTTTTTTTTTTTTTTTTTTTTTTTTTTTTTTTTTTTTAGTCGTTGGAGGCATGGAGCAGATTGCCTCCTTTTCAATATCAACTCATCTCGGAATGAGAGGTCAATAGATAATGAAGGGTTCTCCGTGAGAAATGAAACAAGTGTCTTTTGAGAGACACTTGAGTGGCTAGAAGGTTTTAGTGCAGTGTGTCACTGGGTCCATGAGGGCTTAGTCTTCAATACCGGTGTCACCGTATTAACAACCAGTAGCATATGAATTGAACCCGGTTTCTGCCCTAAGGTTGAACATATGGAGGGCTATTTCTTTTCACGCTTTTCTTTACTTTTCTTTTTAATTCTTCAACCCCTTCTTTTTCCTTTCATTTCTTTACTCCTTTTTTCATCATACCTAGTACTTTCTAGTTCTAAACTATTGGTAATGTCCTTGGGTAGATCCCTCCGGCTCTGGCAGATCATAGGACGGCTTCCTAATTTTATTCACCTTATATCTCCATGACTATCCTATGTTTGCCATAAAACCAATCATTTGAAAACCTCTCAAAGTGTTTATGAGTGTAAAACTTATGTTGTTTACACTTTGAAAGTTTTGTATTTTTCAGAAATACTCCCCCTTCACATGTGCTCAAAAGTGTTTAAAGTAAATTTGCACATGTCGGGTGGAGTCAACACTTTTAGAATTGATTGATTTTCAGTGAATATGACCGTTGCGAGACATGTTTACATCACTAGTTAAACTAGCTTGAAATTATTACCCGTCCAGGTCATACTCAAAGAAGAATCTCTCGAAATCGGTACACTCTACTCAGACAAGTCCTTTGCGAGACACGTTTACATCACTGGATAAACCAGCTTGAAATTATTACCCGTCCAGGACATGTCTTTTCGATTAATGACATATAATATTCGTCAATTCGAGGGTACAATCTGAGTCGAGCTCATGCGAGATTTCATCTTTACAGTTAACATATTTTAATCACATACTTATTCCCCCCCTCAAAAATAGCATATTCATGTTGTTTTTGGAAAACTTTTGATTAAAATATGCTTTTTGAGTTTTATGGGAAGAATTGCAACAAGAACATTTGTGTTTTGAACAAAGATTTTTGTTTCAAGTACTCCCCCTTAACAAGGGAATACTTGTTCTTTTGAGCAGAATTTTGAAAAACTTAGAAAATTCTGATTAATTCTACTCAAAAGTAAGAAGCTTTCGCTCCTTATATTAGGATTGAGGCACTGAAGCGTACCTCAGGGTCCTTTCTTTACAAGTACGGGTTTCGCACTATTATCTGTGCACAAGCCATAGTCATATTTAAATAATTGATGAATGATGACAAATAATTGACAATGATACCATTGGTTTTACTCTGGACGGCGTAAGGTGAGAATATTCGGATCTCTAGCTCATCCACCCACATAACTCTCCAGCCTTCTCATTTGAACCCGATGCTTTAGCCTGTGGTCAATTCGTGCCAAGAACTTGTGTAAAACCCTAAATTCTGACTACCAAATTTTACGTCTAATTTGAAATTTTTCTAAGTTATGGATACGATTTGTTATAAAACCGAAAGCAACTAAACGAATAAACCGTAAATCTAAAACGTTTAATTTCCACTTAACCTAAGTATTAATATTGAATTTTCGTGACATTTAAGGCTTAAAATACTTATGACATACTAAAGTTACAAATTATACATATATAAAAAAATAAACATATATATACGTTTAAACTTAGGTGCATGGACCGAAAATTCTAAATGAATGAGAACCAAGAGTGAAGCTAAATTCATGATTAGAAATAAATGGGAAAGGATCAATTTGAATCCCCTAAACTAGGCAATACTTTCTTTTGACATATCACCCTACACGGTTTGATATTAAACCGTATCCCATAAACTTTTCACCACACACAATTTATTTTTTTGAGAAAAACCTAAAAGAAAGACTCCATAATCGGCTGCTACACCTCCTTGGCATCCCTGGTTTGACTTCAAGTGCAAGAAGGGTTTTCTGTGGTGATTTTACTCGACGTATAGGCGTGGGTTTCAGTTTGATCCGGAGAGAGTTTACTCGCGGGTATAAAGCGGTTCGAGGTAGGGTGTTGACTTAAGGTTCGGCTGAAGAAATCTAGGTTCGACCCAGTGTTTGTTTCCTCCTTGTTATCGCACCAGGGTACTTCTAAATCTATCTAAACTCCTTTCCTTCTCTCTTTTTTATTTATCTGTGCATGTCGAATGTAGGATGGGTCGGCTGGTCTATAACGTGTATAAGAACCAAACCAACCTAACATCATCATTCCATAACCCTGGGTATAATCGGCTGGGAGGTAGCATGTAATTCGTTTGGAACAAGTAACACCAATCAGACCTTGTTATTTTATTAAATCGACTAGCATGCACCTTATGTGAAACACAGAAAATCATAAATAATGAGTACTGTTATATAATCGAATATAAAACCTATGTATATACTTCAAGTGGAATAAAATAATAAAGGGATATGCATGAAATAACAAGTGACTAAAACAGTTCGTATGTGTTGATGAGTTTCGAAGCGGTTTACATGCATTATTGGGTAATCAATTTTATACATAAAAACATGATATTAACATAAGCAAAATATGGTGCGTTTGAATGTAGAGATTAAAGTGGGCATGGGGTACGTTTGGTTTATATATGTAACGAAGGGACGTTTGTTTCGGCTTAATTAAATAATAAGATCTCGTGCCATCACGGCATAAATATTAATATCGTGGGTACGTTACTAAATTATATAAAAGTATAATGACGGGTCCAAAATTATTATCTTGATATTAATTTATTAAAATAACCTTTAAAATAATTTTAATTGACTTTTAATATTTAATTTTTACAATTTACATTTTAGACCCTAAACTTTACTAAATTATCGTAATTAACCCTAACTTATTAAATTGGTCATTTTAAACCTTAAATATTACTTAATCGTCGATAATAACCTTAAAGTGTTAAGGTACTAATTCAGGAAAGTTACTAAATAAGGAAACTTGCTATTTTTGGAAAGCTACCTAAGATGGAAAGAAAACTAAAATGAAACCTTCGTGATTATGAAACTAAGAAACTGTGGAATCATAAAACTATGAGACTTATAAGTAAACTTATAATTCTTGTAGATTCGTTGAAGATGGAGTCTACTTCCGATCTTTTCGTTTCTGTTTGTGTTTTCGCTTGCGGTATAAGGTACAGATATTCGATCCCTTTCAGTAGGGGTTCTCTCATGACTTCGATCTTGTACTTTTGATACGTATTAGGATTCCCTAATGCCATTGCTATGCTTCCTCATTATTTGACTTCTTTGATTTGAACCCTTTGCTTTGAATCTTTGATATTTGAACCTTCGCTTTGGACCTTTGCTTTGGATCCTTGATATTTGAACCTTCGATATGAACCATTGCTATGATTACTTTTGATATGATTCGTGATATGATTGCTATCTAATTGGGTTGACATGATTCATTTGAGATGCTTTGATGATATGCTTTGTTTAGTTTCGTACTCTTATGCCCGAGTTTACTAACTAGTCATGGAGGTACCATGGCCATGTCATTGAGGCACCAATGGCATGACACTTTCTGTGGAGGTGCGATTGATCCACGGCGTCCCCATTTCGATATATTATGATATGTGATCACTTGGCCATTTTGACATATGTGTAGACCTGTCATGCGAGCAGGATATTATATATATATATATATATATATATATATATATATATATATATATATATATTTGTTTTGCAGGGGGCGTATGGATGCATCCTAGGCTTTGTTTAGTTTAGGTAAGATTTTGTAGTGTGATGGTCGTACGTGCTCTGTACCCCATTCACCTTTGGGAGTATGAACGACTCCATGTGGTACTTAGAGGTCTCCCCTCTTTGTATCCTTCGATATGTGACATTATGTGATTATGTGATTTCGTGATTTCGAGATCTATCGAGTACCTTGGTAGGTCGGATCGTGGCTTACCTTATAGTTCTTTGTGTCTATTCAAGTACCTTGTTTAGACAATCCTTTGTTGTCACGTGCTCATTGTTTCTCTTATGATTGTGCTTATGTTGATACCTTTTTGATGCTTCTTTTCCCTATGAGTTGTGATACATTATGCCACCTTCGATCTTCCTCTTTTCGTTTACTTATTACTTTGCTTTGCATATATATCTGTTCACTGGGCTTTTTAAGCTCAGCCGCATTTCTTTTCCTGCGGCAGGTTTAGTAGGGAGCTGGGAATGAGTGGAGAGTATCTTGGATTTAGAGGACTTGATAGTTATTCGGGATTAGAGTTGATTAGAAGATATTATATTTTTAGAATTTGTATTCGCATTTGTAACATTGTAATTTCAGTATTCCATTTGTAACCTTTGAGATTCTTGTATTACTGTTAATGTATGCTTTTTTTTGATCTGATATGAAACTATTTTTGTGATATCTTTACCCTTGTCGGGTTGGGGTGTTACAACTTGACCGCTTGCTTCACATCGCTCCTTCTCCAAGTCATATGCCTCAGCCAACCCTGCTTCCTTCCTTGTGTGTGATTTTCTAGAATGTGGTCAAGTTCAGCCCTAACTTGGATCAAAGTTTCATCGCTAAAATTGTGAATATCTTGATAGCCCATGAACTTTGGTCTTCCAGATCTCACGTATACTACCCCAAATGGTCTGTTGCTGAAGGAATATGGCTTTATTTCTGCTATACCCGAAGGTCGAAGATCAGGTTTGATTTGGTTCAACTGCTTTTGGTAACTTTCAACCCCATGATGAACATCTTCGACTCTTGTCTAGATTACGATACTTGAGTAGGTACATATTGAAATCAATATAGAGTTGATGATGTCGTATTGAAGACTACCAGGAAGATGCTCGAGTTTCCCTTAAATCTTGAGTAGGTACATATCTTCAATGTCATTTAGATTCAAATAGAGATAATCGGCTTCATTGAATGTGTACTCCTTGTCGTCTTGCCTCCTCACCGTGATCTTTGTCAGAAAATAATAGCCATACTTTGACTCTGTCTCAGCACTCTTAATGGAAAGAATATTACTTTTGTAGTATACCTTATGTTTCGAGGTAAAAGTAAGTTTCCATTTGTAGAACCATTTTCTCATGTCAGGCCAGTGGAAGATTCACAGAACAGCTTCATCATTGTATTCTTCAATTGAGTTGATGAACAAGTCTCCGATCTGTTCTTCTAAACCTTCTTGCACATAGGTGGCTGCCTTGAACTTTGTAAGGGAGGTAGCATAATTCTTTTCTGGATTCGTATTCCCATAAATCAGATACTCTAAGTCATTGTTGAAGAAGTAGGCTTTGGGTATCTTGGGATTATGGGCATGGCCGATAAGAGGTAAGGGTTGTGAATAGTCACGGAATTGAAAGGTGTCGGTTTGATGAGAAGATCTTGCATCATCCCAGTTAACGTTCTCAGATAAGGCCCGTGCAACTTGTTCCAGATTATACTCGAATTCCAGTTGAGAAGTTGTTGCAGTCTTGAATTGGGAGAAGCCTGCTTTGCAGATTTTCACTATATCGGACAGTTGTAGCTTCTGAATCTTCATTACTTTCTTTAGTTTCTTAGTGAAATCCACAACTAAGCCTTCTGCAGGTGCTTCATCTTCTGGAATGTCTGGGTAAACATCCACCATCTCTTCAAACCACTCGAACTTTTCATCATCAGGGTTGACCCATTCAGGAGCGGGTTTGAGAGGTGCATCAGCAGGTGGTGCAGGAACAATTGCAGCTTTTTGAGGAACAGCTTCAGCTTCAGCTTGATCAATGGTGACATCATCATGAGCTTTAGTTTCATCAATGGTTCCAGTCTCTTGAGGCACAAGTTCTTCTTCCCCCGTTTGCTGAACATTAGAAGATGGTAGTATAGCAGTAGGTCTAGTTGTTCTCGTACGTTTCTCACTTGGCTTCGCTTGGCCGTCTTTGTCATGATCATCACGACGACGTTTGCTAGGCTTGACCTTCTTGCATGACTCATCCTTCTTTTCTGCTTTCTTCATAGATTTGATTAAAGCTTGGCGAAGATCTTCCTCTTCCGGATCATGGATGATTGCCTCTAGCAATTGTCCTTTAAGATCAGCAGCGGAAGGCTTGGATGGTTTTGTTTGAATTGTAAGCGGTATGGTTTGAATGTGATGTGCTACAATTCCATCAAGCTTCCTTTTGACGTATTCCTTCAGAAGAGTTGGAAGCGTCTCCTGAAGATGTCTGCCGATCTCTTGTGGTAAGTTATTGTTGAGGTAGTGCTCCATTGCTAGCTGGATATCATATGCTTTGAACTCATTGATTTCACTTTGTTGTGTCGTCACTTGAGTTTGTAACGCGCTGAGCTGCTCTTTAAGGGCTTGAAGTTCACTGTTGTCTGGTTGTTGGGGTGTGGGTAATGGTGATGGAGGCTTGGTTTTGGAGGTTTGATCCACAGATGATGGAATAATCGGTGGAGTAGGTATACGATCTTCATCTTGATTATCATCATCTTGGTCATCATCATCCTCATTACTTTCATCGTCTTTATCATCATTACTTTCATCTTCTTCATCCTTATCATCACTTTCACTTTTATCTTCATCAGTTTTGTTAACATCTGATTCTGAGGGTATGTGAATGAGTTGTTCAGATTCTTCCGATTCACCCTTAGATTCACTTGGTGAGGCAGTCAATGATTGATGTGCGTGTCGTTGTGTTCAAGTTTTAAAATTTATAAACACGATTTATCCAATTCTCTAATCACACATACGAGCAAGTATACTCGTCCGCGGTAGTAAAGGTGGGTAAGTCGAGATCGTCCCAAGGGAATTGGGGTTTAGGTTTAGTAAAATAAGTTTTAGCAAAAAGGGTGTCAATCCAATTTGAAGTAAATTCAAAAGCAAGCAAGGTTCAATCAATCAAAAACAAATATACTTGTGTGTGATTCTAAGACCAATTGTTTAGAGTAACCAACCAAGTTGGATGTAACTTGTAGTGATGCACAACTTAATATGAATGATTCACAATCAATGGTTTTTATCATGAGAAATCATATCTAAAATTCAATCTCCTAGTTAATTCCTTTCGGCCTTGATTAACTATTACGACAATTCTTTTGAGCTTTTTGTTGTTTGAAAGCATTTCTTATCTTAAGAATTCCTACGAATCCTTTCGGCCTTTTTCGTGATGAAATCGTTTCCAAATCCATTTTAATGAGTAAAGATGGTGTTTGTCACACACCATAATCCATACTAATTCGTGCACTAACTTTTTGGAATAAAAACATAAAGAAAACTCCTTTCGGCCTTTGCTAGTCTTTAAAATTGTTTTTACCAACCAATTAAGCAAGATTAGATTGTATCTCAACAAACTCATAAAACAAGATATGTTTTCATGCATCACTATGATAAGATTACTCCAACAATTGTCACATCATACACACACAAGTACAACCAAAATCACTCCATAACAATCATAGTCAAACGCAAGAAATTAACCAAACTTTCATTCATCTTATAGTAAAAGTAAAAGTAGTTCATAATAACTCAACAAGAAATACCTAATCGAGGAATTACAAGAACTAGAATTGTGGAACTATAGCAATCCACACTCCTCCAATCGCCTATGATTACACGTAAACAACTCCACACACGGACACAACTCTTGAGACTCGAACTCAAGGCTTCCTGGACGTTTTCACAGCAACTACAAGCTTTCGGGCAATAATAATAAGTTAGTTAGACTTGGTGTAAGCCTTAACTCGATTTTCCTTTGGGTTGTCACCTCCCAAAAACTTCTCTTTTTTGTAAATTAGCTAAGGGTTTCTTAAATAAGTGAGGAAACCCTTATTCTCCAAGCAAAAACGTCCAATATCAGTAAATAGCTGAGAAATGATAAGCCTCAATGATTATGGGGCTTAACTTCTTCATTAAATGCAACTTTGTAACTCCAGCGTCAGCCAACCGATCGGTATTTGGCTCCAACCGATCTGTTGGAGCTCTCGGTAAAATAATCTTCTCCCATCCGATTCGGATGCGGGCGCCATCCGATCGGATGGGCCACTCTGCCATGCAACTTTATTTCTTCTTTCTCTTTTCTCGTTACGTGCTTGATCCTTTGCTGTACCACTACTTCCTATCATAGAACTTGATCTTTTCTTGATATATAAGCATGTAAATCTTTGAACTAATCAAATCCTTGAAGTATCGCGTGGTTTCTTTCTCGTAATTCTCCATATGTGCATAATCTCTTCATTTCTTCGTCAACTTTTCCTGTACTTGGCTATATTTACTTGCATACACACTTTTTCATCATTTAGCAACAAATACACACAAATATAACCAAATATGATGCACAAAACTAGCAATAACGCGCCTAAAAACATGTTAGATTTAAGCGTTATCAAATCCCCCACACTTGAGTTCTGCTCGCCCTCGAGCAAGTCTAATTTTTAGAAAAACTGAACTCAATGGCAATAGGACAATTGTTATTTTACTTTAATTATGAAAAATCCTTGAAATATACGCAAGTTAAATCGAGCTTGATAACAAAGGAAATTTTAAATTCACACAACACTCGAGGGTAGATTTGATTGTAAATCACTCAATCGCTCAGTCATGATTCATGTTTCTTACCATAAGCTTGTACTTGTATCAAAACAACAAAATAAAACATCAAAGAGGTCTTTTATTTGGTTTTTAGGTTTAAGGGTTTTGATTACCTAGCTAATGTGTAAATACTTCATACAAGAACATCATAGCTCGCTAACAATGAATCTTTGTTTAGTTAAGCAATGGATGGTCACTAGATTGTACCTTGGTTCGCTAACGACGTTACATGCATAACGGATGGTCACCAATTTACTCATTAGATCGCTGACAATGTTTTTCAACTATTTCAAAAACTCGGATGGTCACTAGAACATCCATGTACTACATATCTAAACAAAGCCATCACTAAATTCGGATGCTCGAAAGCTAACAACGAATAAAGTAATTGGTAAGGGTAAGGATAAGACATGGGAATTTTGATTTGGTTCTACAAAAAAAATCAAACAAGAATCAAGTCCAAATTCCGTCCCTAACTCTTAATATCACAAATGATTACTCCACCAAACTTCTTCGATTATTATTCCGAATTTCATACAAACTCCCTTCCTTAATAGCTCATTGACTATTTTATTTTCATCATTCCATACTTTCATAGCTCATTGGCTTTTCTCTCTTTTTTTTTTTTTTTTTTTTTTTTTTTTTTCAATAACGTCTTCCCCACACTTTGGATGAGCACACGCTACAAAAAATACAAATAAGAGTAGCGACCTCCTTCTTCATTGAAACAACATATACACATACAAGGTATGGTCAACATGCAATCCTAAAAAATAAATAGTTTTGAACTTCATTTGAACTTGATTCGGGAAAGTCTAAGGTGTATGGTGTAAAATCTTTTTGGGTTAAAATCAAAAGAAAAGATAGGCTCAAGAGGGTGTAACTAAGGGAATCTAGTGTATAAGATAACGCTAACAAATGGGTTCCAATTACTCAAGACAACTAACCAATGCGGTTAGCAAAAATAAATTGTAAACGGAAGGCCATTTGGTGTAAATCCTATTTTGCCTCTTATCATTTGAATATATTTTATTATTTGAAAGTAGTTTTAACCTTAATTTGTAACAAGTACAAGTTCTAGAATCAACATAATCACCGGCACACTCATAACGAAATATAAAGCATAAGAAGTGCTTTATACAAAAAGGCTTAAATCCTCAAAATTTAAGGTGGTGATAAAATGTACTAGCAATAGTTATCAATATCTCTCATAACTTGATTACATTCCAAATTTTTTTCAAATAGCCTTATTTTTACCATTGAATCAATTCATCTAACAACTAGAAAAATCAAGGGCGAACACACATTCTAGTTACTTGAATCCAAAATCTACTAAATCAAAAATTAAAAATTAAAAATTAAAAATTAAAACAATTTTTCCTATTCCTTCCCTCCCCCACACTTAAGTTTTGCATTGTCCTCAATGTAATAAAACGAACTTCAAAGTAAAGGAAATAGGAAAAAAATAAAGAAAAATAAAAAAAACATACTACCCGGAAAAATTCGCATAGGCTTATTTGATCATAAGTAAGCACATGAGTTCTCCAAATATTTGATCAACACTAAGCTTCCGTCAATTCTTCCCCTGCAAATACTGCAAACACTATACTCGAAACAACAAAACAAAATTCCAAACCAAATATAAAACATAATAAAAATAAAAATAATCCAAAACAAACCAAAATCATAACCATAAATCCTACGAAAGTTAAGTTAAAGAAATAGAAATAGAAATTGTTCAACCATCATTGTTTTTAAAACATAACCATAACATCATTAACCATCAATCATCGGACTCCATGTTGTCCGGATTAATCCTCTCATCTTCACTTTCTTCAACCTCTTCTTCATCATCCTCATCATCTTCATTCTCATCATCACTAAAAACTGAAAAAGCTTGTCTTTTTCTTCCAACCCCTGTTGAAGAACCGCCCACATCAAAGTTTGTCCCTCCAACGTTAGGAACTCTTCCATAAACCGGCACTGGGTCAGGAAATGGTGCGTACCCAGGATATGGGTAAGGGTATTGGCCAGGATACGGGTCATATTCAAATGGGTAGGGTGGAGCATTTGGTGGGTTGTAGGGAGGTACATCATAATTAGCTTGATGAGCCACATGTTGAAGCATCGGCATTGAGTAATCATAGTTATAGTTTTGCCTCAACATCATAGAATCTCTCCACACATCCCTACGCTCAATCTCATTCAATTCACGATTCCAATCTCCCCATCCCGAGTCAAAACTACCCGGGGCATGAACATTCCCAACATGTGGTGGTGGTTGATACGGTTGTTGTGGTGCTCCTTGAGGTGTGGCCATGTGCGGCTCTATCCAAGCTCCCAACTCTCTTGTCTTCCTATTCAATGCTTTATTAAAACTTTTATCATCCCATGTCTCACTGTCCATCATCTCCGAACATTTTGCTAACTCAGCATGAACATAATAACCCAAGTTTCTCACCAACTTGGTCACATAGTGACCTCCACAAATCGCACTATTATCTTTTATCCCTGGTGCTCTCCTTGAAAGATACTCGGCTATTATCCAAGCCGCATTCCCATTTTTCTCTTCCAACAACTTCATTACCCACAAATCCGGTTGATTACACTTATCTTGACTCCCCGTCCTATGTAAAACACCCCATGCGACCAGTTTCTGCAAAATCCTCAACAATGGGTTTCTTAACTTGGACGAATTCCTTCTAGTACAACTCGGATCACCAACACTGTTCCAATATTCAGCTAAACCTGCATAATCATTATGTTTCCTAACTAATCTTATAAAGTGAGATGCAAACAAATGGTGCATAATTTCATCTTGGGTGTATAGGCCAAGAGCGACAACGAACTCTGGCAAGGTAAACACATGCTCTCTACCACAAAGCCTAAACCAAACACATTTATCATTCACTAAATCCACAACCTTCCTTTCAAAATAAAATGTGGAGAAAAACTCCAAACACCATTCTCGATTAACATCCTCATGAACACTAAATGCTCTCTCCCACGAAAAATCTTCAAAACTATCACCATCTCCCTTATACACATACGATATTCTCATCAAATTCCTTAACTCCATTTCACATTCATATTCATGAAATAAACTCCAATCAACTAACCTTGGCTTAGCAAGTCTTCTCCCTTGTAACTTCGAAAGACGCTCACGAAAAGCGTGTTTTTCCTCTCTCCCAAGGTTGCTAAACTTTAAATTTTCATTACGCTCCTGATTAAGAGTGTACTTGACCTTTTCTTTCGAATTCCTTTTTATGTACTTTGCTACAATCGGATTACCATCTCCATGTGATGAACTTGATCCTCCTGCAAGATAACTCTATAGAAAAACACAAACATATGATAGGATAAGAGTATAGAAACTAAGCATGCATGATCTAGAAGTCTAAAAACTTGACTTTTGAAAAATCAATTTTCATCACAGAAAGTTCCATCCGATCGGTATTTCACCCAACCTAATCGGATGGATTGAATACTAGCCTCCAACTGATCGGTAATGCCACGCAACCGAATCGGTTGGGCATTCTGTTACAAAAATTTTCTCTTGTTCGACTTCCAATCAATTCTAACAAATACTACTCTTCCCTATTCTGCATTTGATCAATCACTATGGTCTCTACATATCCCACTTATCTCCAAATCATATCCATAACATACTCGCATGATCAATCTTAGAACATATGAACTTATGAATACTTTTAAAATCAAAACCTTATCAATGTTCTAATCCACAATGCATCATCCTAAAAACACTAATTAACATCTAAACAACATCTGGAAATCATCAATTTCAACCCAGAATTGATTCAAAGTTTCGACCCATTTGATCTAAAAATCCAATCAATTCATTCTTTCTCAAAACTTAATCAATCTATCTCATTCTTTTTGCAATGAATTCCTCAATCATTTACCCATCTATTCCAGAAAAATTACATCTTAATTCGAACTACATAAAAAATGCCCAAACTTTGACCTAATTCAATCAATTCGAATTAAAACCTAATTGATACAATTTGATGATGTTACTTACTTGCTTAGGTGCCATTGATGATCTTTCAACTCTCCTGCAACTCTTAACAGCCTTCTAATGGTTGAATTAATGAACCCCAAGTGTGGAGGAATGAGTGTGTGTGTGTTTTTATGATTTTTGAAATCTTGGGTATATATACTTAACTCCATCCGATTTGTATTTCAACTAACCGATTCGGATTGAATTTTTGCAAAACTTCACTTTTTCTCCTTTCTTTCAACACCTTGACACTTGCAAGAACCAATGAAAAATGTTTTCACTATTCCAAAATACCTTTTTTAAGTATGAAAAATACCCAACACACTTATTCTACCAACTTGTTATTCAATCTATCTCTACAACTTCTAAAACAAAACTTAACTCCATAAATTAAAACTTAATAAAGCCAAGATAACCAAAAGGTCTTAACTTAACTCAAACTTAAATGCAAATATTAAACTACTAAAAATGCATTAAAATAAATGAAACAAACAAACACTAGCACAAGCCTTGTGCTTTTATTCTTCAACTTTTGTCTTCATCCTTCAAAATATTCATGCTTCAAGATGTCTTCATTTTGAAATTTGCCGGACAACTCCCGATTAGTCATTTGCGTTTTAAACTTCCTTGCAAAATTTCTTCCATCCGGGCAAACTATATCAAACTTCACATGCCATTCTCCATCACCTTCTTCCTTCTTGTAAACACTAGCTCCTTCGGGTCCCCATTCCAAATTCTTCAATTGAACCGGTAAAGATCCAAGAAAATCTGTCAATTTATTGAACACAAAAACATTTTTGAATGGGTTATAGAAAACCTCCATAGCTAAAGCTCTTTCCAACTCATCTTCAATACCAAAGTAACTAGGGACAACCGGCCCATATTTAGGTCTTCCCTCTTCATCTCTACCAACTTCGAAACAACCTAAATGGTCTTCTTCTTCCTCATCTTCATGCACTTCCTTCACAAACTTGCCTCTAGGTCTAGGATAGTAAGTATGCTTCAAGATTCCATCACTAATAGTCATAGTACCTCTACCCATATCTATAATAGCTCCGCAAGTTCTCAAAAACGTTCTTCCTAACAACAATGGTAACTCCTTATCTACCGGAATATTAAGCACAAGAAAATCGGCTAAGAAAGCTTGATATCCTACTTGAACTCTAACATTCTTCACTTCTCCCATTGCTTTTGCTCTTGAATTATCAGCCATAGTAAGATTATATTGATTTGGTTGAAGATTACCAAGTCCTAATCTCTTGATTGCGTGGTTTTGTAACCTTACAACAGGTTTTACCTCTCGAGGGATCTCAAGAGGCTTACAACCCCACCAGGCAGTGTACCTGACCGATGTAGTATAGTGTAGTGGTAAGTACGGGGGATTGATCGTTCTCCACAGGGAATAGTGTTCGTTAGGTATGAAAGGCTACTCTAATTAGGCCTAAGGGTTGAGGAAGATTCTTTTTTATGTTTTTATAATTTTATGAAAGCAAGTAAAATCTCGGGTTTTGAAGGAGTGGGCGGAATTAGTTGCTAGTCAACTAACCCAAATTACTACGAATGCAAATAAAATAAATAACTGAAAATAAAATGTGGTGAGAAACTTATGTGTAGAGAAATGTGTTTACTTAGATTTCCTTACTCCCTAACTATCTTTTACCGGTTAATTAGTGTGTATTAGTCGCGTGGATGACGGGTGTATTCCTTAATACCATTCGTGGGGTGGCGTACTTACTTCCCCAACTCTACAAGCTCCTACTTCACTCCTATGTCGAGCCGGCTAGGAAGCTCCTAACATGGGATCACTAGAATTCGCTTGTGCATTAAATATAACCATAAAAACCTTTAGTACGCATTTGGTTCATGTTTCTTAAGACGTTCAAGCAAGTTACCGAATAGGAAGTTAGCCAGTTTTCTTAAGCCTAACATAGATAAACAATCATCCAATACAACTAATAACACACTAACAACCAATAATCAATAGCTAGGTTTCATTAGATCTAAGCAAACACAAGATAAATTTAGCCTAACATGTTAAACAAAAGACAAGAATAAGATAGAATCAAACAACACATAGACATATTGAATGATTAATTGATAACTTATCTTTCAATGAAACATGGAAGATCTCAAGGCAAAAAGCCCTGAAAAAGTAGCTAAAATCGTCTTAGGGTTTTCTCCCAAAATTCCACACACTAAGCTCTCCTTAATGACAAAAAATTAGAAAACTATATATAGATTTTTGGATCTGACGGCGTCACCTTATGGAGTGTGACGCCGTCACCTCGCCGCTTTTAGGGTTCCCGAATGACCTTCTTGACGCCGTCCCTCTTTAGCTCTTCAAAAATCCATTCTGGCTTATCAAGGCTTGACGCCGTCGAACCATGAACGTGACGCCGTCCCCTTATGATTTAAGCCGTGACGCCCTCGATCAAGTTAAAGCGTGACGCCGTCAGAATTCACATACTATTTTCACTGGCCCGTCATGAGTAAATTTCACGTCCAACTTTTCTTGCCAAGGCATGACGCCGTCCAGAGTAAAGTCTGACGCCGTCAAGAGTAACTTTTAGCCGATTCTTGAGACTTTGCCGTTTTCTTCACTTTAATGCTCCAAAAACGTCCAAAATGCCTCATTTTCCAGATTTCTCCTCAAAAGTACCTAAAATGACAAAAGGAACGATTTAGGGCAATATTTGATCAAATAAATACGATTTAGGGCTTAAATGACCCCTTAAAAGCGGTACACTTTTCGCTTCATCAAATACCCTTACACTTGAGATTTGCTTGTCCTCAAGCAAATGCGCTTTTATTCTAATCAAAATACAAGTTAGGGGTCATTTAATGCTAACATAAAAGTAATTACAACAAATATTCGTTCCACTTCAATCATAATAAGCACGGAGATTATAAACTAGCACCTCACAAGTAGTGTTTAGATACTCACATCTCTCAAGTGTCATCAAAATAAATCTCATAAATGAAAACGGAAAATATCTCTCACTACCTGTCATAGCAAATAGATTACCATAGGCTTGGGAAAGGATCGAAAACCTCCTCCACTAGGCGTAAGCACCTAAGATAAACTATCAAAGAGGGCTTTTAAACGGGTTATAACGTTAGGTGTAGGGATATGATAAACACGGTTTTGTTGGATAAAGGATATTTTACTGGTGGCGAGTTAAAGATCTTGATTAATTACATGTACTATACAATGTTGCTAAGCCAAGACTAGACTCGATCTTAAGCTAGAAACGAAATAACAAAATAACAAAAATATAAAACAAACATAAAATAAAACGGGATGGTAGTCCGTATGTTTTTTTTTTTTCTATTTTTCTTTTCTCATTTTTTTTGTGTTTCTTGATTTTTTTTTTTTTTTTTTTTTTTTTTTTTTTTTTTGCATACACTTTTACCCTACCATCCAAAATAATACATCATAGGGGCGTTGCATCCCCCTTACACTTGAACTTTTACATAACTTTACAAGTACTAATCTAATGACTCGAATTAAGATAATTGAAAAACTTGGAGTACTTTTAAAACATTTAGCACATATGGGGGTAATAAATGATGTTCATCCCCATTACTCCATTACACTAGTACTTTACCCATGAGTCCCAATCGTCCCAAAACAATATGTACAAGGATATGACTCGACTTAGCAACCATGTAATCAACTAGATAATTAACTTGGGTTTAAACAAATGTTGTCACAATAATGCACTAAAAATGAGTGCATACAAGGTAGGCTAAGGCGATTTGGGTGTACATTTTAGTGGGGTGTAACAAATTCTTCCTTTAAGTAAAATGCTTAAAGGTCGAAACGAAAAGATAGGCTCTGAGGGGTGTACTAGGGGTATCGTGTACTAAAAATGAGTACAACGCAAAGGGTGTGAGAGAATTACTTGACCAATGTAGCCAAAGTAATTATAACAAAAACACAGGTGTAAAACAATGGGTTAATCCTAATGCCTCTTATCATGTAGTAAATCTTAACTACACGAATGTAGTCTCACTTGTGGCCTTGGAATGGTCCTAACGCAAGTTCTAGAATCTAAGTGCTACCGGTACACACATCATAGCATAAATGCTTTTCCTACCAATTCTAGGGGTGAACCTCACATATTTGGGGGTGGAAAATTTTTAGTGGTACGGTTTTTGTGCTAGTTATATAACTCCTATCCGTGAGACGCTCATTAAGATCAAAGTTTCACTCCTATATGTTGTAAAAAATTTTAAATTTGGCACTAAAATTACCTTAACAAGTATTTCTCTCAGTTTTATTACACATCTATTATTAAACAAACAAAAATCAAGCGCAATGGCATTCTCTAAAATCGTACTTTTACCCTCCCCTTACACTTAAGATGAACATTGTCCCCAATGTTCAAATAATAAGATGTAAAAGCAAAAAGTAAAAGAATGAAATCAAATACTCCCCTGATTCGCTCGGTGGATAATGAAATTACACGGTTAGATCTTCCTCCAAAGAGAATGTTGAAGCTCCATGACTAATGCATCGCCATAAGCTTGATTCCAAAAACATCTCCTTGTCCAAAATAACCTGTTAAACCTGAGAAAACAAACACGAAAACCTGCATAACATCGGCGGGAAAAATCTATATATAAGGATATAATGCTTGTGGAATGATAATTTTGCAGATTCCTGGAGATTATAAGTTGGAGATTTTAATAAAAACTTTTTATGAAAACAAAACTTTCAAAAATTTCTGGAAATTAAATCTGACGGCGTCAGGTTATAACCCCTGACGCCGTCAGAAATGACCTGACAAAAATTTTCGTTTTAAGTTTCCGGAAAATTTCTGAAAAAACTTTTACCTTACTTCCTGGAAATCCTGCAAAACATCATTATGACTCGATACAAGCATTTGACTCAAACAAATACGAATATGTATGCTAATTTATTATTATTACGATTCATGTTCATTTGTGTTCTAATAAACCGATTTAGATTTCCCTTACACTTATCTTTTGCAAAATACCTTTATATGTAGTTAAGACGAAGTTAAAAACAACATAAAGCATTTTCACAAATTAGTTTTTAACATGAATCAATAATAATAAAAATTAAACACACATACGGAAAATAAAATCAAACAAGCAAATAAATAAACACACAAAGCAAATAAAACAAATAAAGCTTGGGTTGCCTCCCAAGAAGCGCTTTTCTTTATTAACGAGTCTTGTAGCTAGACTCAAAGTCACGTACATTACGTGACTCCATCATCGGTCACGGTTCCTAGGCCATCCTCCTTCCCGGTTTTATATTCCGGTCCTAATTTCAAACAATCCTTGTAGAAACCGAATATCCTTTCCATAACATAGTCTACTCCTTTACTTCTATCCTCATCATTCCTATAGTAGACCGCTTGCTTGAGCTCCTTCTCAACATTTGACAAGTGTTGGAATTGTTCTATCTTATATGGCATTTGGTAGCTTACTTCATCGGTCTCATCCTTAAATCTAACTATCCCTAAGGAGGGTTCATAAGTCATTCTAGAGACCTCAACAAATGGTTTTCCAAAAACCACTTGAGTCAAGGATGCATCGACTATTGGGCGGATATCTTCTACAATTACAAAGTCGGTGACATAGGTGAAGTTTCCTACATAAACCGGTAATCCCTTAACTCTTCCCGTGAAGTTACTCATCCAACCCTTGTCAGGGAACATCCTATACCCAAGTTGATTCTTCATTATCAAGTTGTAGTGGGCTCTAGTCATGATGTTTATGGGTGATCTAAGGTCGATGTAGGCTTTCCACACATGCAAATGTCCGATATTGCATGGTATGTTGAGATTAGAAGGGTCGCCTATTTCTATGATTGGTCTACCTAGGAAGTATGGTGCCTCGGGGTCATCGAATAAGTTTGTATGATATGCACGCTCTTCCTTAGTGGGTAGCCTATTGAATTAGTCCTCATCATCATCTACTTCTTCAATCTCACTTGTCCTAACTTCCTTATCAACCTCGACTTTCCTATCCTCATCCTTAGGTTCACTATTATCCTCATTCCTATCAATTGGTTTAATAGTGACAATGTTGACAAAGTGGACGTGTTTGGATGAAGAGGGGTCTTTTACTTGGGGTCCGCTATTTGTGTTCCTAGCGTCCTTATGTGGAGGTGATAACACTTGGTTATTGAGGGCTTTCAACAAGTTGTCAATTTTGTTGGTCATCTCTGTTTGTTGTTGATTGAATTCGGTCTCGAATCTAGCTATCCGAGCTTCTTGAGATGCCATAAATTGAGACATCAATCCTTCAAAGTTATTGGTACTACCATTGCCGGAAGGATTGTTGTTGAAAGTACGGTTCGAGTTGGAACCGCTTGATTGGAAACGATTAGGTGGGTTGGAAGAATTGGTTTGTTGCGTGTTTTGGTTTTGTTTCCACCTAAGGTTCGGGTGATTTTTCCATGAGGGGTTGTATGAATCACCATAAGGGTTTGGCTCGGGTTTGAAAGTGTACCACTTGTCTCCCGCTCCGTCGGTACGCGAAGATGCGTAGTCCACAAAAGCTTGTTCGGGGAGTTCCATGCAATCACGAGTGTCGTGGGGACCACTACATAATTCACATGAAGAAGTGATTTTGTTCACTTGGCTTGAAGGTTTAGGAGCCTCGTAGGATTTCATGAGAAACTTGACTTGGTCTTCAAGTTCTATGATCCTACGGTCGGAAGTGCTTGAATTATTCGAAGGCAAAGATATTGCCTTGACCGTTTTATTCAAATCACGGGGATCACTCCAACTTTCGTTGTCATAAAGAGCAAGATCCTCTAGGAGAGCCCATGATTGTTCCGCACTTAGATCACGTAGCTTGCCACCGCCGATTGGTCAATGGTTTGCCTCGTGGTGAGATTGATATGGTCATAGAAGATTTGGACTTGGAGCCAAAGTTCTATGCCATGGTGGGGGACTTTTTGGAGTAAGTCCTTGAATCGAGTCCATGCCTCGTAGAGAGTTTCGCCTTGACGTTGTTGGAACATCAAGATATCATTCCTTAGCTTGGTAGTTCTTCCCGGTGGGAAAAACTGAGCAAGGAAACGAGTGGTGAGATCATCCCAAGAGGTGATGGATCCTGCGGGTTGACGTTCTAGCCACTGACTAGCTTGGTCCTGCAAAGAGAATTGAAAGAGACGCAATCGGGTCGTCTCTCGAGTGGCAACATCAAGGTCTATAGAATCAACGATTTTAAGAAAGTCCTTGAGATGTTGATTAGGATCTTCAGAACGAAGTCCATGGAATGCGCATCCGCTTTGCACCAACCGGATGGTGTCGGATCGCAAGGGTGTGATATTGGCTCCTTGAGTGAGCTCAATGGTGTTTCGATAGCCATGGTGGCTAGGACGGGAATACTCTCCTAAAGTACGGGCTCTAGGAGGTGGTTGTGGTTGTTGTGGTGGTGGGTTGTGTGGGTTAAGGATATTACCATCTTCCATGATGTCGGACGGTAATGGTTACGAACAAAGACACGAAGAAAATAGATAGACTAAAGAAAATCTAGAAAAATAAAATAAAAATCTCACTAGAAAGGAATCTAGTGAGTAGACCTAATAGAAATAAAAATTCAACCTAAACAATAACTATTCCCCGGGCTGCGGCGCCAAAAACTTGATTGCGTGGTTTTGTAACCTTACAACAGGTTTTACCTCTCGAGGGATCTCAAGAGGCTTACAACCCCACCAGGCAGTGTACCTGACCGATGTAGTATAGTGTAGTGGTAAGTACGGGGGATTGATCGTTCTCCACAGGGAATAGTGTTCGTTAGGTATGAAAGGCTACTCTAATTAGGCCTAAGGGTTGAGGAAGATTCTTTTTTATGTTTTTATAATTTTATGAAAGCAAGTAAAATCTCGGGTTTTGAAGGAGTGGGCGGAATTAGTTGCTAGTCAACTAACCCAAATTACTACGAATGCAAATAAAATAAATAACTGAAAATAAAATGTGGTGAGAAACTTATGTGTAGAGAAATGTGTTTACTTAGATTTCCTTACTCCCTAACTATCTTTTACCGGTTAATTAGTGTGTATTAGTCGCGTGGATGACGGGTGTATTCCTTAATACCATTCGTGGGGTGGCGTACTTACTTCCCCAACTCTACAAGCTCCTACTTCACTCCTATGTCGAGCCGGCTAGGAAGCTCCTAACATGGGATCACTAGAATTCGCTTGTGCATTAAATACAACCATAAAAACCTTTAGTACGCATTTGGTTCATGTTTCTTAAGACGTTCAAGCAAGTTACCGAATAGGAAGTTAGCCAGTTTTCTTAAGCCTAACATAGATAAACAATCATCCAATACAACTAATAACACACTAACAACCAATAATCAATAGCTAGGTTTCATTAGATCTAAGCAAACACAAGATAAATTTAGCCTAACATGTTAAACAAAAGACAAGAATAAGATAGAATCAAACAACACATAGACATATTGAATGATTAATTGATAACTTATCTTTCAATGAAACATGGAAGATCTCAAGGCAAAAAGCCCTGAAAAAGTAGCTAAAATCGTCTTAGGGTTTTCTCCCAAAATTCCACACACTAAGCTCTCCTTAATGACAAAAAATTAGAAAACTATATATAGATTTTTGGATCTGACGGCGTCACCTTATGGAGTGTGACGCCGTCACCTCGCCGCTTTTAGGGTTCCCGGATGACCTTCTTGACGCCGTCCCTCTTTAGCTCTTCAAAAATCCATTCTGGCTTATCAAGGCTTGACGCCGTCGAACCATGAACGTGACGCCGTCCCCTTATGATTTAAGCCGTGACGCCCTCGATCAAGTTAAAGCGTGACGCCATCAGAATTCACATGCTATTTTCACTGGCCCGTCATGAGTAAATTTCACGTCCAACTTTTCTTGCCAAGGCATGACGCCGTCCAGAGTAAAGTCTGACGCCGTCAAGAGTAACTTTTAGCCGATTCTTGAGACTTTGCCGTTTTCTTCACTTTAATGCTCCAAAAACGTCCAAAATGCCTCATTTTCCAGATTTCTCCTCAAAAGTACCTAAAATGACAAAAGGAACGATTTAGGGCAATATTTGATCAAATAAATACGATTTAGGGCTTAAATGACCCCTTAAAAGCGGTACACTTTTCGCTTCATCAATTACCAAGTCCTAATCTTTTGTATAATGGATACGGCATCACATTCACACTTGCTCCTGTATCGGCCAATGCATACATCGCATCGGTTCCATTTACCTTAATTGGTAACACGAAATTTCCCGGATCGCTCTCTTTCTTAGGCAACCCATTCTCAACTATCCTTTCCCTTGCAAACTCATCAAAATTCTTATCCTCTAGCCTAGCTGTTGCCATCATAACCGCATCTAATTTCTTACGATAAGTCATGTAATTGTTCAACACTTCTATAACCGGCTTCTCTTCCATAAGCTCCTTAAACTTCATTTCTAAGTTTTCCAAAATTGCTTCCTTCTGCTCTTGAGTCAATGGTTTAACTTCTTGGGGTGATTTGGGTGGCGAACTTGATGAAGAACTCTCATTCTTAGGGGTGGAGGGTTGGGTAAGTTTGTTAAGTGGTGCTTTCTTTCGATTTGCCTTTCCCATTTTAACAATCTCTCCTCTACATTCCTTCTTCTCTACCATATCATCATCTACATCAATCCTCATCTCTCCCAAAGCAAAATCAACCCTACATTTAGTCTTAACCATAAAATTTCTACCAAACATCACTTCCGGTTCACCCGCATTTCCATATTCCAACACAACAAAGTCAATCTTGAAAACATGACCATGAATATTAACATTCACATCTCGCACTATCTTTCTCCCATAATCTTCATAATCAAGCCTAACAAAGCCAAGCTTACCAAGCATATCCTCTGTAATATAATTTTCACCATACTCCATATTAAGTTGAGCATCCCAAGCTTTAATGCCTTCTACACCACATGGTGTAGCATACCTCATAAATGGTACATCAAACTCTATAGGTGGTGCTTGTGTAAACACAACTACTCTTTTCTCCTTAGGTAAACAAACAATGCTTTCGCCAACTTCTTCTTTTCCTTCTAAACCAACCTTAGCTTCGTCCAAAATACTTTCCAATTTCTCCAAAGAATCACCTGAATCTTTCAACATCTCTTCCAAATTTCTCAAGTACTCCGAAACATTGCTTAAACTCTCCATTCTACTTAAGCACTAACTATAACATAACCACAAAAACAAAAATCCAAACTATTAGCGTGAGGGTTAGTTATAATCGAATCATATCCAAATGTAAAACCAAAACAAGCAAACAAACAACTTCAAACTATTAAAACATCAAAACAACTGAAAATTAAAAATCACAAAAAGTATTACCGAGGCAACCATCCGATCGGCATTACATTCCATCCGATCGGATGGACAAAATGCAAAAAAAATGAAATCGCCCCAACCGAATCGGATGTGGGCAGCGTCCGATCGGTTAGATCGAAAAACTATATATATATATATATATATATATATATATATATATATATATATATATATAATTATATATTATAATAATATATATAATTTATATATTTAAACTAAACTTATAACCTTTTTATAATTTTACTTTTTAAGAAGAAACTAAATAATAAAAATTTAACTAATTAATAAAAACTAACAATTAACTATCAATCATTAAACTAAATTAATCAACTTTTAACCTTAACTTAATAATCATAAAACTAATTATGAGCACATTTAATAAAACAATTAAACTACCACACATTAAACCAAAAATTAACTATATTAACTAAGCATTTAACATATTAAAATTCTTCTAATAACCCTAAATTAATTATCCTAATTAATCTACTACTTAAACTAATTAATCATAGCATTAATGAGGCATAAAAACTGAAAGATAACAAAAATTACTAAGACAAAAATATTTACCGAGACCCCAACCGATCGGATGGGCAACCATCCGATTCGGTTGGTTCCGAACCAAACTCTTTTTTTTTTTTTTTTTTTTTTTTTTTTTTTAAACTTTTTAACTCTAAAATAAACTATGCTACTAAGCCCAACTACCAAGAAAATCTTAACAATTCCCCGGCAGCGGCGCCAAAAACTTGATGTGCGTGTCTTTGTGTTCAAGTTTTAAAATTTATAAACATGATTTATCTAATTCTCTAATCACACATACGAGCAAGTATACTCGTCCGCGGTAGTAAAGGTGGGTAAGTCGAGATCGTCCCAAGGGAATTGGGGTTTAGGTTTAGTAAAATAAGTTTTAGCAAAAAGGGTGTCAATCCAATTTGAAGTAAATTCAAAAGCAAGCAAGGTTCAATCAATCAAAAACAAATATACTTGTGTGTGACTCTATGACCAATTGTTTAGAGTAACCAACCAAGTTGGATGTAACTTGTAGTGATGCACAACTTAATATGAATGATTCAAAATCAATGGTTTTTATCATGAGAAATCATATCTAAAATTCAATCTCCTAGTTAATTCCTTTCGGCCTTGATTAACTATTACGACAATTCTTTTGAGCTTTTTGTTGTTTGAAAGCATTTCTTATCTTAAGAATTCCTACGAATCCTTTCGGCCTTTTTCGTGATGAAATCGTTTCCAAATCCATTTTAATGAGTAAAGATGGTGTTTGTCACACACCATAATCCATACTAATTCGTGCACTAACTTTTTGGAATAAAAACATAAAGAAAACTCCTTTCGGCCTTTGCTAGTCTTTAAAATTGTTTTTACCAACCAATTAAGCAAGATTAGATTGTATCTCAACAAACTCATAAAACAAGATATGTTTTCATGCATCACTATGATAAGATTACTCCAACAATTGTCACATCATACACACACAAGTACAACCAAAATCACTCCATAACAATCATAGTCAAACGCAAGAAATTAACCAAACTTTCATTCATCTTATAGTAAAAGTAAAAGTAAAAGTAGTTCATAATAACTCAACAAGAAATACCTAATCGAGGAATTACAAGAACTAGAATTGTGGAACTATAGCAATCCACACTCCTCCAATCGCCTATGATTACACGTAAACAACTCCACACACGGACACAACTCTTGAGACTCGAACACAAGGCTTCCTGGACGTTTTCACAGCAACTACAAGCTTTCGGGCAATAATAATAAGTTAGTTAGACTTGGTGTAAGCCTTAACTCGATTTGCCTTTGGGTTGTCACCTCCCAAAAACTTCTCTTTTTTGTAAATTAGCCAAGGGTTTCTTAAATAAGTGAGGAAACCCTTATTCTCCAAGCAAAAACGTCCAATATCAGTAAATAGCTGAGAAATGATAAGCCTCAATGATTATGGGGCTTAACTTCTTCATTAAATGCAACTTTGTAACTCCAGCGTCAGCCAACCGATCGGTATTTGGCTCCAACCGATCGGTTGGAGCTCTCGGTAAAATAATCTTCTCCCATCCGATTCGGATGCGGGCGCCATCCGATCGGATGGGCCACTCTGCCATGCAACTTTATTTCTTCTTTCTCTTTTCTCGTTACGTGCTTGATCCTTCGCTGTACCACTACTTCCTATCATAAAACTTGATCTTTTCTTGATATATAAGCATGTAAATCTTTGAACTAATCAAATCCTTGAAGTATCGCGTGGTTTCTTTCTCGTAATTCTCCATATGTGCATAATCTCTTCATTTCTTCATCTTTTCCTCAAGTTTTTCTGTACTTGGCTATATTTACTTGCATAGACACTTTTTTTATCATTTAGCAACAAATACACACAAATATAACCAAATATGATGCACAAAACTAGCAATAACGCGCCTAAAAACATGTTAGATTTAAGTATTATCAATGATTTAGACAGTGTAGCTTCAGTATCATCTTCGGACTGAGACAAGGCTTCTTCTTCTCTAACCTGTGATGCAGATCCTTCACCTCTCTTCCTTTTCTCAAGTCTCGTAATATCTGCCAGATATTTTGCCTTGTTTTCTTGTAAGGCTCTCTGGAGTTGTGTAATCTCCTCTTCTTTAGTCTTAGGTTGTTGAAGGGTGTCATCAGCTTTGTCTTGAATCTTGATTGAGTTGCCCTTGCCTTTTCCCAGTCCTTCATCATGCATTTCCTTCTTAATCCGCATAATTCTTTTTCTTTTTTCTTCCCTTAGGCTCTGTTCCTCTTCTTCTTCTTCCTCAGTAGATTCATCCCTGAGCATTGGTTTCTTCTTTGTAGCTCGGGTGACTTTCTTTGTTCTAGTAGATCCTGCTTTAATACCTCTTCCTCTTGTTCCAGTAGTACCCTTCACTGTTATACCTACTGTACCTGCCTTCTCCGCTTCGTCATACTTTGCATATGCTTTAGTTGCCCTCACAGCCTCCGTTAATAACTTGTCTGAAATTCTAAGGCCTTGTGTTGATATAAATAATGCCTAAACACGTTATTAATACTTTTCGATATCTCTACGTTTTGATAATCACAAAATGTAAAATCATTAAACAAAAAATTATGACGTAAACAAGTATTTAGCTGTAAATATCTATTTTAACAACTCAATCACTTAAGGTATGAATGAACAAATGCTTAATGCATTATATGATCAAAGGAACATTTTCTTAATCACTAGATTTTTTATAAAATGTCAAAAACATTTTATATCTTTTAGAAAAACATTTTTGGTAATAAATAAAAAGGTTTAATCCATTATAAATTTATGAATTCAAATTTTCAACCAAAAATTGCAAAAATGTTCCAGAAAAACCTTCCCCACAAAAAGACAAAACTGGGCAACGGTCTTGAGGGGCGGCCCCCTTAATTATACAAGGCGGCCCCCTTAATTTTAAGGGGACCGCCCCGCTCCTCCAGCTGTCCAGTTTTTGCCTATAAATACTGGTTTTCCCCTGGACTTCTTCTCACCTTTTGCACCCCAAACCTTCTGTTCTAAATCTTCTCTAATCCTTGTAAATCCTTTGATCATATTCTCTTAAGCATTGGTTTCCAAGTGATCCAAGCTTCCATCATCCAAGTGCAAAAGAAGAATACTTCTTCAACATCTAGAGAAGAAGTGTTGTAGTTCAATTCATATATTTGTATAGTTGTGTAAAGTGTTTGTGTAGTTGTTGTTAGTAGATCAAAGTGTAAGTAAGTAGTTGTGTTGTAAAGAAGTAGTGTAGAAGTTGTGAAGCCTTAGTCTAGAAGTTGTGAAGCCGTCGTGTAGAAGGTGTGAAGCCGTAGTGAAGAAGTCGTGAAGCCGTCGTGAAGAAGTCGTGAATAAGTCGTGAAGAAGTCGTGTATAAGTTGTGAGATTGGTTCTAGCTACGATTAGAACCCGACATCTAGCTTTGTGTCGTTAAGCCGGTGTAAGCTAAAGTTGTGTAAGGTTTTCTCCGCCATAAGGGAGTTTGTTGACATAGTGAAGAGAACTCTTGAGTAGGTGACTCGGGGAGTAGAGTAGGGCAAGGAAGGTGTCCTTGTAGCCGAACCACTATAAATCCTTGTGTTGTGGTTTGATCTTTCCATCCCTATCTTTCATTTCATTTACTTTACTTTACTTGCATTACTTATTTATATTTGTCTATATTTGTTCATATTGTTTAAGAGCTGAAGTCACATAAGATCGAATCGAAGTTTTTAAAAGTAAACAAAAGTTTTCAAAATAAAATTTAAAAAGACGTAAAACTATTCAACCCCCCTTCTAGTTTTCCACAATTGGTATCAGAAGCCACGTCAAACAAGATTTTTAAAATAAATTGTATTTTAAAACTTGAAACGATCTATGGAATCTGAAAAATATTTAGAAGGGCAATCTATGCAAAGACCACCACTATTTGAAAGTGATGGATTTCTTTATTGGAAAAATCAATTCGAAACTTATGTGAAATCAAAAGATCTAGATCTTTGGCATGTTATTACTAATGGTGATTTTTTACCTATTCAAAATAATCCTGAAACTAAAAAGGATGAAGTAGTACCTTTTGAAAAACAAAGTGATGATTTAAAAAGAAAACTTGCTAAAAATAATGAAGCAAAAATGGTTATTTATAATGCGCTACCACGTAAAGAATACGAAAGAATCTTTATGTGTGAAACCGCAAAAGAAATTTGGAACTCTTTACTAATAACTCACCAAGGTAATAGTCAAGTCAAAGATAATAAAATAGATCTTCTTGTTCAACAATATGAACAATTTACGATTCCGGAAGAGGAATCAATTGATAATACTTTTGCTAGATTTAACACAATCATCACAAGTTTAAAAGTACTTGATGAGAGTTTTTCTAGTAAGAATTTTGTTAGGAAATTTCTTAGGGCGCTTCATCCAAAATGGCGAGCTAAAGTTACGGCGATTGAAGAATCGAAGAACTTGTCAACTCTTCAACTTGACGAGTTGGTCGGCAACTTGAAAGTCTACGAAGCAATAATAAAGAAAGACTCTGAGATGGTCAAAGGAAGAAGAGAGCAAAGCAAGTCAATTGCGTTGAAAGCTAGGAAAGAATCTAGTGACGAGGATAGCTCAACCTCCGAAAGTGATGACGAAGAATATGCCATGGCCGTAAGAGACTTCAAGAAGTTTTTCAAAAGACGAGGAAGATTCGTTAGACAACCACATGACGAAAGAAAGGCATTACAAAGAAACAAAGACGACAAAGGTAGCAAGAGCGAGAGGAAGTGTTTTAAATGTGGTGATCCAAATCATCTCATCGGAAGATGTCCAATGATGTCAAGGGAGCAAAATCAAAAGGCATTTGTTGGAGGAGCATGGAGTGATAGTGACGAAGACGTGAAAGATACCACAAAGGAGGAGAAATGTCTTATGGCTAAGACATCAAGTGAGGTACATTATGAAACCGAATACTTTAGTGATGAATATTTATCATTAGACGAAAAAGACTTAGATAGTGAATATAATAGATTATGCCAACTAGGTCAAAAAGTAATGACTAAAAATAAATCACTAAAACGCTTAAACAATCAATTAGAAAATGAAATACTTGAATTAAAGATTAAACTACACGACTTAGAAAAAGGAAAAGAAGCTTTTGAAGAATGTAAAACATGTCAAGTAACTAAAAATGAAAACGAAAAACTTAAGGAAGAAATTTGTAAACTTGACAAATTTGAAAATAGTAGTAACTCACTTAGGAAAATAATAAGTGTTCAAAGAGTAGTAGGAGATAAAACCGGCTTAGGATTTAATTCAACTGAGGCCTCAACTAGTGAAACTAGAAATGTAAAGTTTGAAAGTGAATCTAGTAAGCAAAAACCCTTAGAGTCAACACCTAAATACATACTTATAAAAGATAGAAAAATACCCATTGCTAGTAATGATGAAATAAAAACTTTTTACAAACCATCTTTAAAAACCAAAGAAGAATCACCTAAACCAAAATTAAGATAAAAAACACCTCCCTTAAGAAGACCAAATAATCCTCACCCTCGGCCTAAAACTCCTCAACATAGAAGAAACCAAAATCGACAAAACCTTCATAATAATAATAATTACCCAATGTGGAACTATCCAAATCCACCAAGCTTCAATCCTTGGGGAATACTTCCACCATATATGCATCCTAGTCAATTGCAACCCATGTTTGGTTCAAACAACTTTGGACCAATGAGACAATGGGGACCAAGTGGCTAAATTGCTAACTCATTGGGAAATCGGCATCTCTTCTTTGATTGACTTCTGCAAGTCAACTTAAACACTTTGAAGTACTTGAAGACTACTTGTTGAAGACTAAAAGGTACGCCTCTCTTTCATGCTCTCTACTATGTTATATGCTTAGGATTGATGAACTAGCCAATTGCATGCCCCCGTAAGTTTTTAATGCCTAGTTTAGCTGGTACTTGTGTGTTAGTTAGTAGATAATCCCTTATACATATATCTAATATAAATATATATCTATATTACTATATATATATATATACTATATCCGCACATAACCTAGATATGTCATTTGTTCACTATCTAGAACTAAAAGAAATTGTTCGTCCTCGAACCTTTTCTTTCCCCTTTGCCTCTTTTGAACCTTAACGTTCAACACGAAAATCTTCTATGTCCACTATCACATAACTCATGGTGATGAAGAGAAGTGAGTTAAGTGGATTAACGTAGAAGTAGTACTTAAATCGTCGCGCCAAGAAAACAATGAATGAAACAAACTCCCGTCGCCGTCAGCACTTATCTCCATCATTGCCTCATCATTTCTCGACGCCATTCAACATCCCACGTTTACACACAATATATATATATGCACATTCCCTCTCATTCCTTAAAACCTTTGTTGACTTGACGTCTTGATTATTTTATCCAAAATTCTCAAGATATATTTTTTAACGAAATGTTAATAAAATGTCAAGCATTCCCTCCTCGTGCCTATACAATCCAATGTATTTTTGATATTATATATATATATATATATATATATATATATATATATATATATATATATATATATATATATATATATATATATATTTTTTTTTTTTTACCTTCAGAAACAAAAATCAAAAATTCCCATTTTTGGCGGGCGGCCCCCTTAATGTTTAAGGGGACCGGCCATCTGCTGCTGCCAAACTCACTTTCCTTCTTCAAATTTTAGCCAAACACCCCATTTCTCAAAAACCTCTTCCTCCTACCCTGCTGTGAACGAAAGAATACACACCAAAACCATCAAAACCACCCACCTAATCACCAATTCGGGCTAAATTCGCAAGGGGCAAACACTTATATCTCGATTAGCAACATATATTGTAAGTCTTCCAAAACACATTTCATCTAATTTCATCAAATTTCGAGTCTAATCACAATTTGATATTTTAGTTAAAATTTTTAAATTCGAACTTATGTTGAAATTAAATCTAGGATACTCATTGCCAAATGCTTCCCATAGGATTAGAGTACTTAATTAACCTAGAATCTAAGTAATCTAAAACCCTCATGCCAAAATTTTGAAAAACCAAACACTCTCATTCAAAATTTGTTATACATTGTTGAATTATGCCATAAACACTTATAACTAACCACATTATAATATCACAACTTTTAAATCCTAAAAATATATTTTTCAAATTATGAAAAATGATTTTATAAACATAAGAGGGTGTTTGGATTGAATCATAAAATTGTCAAGATTAAGTCAAAATGAATTTCACAACTAATGGACAAGTTTATAACCATGTAACTAATAATTTTGAGTCATCAAGATACATAATTCATATGTATATTGAAATATTAGTCATTATTTTTCTAGGAAAGGAAGCGTTTGGCATAACAAACTAAAAGAGTTACTTAACATAAATACTCGTAAGAAATAGCTAGACATACAATCTAATGTTTGTCTAGTCACATTTCAAAGTGGCTTATGATGTATAAATGAGCGTTTGGATGTTCTTGGTTCTTTACCATAATATCTCTATAACTACTCCTTAATATCATATAATACACTTTAAGCGAGTTAAAAATTAAAAATAAGGAACATTGCAAACTACTTCTTAGGATTAAAATTTTAGAGTCGAAGTATGTTTACGTTCCACATAAGTAGTATATGTCACATATGCATTTTTTTTCTTAATTTCTTGTTGTTATCTTGTTTAGGTGAAAATGCCTAAAGTCACGGTTGGTGATGTTTCCAAAACCAAGGAATATATTCCAAAAGTCTCCGCTACTCCCGGCATATCTCCCGCCATTGCATGTCTCTATCGTCCCATCGAAGATAGAAACATTCATGAAGGGAGAGTTGTCGATCCATCCTTCTATCTATCCGACCATATCGAACGAATGTTCTCAAATGTTCGTCTCGATTGTCTTTTCAAAATCAATGAACCCATCATTCCTCGTTTCATTCTTGACTTCTATAGCCAAGTTACAGTGCAAACCGATGACTATGGTTATATCCTCATCTCTTTCATGATCCAAAACGAATTCATCACTCTCACTCTCGCTCAGTTTGGTCAAATCCTCCAAATTCCCTTCAACGGTCAAGCCGTTTTCTCAAATGAATGGGATCTCTCATCTCTTGAGAAAAATCGGCCTCAGGGTGGTCCATACTATTCTGAGATTCCAACTCCTGACGACATTCGTCGACTACTCGAGCTAGAACGTGGTACGACTAGCCGAAGAATCAAGTCGAAGAATGTCGACATTCATGCAAACCAAGTCCTTCTCAAAGAACTAAGCCCCGACATGAAGCATTGGGAAGAACTCATTCGCGAGAATGCGTTTGGTACCGGCGGACACCGTGACCACCTCACGGCTAGCATCGCTCACATGTTGTATTGTGTTGTTGCGGAAGAACAATACAATTTAGCTTATTTCTTTGTCCATCGTATCATCTCCGCCAAAAATACTCCACATGCCAATCTTCCTTATGGTATGTTCCTCACTAGATTTTATCATTTTGTCATGGAACATTACCCACATCTTGAGAGTGATATCTATCAATTCGTTCATCCCGTCTTACGTCCTCTCACTCGTAACCAACTTCGTCGATCTCGAAGTGACAAGGGCAAATCTCGTCGCCTTAATCTCTTCGCACCTCGTAGTTCCACATATCATCGGAGAGATGATGATGAGGAGGAGGAAGGCACCTCACGTGTTAGTACTCCATTTCCCACGACGTTCGTGAACAATCTCCCAGAACTTAATTATTCCGATTATCAAGTTCCTCTTCCTTCCGAACAAACCGATCAAATCCTATTTGAACGACAAACCACATTACTCAACACAACTCAACAGATGCATGAAGAGGTTAGAGGTGGTTTCAAGTCAATAGGAAAAGCTTTCAAGAAGATTTTCGGAAAGAAGAGATAGAGACGTGGATGTTGGTTTATTTGAACAATATTGTTATTAGACAATTTTTTATTTGAAAATTATTTGTTTCTTGTACCTTATAGTATGTTAGTATTTTAACCATTCTCTTGATTAGAACTTTGATACTATGCTTACATTGACATACTTGCTATTTAATGATTATTGACATGCTTGCTCTATGATATGCTTATAATATGATTTTACTAGTTTAAATATGTACATTATCTCTTAATATGTTATTGTTACTATTAAATCACTCCTAATGTACATGGTTCCAATAGAGCTTGCTGTAAACACAACCCAAAAATTGACCCTTTTCTAAATTTTTTTCAATTTTGGTCGTCTGGGAAATACCAGATGGGCGGCCCCTTTAATTTTTCTAGGCGGTCCCCTTAATTTTAAGGGGGCCGGCCTACAATTAAGGGGACCGGCCATCTGGACAGTAATTTTCACTGTTTTCTTTTGCATCTTGTGACCCCTTTTCTCTAGTCTCAGCTACCCTTTCTCTTATTAACCCAACTGAGTTTGGAATATTACTACTAAACCTCAAAACCTTACCCAAACCAACCTCACTTTCATACTATAAATTCCCTCCTAATGATAAACCCTCATTTCATCAATCCTCATCTCCTTCAAACACCAACCCAAAACACCATGCTATCACCAAAATCCTCCATTTCCAAGTCCTCTAAGAAACACAAAATGGTCATCATACCACCCAAACAACTTTTCATTGATCTCACTAAGAAAGACAACACCACTCCATCACCACCACCTAAATGCTCATCTCCAAATGCACCTAATGCACCATCAAAAACACCTTCCACCAATGGTACCTCCTCTTCTTCCTTACCTTCAACCTCGTCCATCAATGACTACATCAACAAACACCTCTCCTCACCACAAATAACACCACCACAAACAACATCACCACCACATCTCACTCAAGAACCTCCATCCACCGAGCTTGCCATCTCCATCTCACCTATCACACCTCTTGATGCTCACTTTTCATCCTCACCACTTCCACCACCTCTCTTTGTTAATCCCATTCCTTGGAGTCTCCTTGAAGCTCATGGAGACACTTGCCTTTGTTGCATTCATAACCGAACCATCATCTTTGGTCTTCGGGATGAGATGCAATACATGTTCTCATGCATTGAGCATATGTTAACCAACCCACCTCCACCACCACCTCCACCATCTTCACCCATTTCACCACCACCTCCTCCATTCTCTCCAAACTAGATGAAATGTTTTAACAATAATAATGTTTTCCACCCTTTTTGGTTGCAAGCTCTATGGGGATTATGTACTTTTTGGATGATTATGTAGTATCATTAGTTGAATTGTTTGAATGTTTGCATGCCTTATGATGTAATCTACTTGGTTGTGTATTTATACACAACAATTTTTAATGAATGCTCTTATTCTATATGCTTGCTTATTGTTATTACATATACTTGTGCTTCTAACATTTTTCTTGCAAGAATTCTATAGCTCGTCTCCTTGGTGCCCTCAAACGAGGGGGAGTACACATCAAGGGGGAGTTCTCATTTTGACAATTTTACACTTAAAACTTGCCGGCAAAATCTTTTTGATTCTACAAAAAGGGGGAGAAATAGATGTAAACTCACTAAATACTTGTCTAAAAACTAATATTTCAATTTAATGAGTTTAGGTTTTGTAATCATCAAAAATGGGGAGATTGTTGATATAAATAATGCCTAAACACGTTATTAATACTTTTCGATATCTCTACGTTTTGATAATCACAAAATGTAAAATCATTAAACAAAAAATTATGACGTAAACAAGTATTTAGTTGTAAATATGTTAAAGCTTAATATCATCCTTTATCACACAACAACAATATGAGAATAAGAGAAGATTAGAAGAAAGAGAAATGAGATGGGATGGTAACTTCAAGAGATTAGATTGAGAAGAAGAAATGAGATACAAGATGAGAATACCCCTTGAAGCAACACACACATCCAACCCTTCCAAGTGAGGATGGGAAGGGTATTTATAGGCTTTAAGGATGGAAGGCTTGGGTGGGCTTGGATTAAGCTTGGGCCTTTTACATGGACTATAATCATACATTTAATCTATAAGGTTAATCCAAGCCCATTGACTAAATTAACTAAACTAAACAACGACACACTTAATTAAACTATTACAATGACAAATGACCATCACTTTAAAATAAATCCTAACAATCTCCCCCTAAGGGATGGTCATTCAAATGATGCTCCATGTGAGATGGTCTTTCGTCTTTAATGTCTTTGAGCTTTGAGTGTCGTTGTATAGCAGTTTTTGTTTTTGGTTCCTTCATGCTATGTGATCTTCAAAGTATCATCTTTGAGGTTGTTCTTGCCTTTGATCAGCATCTTCATGAGATGATGCGTCGTGACCTCCAACATACTCATACATCTTGAACTTTATACTTATGCTAACAATCTCCCCTTTTCTTTCATCATTTGATATATGAACTTGTTCTTGACATATTGATTAGCCTTTTGACTTTGACGTTACACTCTGTCTTTAACTTGATTCTTTTGTCTTGAACTTTTACACTTGAGCTTTGTTGGAGATGTTCTTCATAAGTATGAGTATGCTGAGGTGAAGATGATTGATGTATGTGGTGATGGTTAATGGATGTTTATAGGTAGCTGCATAAAACCGTTAGTAATAATCATCCAGCGCTTACAGGTTGGGACTTTGAGATTGTCAACAACATAGTGTGAAGACTTTCTCTAATCCTTCCCTAGGCCGTTCTGAACCGGATACCCCAAGAGGGCTTACACGGACACACCGAAGTGCACCCACGATTCAGTGAGTCGCTAGAGATCACCCTACGACTGTAGATCGTTTGAAGCATGTAACCATCATGATATAAAATGGCAAGATCCTTGGATCTCATTAAGACTCTTACAACTTGTGCTCTTTTTTGGCGAACACAAGTGTATCATTTTGGAAGTGTTCCTAACAAGATATTTTGATGAATCTCATGGCTCTAGACTCTATTGTGCGTTTTGGTTTTAGTCGTCGGAGGCATGGAGCAGAGTGCCACCTTTTCAATATCAACACATCTCAGAATGAGAGGCCGATAGATTATATAGTGTTCTCCATGAGAAATGAAACAATTATCTTTTAAGAGATATCTGAGTGGCTAGGAGGGGTGGTGCAGTGCGTCACTGGGTCCATGACGTCTTGTCTTCAATATCAGTATCACCTTAGTGAGTATCGATAGCAGATGTATTGACCCGGTTTCTGCCCTAAGTTTTCATGGAGGGCTATTTCTTTTCACCCTTTCAATCAACTTTTCTTTTTCATTCTTCAACCCCTTCTTTCCCTTTCTCATTTACTCCTTTTTTCAATCATACCTAAGGACTTCTAATTCTAATCTATTGGAATTGTCCTTGGGTAGATCCCTCCGGCTCTGGCAGATCATAGGACGGTTTTTCCTAACCTTAGTCACCTTATAACTTCTTGACTATCCTAGATTTGCCATAAAACCTTTTGAAAATCTCTCAAAGTGTTGATGAATAAACACATTTTAGATAACACTTTGAGAGTTTTGCATTTTTGAAATACTCCCCCTTCACATGTGCTCATGAGCTTTTAAGAAAGAATTGCACATGTTGGGTAGAGTTCGCACATTTGAATTGATCGATTTTCATTAAATATGACCATTGCGAGACACGCTTACATCACTAGTTAGACTAGCTTGAAATTATTACCCGTCCCGGTCATATTCAATGATCATCTCTCGAATTGGTACATTCTACTCAGACAAGTCCTTTGCGAGACACGTTTACATCACTGGAAAACCAGCTTGAAATTATTACCCGTCCCGGACAAGTCTTTTCGATAACGGACATTTAAGTTTCGTCAATTCGAGGGTTAGAACTGAGTCTGTCTGGAGAGCATACTTTGAGATTCCACGAACTTTAAACCTTTTGATCACATTTTAATCACGTCTTCTCCCCCTCAAAAATAGCATGCAGTGATATTTTTGATATCAACTGATTAAAATGAAACTTTTTTGGAGAGAAAGACGGATTTTAGCATGAAATAGGAACATTTTTGTTTTTCATTTTTATACTCCCCCTTAAATAAAGCATATGGTTAAACATTTTAGTTTAAAAATCATTTAAGGGTATAGAGGGAGTTTGCACTTTTGAAGAACCTTGAGCACAAAATTTGGAGAAAGATTTTGAAAAATATTTTTGAAAAATCTTGATCATGTGCTCAAGGATTTTTTGATTTTGTTTACCCTTAACAATGCGAGTCCTGATTAGATATAATCAGAAGTCATCAATGTAGCGCGGGTTTCGTACTGAAATGCATGAAAGCCGTCATGATTTTTAGGATAAGTTCTCGAAAAATATTTAAAACCTTTATTTTGAATGAGCACTTTCCTTTCTTTGAGGCGCGGGTCCTAATCCGATTTGATTAGAAGCCATTGAGAATGAATTTTGAGAAACGACATGTTTTGAAAACATTTAAATGAACTCTCGCTCAAGCATCTGTACATGCCCGTATCATTGTTGAATGACATTTCTAGGTACGTACAGAATATCGATTATACGAGAGACATGTCGGAGAGGAATATTTTTGGATTTTATATTTTATATTGTTTTTGTATTTTTGAATTTTCTATTTTTATATTTTGATTTTGATGGGTTTTCAAATTTTGTATTTTGTATTTTTTTTTTTTTTTTTGATTTTTATAAAAGAAATGGAAAATCAAAAATAGAAGATAGAAAGAATGATTTTGAAGAATTTACAGAATTAGAACCCTCTGATGAACTGGGTTCTGAGATAGTTGAGTCACCTGCAACCAAAGATGAAGAGTATTCACAAATAACAGTGTTAGAAGAACATGAATCATCACTCTTAGGGTGTTCACTATCAACGGTTGTAGTGGATTCTTCATCCCTATCCTGATGATTTTCACTAATATTTGTCTTGGTGTAGCTATCAAGAATCTTTCCTGTTGGAATCCATCTAAGACCAACTGTGTTAAAAACTTTTCCCGTGGGAATCCACCTAAGGCAGGATCTAGGAGTTGTTTTCTTTTCAGATACAGCGGAAGTCTCATTTTGAGAAAAACTACGTCCTGTAGGGATCCACTTGGTAGAATTCTTAGCTTTTTGCTTCTTATCAACGGGTGTGTTTTTATTTGGTGTCTTAGAGGATTGTGCCTTAGCAAGCAAATTTGCTTTCTTGATATACTGTGCCACACATGCATCATGATTAGCTGAAAAGACACATTTTTGACATGTAGGACAGACAAATTCAACATTCTTGTTCAAAACAGCAACCTTAACTTTGTCACTACAGTCATTTGAAGTTTGTTTTCTGTTCGAAGAGGAATTCTTAGTGTTGCATTCTACTTGTTTAACATTTTCTTTTTCGCAACTACTCTTAGATGCAGGCCAATCCTTAGTCTTTTGTTGAGAGTTCCTAGGTAATGGTTTACTACTACTAGCAGTGCCTTGTAATGTTGTAGAATTCATCACCGTGGATGGTGTTTCTAAAATTCCATCTTTTCGAATCTGTGCCTTTTTCCTAGCTTTTTCTAGATAGGAATTGTGGACCATGTTGTTTGAACCAACAGATTCTTTAACAGAATTAGTTGTCACATTTGGTGAGCTATTCCTAGGGGCACACACATTAGGATTCAACTTGTTGTCCTTTGAATTTGTAGTAGCATTCCTAGACTCTTTTGGATTATCTTTTGCACTTTTGTCTATCGCCCTATGTGATTGAGATGTAGAGGCAGATGCAATAGTGGGACTAATCCTATTAAGGTCAGGTGCTATCACATTTGAGTTTTCGACAACAGCTTTTCCTTTTCCTTTCGCAGTAAACTTGGGCAAGGGTGTTGGAGTGACTGGTTTTGTCAAATCAATTATCACATCAGCTTTCGGAACATTTTGAGAAATTGATATTTTTGGTTTTACAACTGGTTTGTCCGAAGTTGATGGTTTTGCAAACTTAGTTTCCTCACCCTTCTCTTTTTGACTTTCAAGCTGAGACTTCAAAAGATCAATTTGATCTTGCATGTTTTTGTAAGAACGCTCATACGACAATTTGTCATACTTGCATTCTTCTTTTTTCTGATCAAGTTGTTTAAAATATGTTACATTTTGTTTTTCAAGCTTAATAAGCGCCTTTTCATATTTTGAAACAATTTCGGAAGTCTCAGCTCGAAGTCTTTCATCATCTTCAACAGAATACATTTGATAAATAATGGACATAATATCAGTTGAAAGAGCTTCTTCAGAGAGTGAGTCATTTTGTTTTTCCAAAACTTTGATTTTTTCAATGTTTTCATTGGCTTCAAGTACCAAGGATGTGTGGTCCTTGACAAATTCAGTTACTTCTTTGATAATTGCGTTCTCAACATGAATTGCTCTTGCATGTATGCCAGATAGAATGGGAGTAATCTCTGTTTCGAACATCTTTTTCTGTTCAGTTTGAAAACTTGAAAACCAATCGTTTATTTTAGCATTAGTTTTGGTTGCCACAACATCTTGAAGCATTTCAACTCTCCTTTTAAGATCGGCTAAAAATATTCTAGCTTCACTTTTGGAAGTGTCGTTAGAGTACATTTGTTCGATGTTAGAAAGGTGTTTTGAAACAACTTTGAATTTTGAGGCAGCCACTGGTTTTTTGAAAAACAAAAGTGACTCCTTTTTAACAAGATGAACACCAGCAATTTTGTTAGCTTCATTATAATCAATTGGTTTGATTTCTCTATTCAATTGCCTCATTTTGTTTCGACTCTCTTTTGTAAGCTCAATCGTTTCATGCGAATCATAACAAGCAGGTGGATCATGCACATCATTTATAAGATTACCATTAAATAGCACATTCTGTTTTTGCTGAGCTTTCTTGAGATAACAAGGGTTTTCACAACCGAGAGCCATTTTCTTTCTTGTATATAAAATCGGGTTTTTGTCGTTAATTAACATATTAATCGTTTGAGTTGAATGACCCGTTTTTACAAGCAATTCATCCAACTTTTTAATAGTGGTGGGATGTTTAATGCTTTGGTGATTAATGCAAACGCATGTGCCAAATCAGTTGTGATATTGTGTTGGTGAGCGGCCATTGATGAAGTTGTATGAGAAAGATGATGTTGGATCTGTTAAAGAACTAGGATTGGGTTTGATACTGTTCACAAGTTTTGTATGGTTTGTCCTTTGTCGTTGTCCTTGAATAGTCGTTGAGACACTTGATAACACACGCAAAGCAATTTCCAAAAGATGATATTAAAGTTGTCACATGAAAACACTAAATGCAACACACGTTAAAAGTAATTAAACACACAAAGGAAGTTATTAAACACATATATTAGAACACGTGCAAACACAAAAACATGAACTCAATATTATACACACATGTACACTCAACCAGTTGAGCAAAACATGTCAAAAGCATTCAAGCACCACACGTTAACATCAGACAGAATGTGATCAAAACATGTCAAAAGCTAAACACACTTCAAAAAGGCAAAAGCATGCAAAAGCAACACGTCAAAAATACACTTCACGTGATATCAATATTAACTTAATTACTACGGAGTATATAAATAGAAAGTTGATAGTTCTCTGTATAAAAAAAAACCCAACTCACTATTGTGATGAAACTTAATATCACCTTCAGCATTCACATCTTATTCAAACCAAAGCTCTAGTCCTTCACTATTCGGTTCAAGTGCCACACGAGAAGACTACAAATAAACCGAACTCGAGAAGACTACAAAGTCAAGAAACACTACGTCAAAATCTTCCACAAATTCAAGATGTTGCACGATCAAGTTAAATAGCTCGATGAAAATAGATACACGATCACAAGAGTGAGTTCCTAGATAACTTGATGAAAGTGGTTCGATCAAAAATAGGTTCCTCGACTAGAGTTTCTCGATCAAAAAGTTCCTAGATGAAATAGTTCCTCGATGAACATTTGTTCGATGAAGTAGAGATGCTCGGTTAAAAACTTGTTCGACTAAATTTTGGAAGCTCGACTATAAGGTTTCTCGATGATAAGAACTTCGACTAACTAGTTCGATGAAGAGAAGATGCTCGATGAAAAAACAAGTTCGACTATGATGGTTTGTTCGGTGAAATATTGTTCGATGAGATGTTCGATTAAACTTTATTCGGTGAAAAAAATTGTTCGGTTAAACTTGTTCGATGAAACTATTCGATGAAATTGTTCGATGAAACTATTCGATGAGATTGTTCGATGTATAAACCAATCTCGATGAAGTAATTCAACTAGAGAAGAGTTATTCGATCATGTAGTCTAACTCGACTAATGACCAAGTTCGACTATTTAGTTCGATGAAAGAAGATCGATCATATGAAGTTGTTCGATCAAGAAAGGATGTTCGATCAACTTAGCTAACTCGCTAGTTGTTCGGTTAAATAGTTTCTCGATCAACTGCCAAAGAAACTCGATGAAAGTTCGATCAAAAGTTGTTCGATCACTAGACTTGTTCGATGAAATGAAGTTGGTTTGATTATATGTGTCTGATGAAACAGTAGCGTGAAAAACAATTCTTGATGAGACAGTACTTGACAAAAACAAATACCTAATAACTCTAATGCAACAGTAACGTAAAAAAAATCCTAGATCTTTATATTTTGCTCTTGATACCACTTGTTAAAGCTTAATATTATCCTTTATCACACAACAACAATATGAGAATAAGAGAAGATTAGAAGAAAGAGAAATGAGATGGGATGGTAACTTCAAGAGATTAGATTGAGAAGAAGAAATGAGATACAAGATGAGAATACCCCATGAAGCAACACACACATCCAACCCTTCCAAGTGAGGAGGGGAAGGGTATTTATAGGCTTCAAGGATGGAAGGCTTGGGTGGGCTTGGATTAAGCTTGGGCCTTTTACATGGACTATAATCATACATTTAATCTATAAGGTTAATCCAAGCCCATTGACTAAATTAACTAAACTAAACAACGACACACTTAATTAAACTATTACAATGACAAATGACCATCACTTTAAAATAAATCCTAACAAAATATCTATTTTAAAAACTCAATCACTTAAGGTATGAATGAACAAATGCTTAATGCATTATATGATCAAAGGAACATTTTCTTAATCACTAGATTTTTTATAAAATGTCAAAAACATTTTTTATCTTTTAGAAAAACATTTTTGGTAATAAATAAAAAGGTTTAATCCATTATAAATTTATGAATTCAAATTTTCAACCAAAAATGGCAAAAATGTTCCAGAAAAACCTTCCCCACAAAAAGACAAAACTGGGCAACGGTCTTGAGAGGCGGCCCCCTTAATTATACAAGGCGGCCCCCTTAATTTTAAAGGGACCGCCCCGCTCCTCCAGCTGTCCAGTTTTTGCCTATAAATACTGGTTTTCCCCTGGACTTCTTCTCACCTTTTGCACCCCAAACCTTTTTTTCTAAATCTTCTCTAATCCTTGTAAATCCTTTCTAAAATCCTTTGATCATATTCTCTTAAGCATTGGTTTCTAAGTGATCCAAGCTTCCATCATCCAAGTGCAAAAGAAGAATACTTCTTCAACATCTAGAGAAGAAGTGTTGTAGTTCAATTCATATATTTGTATAGTTGTGTAAAGTGTTTGTGTAGTTGTTGTTAGTAGATCAAAGTGTAAGTAAGTAGTTGTGTTGTAAAGAAGTAGTGTAGAAGTTGTGAAGCCTTAGTCTAGTAGTTGTGAAGCCGTCGTGTAGAAGGTGTGAAGCCGTAGTGAAGAAGTCGTGAAGCCATCGTGAAGAAGTCATGAATAAGTCGTGAAGAAGTCGTGTATAAGTTGTGAGATTGGTTCTAGCTACGATTAGAACCCGACATCTAGCTTTGTGTCGTTAAGCCGGTGTAAGCTAAAGTTGTGTAAGGTTTTCTCCGCCATAAGGGAGTTTTTTGACATAGTGAAGAGAACTCTCGAGTAGGTGACCTGGGGAGTGGAGTAGGGCAAGGAAGGTGTCCTTGTAGCCGAACCACTGTAAATCCTTGTGTTGTGGTTTTATCATTCCATCCCTATCTTTCATTTCATTTACTTTACTTTACTTGCATTACTTATTTATATTTGTCTATATTTGTTCATATTGTTTAAGAGTTGAAGTCACATAAGATCGAATCGAAGTTTTTAAAAGTAAACAAAAGTTTTCAAAATAAAATTTAAAAAGACGTAAAACTATTCAACCCCTTTCTAGTTTTCCACACCTTGTGTGGTGGTGTTAGTGGTATGAATTCTCACTCTAGAAAGAACATGGTCCATTTGTACTGTGTGGGCCTTTTCATTTGGACGTTTGTCAACTGATTGTTTTTTTTCATGAAGTGAGCGATGAGAAGTTTGGTGAAGCGTGGGAAGGGAATCTTATAGCCTTTCTTTTGTCCAAACTTGCGGGCTTGATAGATCATGTCCGTCCATATGTACTTTGCATAATCCATATGATGTAGGTTGATGACACCCCAGAAGAATAGTAGATGTTCAAGTCTGGGGTGCTCGTGACCCGTTTCTTTTCCTGTTATGCAGTGGCTCAAGATTGTGTACATGGTTAACCAAGGTTGAGGAATATGTTTTCTAACCACCTTTGAATGTGAGGAGAGTTCTTCAGATGAATCGTCATAGCCCAGGTGTTTTAATGACCTGACTACACGTTCAAAAGTAGGATCTTCAAGAAACTTTGTATGTTTGCCAAATACTGCTGGAGGAAGCTCAAGAATGCCTCGAAGAAGATCAACATCGAATTGGATCCTCCTAGTATCAAGGGTGACTGCTATTGTCTTGTTGTCTCGACTGATGAACAATGTGTGCCAGAACTAGTTAAGGTAGACTTCTGGTACTATAACAGACTTAGTCAGAACATGTCTGCAGAAGTGTCTCTTCAGAATCTCCACCATCACTTGGTAGGTAGGATGGCATGGCAATTTCTCCAAGTCAACTCTAGAGTTGGATTCTCCAATCTTTCTTTCATCACCTTCTAGGATCAATTCATTCCTTGCCATGGATGTTTGAGACATAATGAACACGTGTAGCACAAACACCAACAAAGACACACAATGGAAATTGTATATTTATGTTAGTGTAAGTCACTTATTACATGATCTGTGCCTAACTGATATGATGCACCATATAGAGAGACATGTAAGATGATCATGAACAATATGAACACATTAAGCAAACAACCATATTGAAGCAAACACACTTTTTCACCTTAACATCATTCTATACTTAGAATTTTTTTTACTAAGTTTGAAAAAATGGCTTACTCGAAGGAATGTTGGTTACTCGAAGGTAGTATTAAAAATAACCCTTACTCGAAGGTTTTGAGAAAAAAATTTGAACATAACATCCCTTACTTGGAGATAACCATTTTCCTTACTCGGAAATCTTGAAACCCTCCTAACTCGGAGAAACATGATAACATACTTACTTGAAGAAATAGTACACTTAGACGAAGATTTTGATAAAACCTTTCTTACTTGAAGAATAAAGTCTTACTCGAAGAGTTCAATAAAAAAAATTCCTTACTTGAACAATTTTTACAAAACTTTTCTAAGTAGAAGAAATATTTCTTACTCGAAGAATTTTGAAAAAATTTCTAAGTAGAAGAATTATATCTGTTACTCGAAGGATTTTACAAAATTTTCCTAAGTAAATAACATTTAACTTCTTACTCGAAGATCTTTATCCTTAGTTGAAGGATTACTTAACTTACTCGAAGACATTCATATTTTTCCAAATTTTTATTAAAACTGTTTAAGACATCAAGTAAGCATCAAACATCTTCCTAATCATATTCTAAACATATCCTATTACCCATAAATCCAAATAATCAAGCACATTAGTCACCACAGTTGATTATGCCACATGCAATCCTTCGACTAAGACTTTGTGTTTGATTCAAACTATAAGACTTTAAGCGCATTGTTTAGGGTCATATACAAGCACAACCAACCATTCAAAACACATATATACTTCACCATTTGGTACCAGCCAATAATACGACCATATAAACCCTAGATTACTCGACATGCATCTACTGATGTTATCTAATTCAATTAAGCAGTTGTAAAACACTCCAAGACATTATGTTGAGCTATAGAACTAACTTAATTTGACTATAATCTAACATATAAGAAATGTCCAATCCGAACCCTTAAACCCTAAATCATCGATCAAGCAATTTAGCCACAGAAATGTTACAAGAATTCGAGCGAGTGATTACAATTCATAACCGAATGTATATAACACTTACAATCGAGATTTTGAAGAAAATCAAAAACTTGGATGTATAGTGTAACGCCCCGTGACCACTTATACCAAAAAATTTTGAACTTTATACGCGGAAACGATTGGCTAAAACGGACTCATACAAATTCTTCATCTAATGACCAGAATCTATGACATTTAACCTTCTAAACATACTTGCAAGAACATATACTCGAAGACCCATTAAAACATTTCACAAAATTTCCTAACACGAACAAACAACCTTTCTGAGACCAAGATACGCCGCATCCTTTTTAAGGATACGCCGTATCAAAGTTGAGAGACAATACGCCGTATCAATCTAAAGTGATACGCCGTATTATCCTAAACTTCTGATACGCCGCATCTATTAAATTAGATACGCCGCATCGACCTACTGAGACAGAAAATTTCAAGAAAATAGCTATGATGCGCCATATCCCAAAAGGAGATGCGCCGCATCACTTGATACGCCGTATCTCAAAGGAGATGCGCCGTATCTACCCTGCACCACAAAAATTCTGGACAGACCTACTGTCCCAATTATGCAATTTCAAAATCCTCGGCTGGAAACCCGACCTCCCGGACTCAAAACTTGACGAAACTTTCCAGAATCCTTTAGTATGTCCGTAAGATTAATTTTATGCAAAAACATCACCCGTTTGACCACCCGTAATAGTACCTCAAAATTGGACGGGTTATGCACTAATACTCAAAATGACCCATTTACACTACAAGACCATTTATACTACTACCAATTCACAAATAACTTGACCATAACCATTAACTTAACATATCAAAAGCGTTCCATGCATACATGACCCATTAACATCTCAAAATGGGTAGAAACATGCTTATACCAAACACTCCTTAGTGAGTACGACAACCATACAAGTTCTAACTTAGACACCATATGAACATCATAACTTAACACAACTTGACCCTTGACCTAAATGTGAACAAAGACCATATATGACCACAAGACCGTGAACTAACAAAATGACCATATAAAAAGAAGTGTACCCACGACACAAAAGAACACTTGGGGGCTTCCAACTTCAATATGCTTGGTCCAAAAGAGTTCCGATCTTCTAAGCTATCTTCTTCAAGTACGAAGCTACTACTACATAATCACATAACCTTATCTTTACCTTTGCTCGATCCTTCGGTACCTATCAATAAAAATCACAACTAAACATGTAAGCGAAACGCATAGTAAGTACATGGCATAACAAGCTAAACATCATACATAACCATAACTAGTCTAACCACTAGTTAAGCTAGCGATATAGGGGCACTTACCTCACATCGACATAGTCGACCTAAACACGATCAACCCGTAGGGTCGAACCTCATCCCATAGTTAGCCCGACGACTAACTAAGCTATACCTAGTGATGGATCCATACTAGCTAACGCACCCTATACCCTATCCTTCACCATTATCATATAACAAACATGATAAAGCTAACACATAAACCATTATCATACCAAGATATGATAAAGCTAACAAAGACATGTTATAACCAATGTACTTACCTTGATTCTTAAGCACAATCACACTAACAATAGCTTCCCCACTTCTTACTTGCTTCCTATAACACAATCATCTCAAATTAGAGACTAACTAACTAACTAATCATGAATTATAAATCTTTGATCATTATGCTCAATATCATACATGAACCCTAATTTCATAATTTTGGGGAAGAACACTTACTTGATGAAAGGATCACAATTGAGGGTTCTCAAGGCTTGATTAATCACTTAACAATGGAAGATTTAAGCTTAATTAAAATCTTGCTCTTCCCTCCTCTTTTCTCTTATAAGCCGATCTTCACCAAAAGGGACCAAGATAGAAAGGCCTGGACTTTTCTTAAATTATCTAGGCTAAGACATTTAATTAATAAACTTTGCCCATTTGGCAATCTTAACCCTTCTAGTTTCATTCTTTCTATAATGCCCTCACATTTATTTATTTATTTAGCTAACTCATATCACAAAACTTATAATATACAATACATATTATTTACATAACTAGTACCTTATCAGGATATGGGTGTAACAATTCTCTCCTCCTTAAAATAAGATTTCGTCCTCGAAATCTACTATTGAAATAAATGAGGATACTCATTCCTCATCTTCTCCTCTAGCTCCCATCTAATGCTTGTGCCTTTACGATGTCTCCATTGCACCTTCACTAACGGAATTTCATTGTTTCGAAGTTGCCTCACTTTCCTGCCTAAGATCGCTTCCGGTTCATCCTTTTGTGAAATCAATTCTGGATCAATTTCTATATCGTCTAACGTGACCACACTAGCCTCATCCGTTAAACATTTCCTCAAGTACGATACATGGAAAGTATTATGAATACCTCTCAGTTCTTCGGGCAATTCCAACACATAAGCCACCTCGCCAACACGTTTCAAAATTTTAAACGGCCCTATAAACCGCGGACTTAATTTCCCTTTGTTTTTAAACCTAAAAACGCCCTTCCACGGAGAAACTTTTAGCATAACCATATCACCTACCTCGAATTCTATTGGCCTTCTTCGATTATCGGCATAACTTTTCCACCTATCTTGTGCCGCCTTAAGTCTTGCTCGAATCATCTCAACCTTTTCCGTCGTTGCCAACACTATATCCGTGCTAGCCAATTCCCTCCTTCCCACTTCTTCCCAACATACGGGCGTCCTACACTTCCTACCATAGAGCATCTCATAGGGTGGCATGCCTATACTAGCATGATAACTATTATTTTAGGCGAATTCAACTAGGGGTAAATGGTCGTCCCAACTACCTCCAAAGTCGATCATGCAAGCTCGAAGCATATCTTCTAAAGTTTGAATCGTCCTCTCACTTTGCCCATCGGTTTGAGGATGAAAAGCCGTGCTCATATGAAGTTTCGTACCTAACTCTTCTTGGAAATCTTGCCAAAAATTTGAAGTGAAACGCCCGTCTCTATCGGAGACTATAGATATAGGTACCCCATAACGCACGACTATCTCATTAACATAAACCTTCGCTAATTTATGAACAGGCATATTCTCCCTAATCGGAATAAAATGTGCACTCTTAGTCAAACGATCGACTACTACCCAAATGGTATCGTTCTTCTTTTTCGTCTTTGGCAATTTCGTGATGAAGTCCATAGTAATCTTCTCCCACTTCCAAACTGGAATGTCTAAGGGTTGGACTTTTCCATATGGCTTTTGGTGTTCGGCTTTCACTTTCAAACAAGTTAAACATCTTTCCACGTACTTCACACAATCTCTTTTCATACCCGGCCACCAATAGTTCCTTTTCAAATCAAGGTACATTTTCGTAGCTCCCGGATGAATAGAATACTTCGATTTATGGGCTTCTTCCATGAGTAATTCTTTAATGTTGCTTCGAAAAGGAATGTAAACCCTTCCATACCGTGTCTTAATCCCTCGACTGTCTTCTTCGAGATGAGGAATGTGAGAAATGATACGTTCCTTCTCTTGATTCTCTTCTTTTAACGCTTTCTCCTGAGCTAACTTAATTCTGTCGAAAAGATCAGATGTGATAATCATTCTCAAGGAGTGAATCCGTGTAACATCACTTCGGCTCTGACGACTCAGCGCATCCGCTACACCATTCGCCTTACCCGGATGGTAGCGAATTTCACAATCATAATCTTTCAGCAAGTCTAACCACCTATGTTGTCTCATATTCGGATCTTTCTTATCAAGGAAATACTGAAGACTTCTATGGTCGGTGTAAATTACGAACTTCACACCATATAGATAATGCCTCCAAATTTTCAAGGAAAAGACTACGGCCGCAAATTCAAGATCATGAGTCAGATATTTCTCTTCGTGCTTCTTTAGTTGTCTTGAAGCGTAAGCAATCACTTTACCCCTTTGCATAAGAACACATCCAAGTCCGGAATAAGATGCATCACTATAGACCACCATGTCTTCGGTTCCCTCCGGTAACACTAAGATCGGTGCTTCACACAACCTCTTTCGTAAAGTACAGAAGGCTTCTTCTTGCTTCTCGCCCCACACAAAAGGAACATTCTTCTTGGTGAGTTCGGTTAACGAAGATGAAATTTTGGAGAAGTCTTGCATAAATCGTCGATAATAACCCGCGAGTCCTAGAAAACTTCGAATTTCACCAACGTTCTTCGGCGCTTGCCAATTCATCACGGCCTCAACTTTTGACGGGTCAACTTTAATACCATCGGGATTAATAACATGACCAAGGAACTGAACTTCTTGCAACCAGAATTCGCACTTTGAGAACTTAGCATACAATCTTTCTTTTCTCAACGTTTCAAGTATTTCTCGAAGATGTAGTTCATGCTCTTCCTTACACTTAGAATAGATAAGGATATCATCGATGAACACTATAACGAATTTATCCAACATCGGTCTACATACACGGTTCATGAGATCCATGAAAACCGCAGGTGCGTTCGTGAGACCAAAGGGCATAACCGTAAACTCATAATGTCCATAACGGGTCCTAAAAGCCGTCTTAGGAATGTCTTCTTCTCGAACTTTCAACTGATGATAGCCCGATCGAAGGTCAATCTTTGAAAACCACCTTGCACCTTGAAGTTGATCAAATAAATCATCAATTCTTGGTAACGGGTATACATTTTTCACCGTGACTTTGTTCAATTCACGGTAATCAATGCACATCCGCATACTACCGTCTTTCTTTTTAACGAACAGAATCGGAGCTCCCCATGGTGAGCTACTTGGGCAAATAAAACCTTGTCAAGTAACTCTTGGAGTTGACTCATTAACTCCTTCATTTCGGATGGAGCAAGACGATAAGGAGTTTTGGCAATAGGAGTAGCACCCAGAACAAGATCAATACGGAACTCAACTTGTCTGTCGGGCGGAATACCCGGCAAATCTTCCGGAAATACATCACGGAATTCATTAACAATCGGAACATTGTCGATACTTCTCTTCTCAAAACTCGTATCTACCACGTGTGCCATAAAAGCGAGACAACCACGTGATAAGTATCTCCTAGCCTTCATTACGGAACATAATTTTAACTCGCCTTTCCTTTTATCACCGTAAATCATCATTTCTCGACCATTAGGATTCACAACTCTAACGATCTTTTGTTTGCATAGAATGGCGGCATTGTGTTTGCTAAGCCAATCCATGCCAACAATAATATCAAACTCTCCAAGCATTATAGGGATTAAATCGATCCTAAAAACATTCTCATCGATCTCTATTTCTACATCACGATATACATTTGACACTACCACAACTTTACTATCGGCGATTTCAACTTCTACAGGTATTGGAAGCTTATCTAACGGGGTGGACAATTCTTTACTAAAGTTATAAGATACAAAGGACACGCTTGCACCAGAGTCATACAAAACACGAGCGGGTTTAGAATTAACGAGAATTATACCTGCGACAACATCTGAACTCGACTTTGCTTCTTCGGCACTCATCTGATAAACACGAGCTGTAGGCCGCGGAACCTCAACCTTTTCTCCTTTAATCGGTTTAAACGGATTCGCTTACTTAGGATTGGCCTTAGGACATTCACTTATCTTATGTCCTTCTTCGTTGCACCCATAACATATTACCAAAGGCTTGGTGCAATCCTTGCTAATATGGCTAGTATCCCCACATTTATAACATCCCTTCATCCCGGATTTACATTCCCCCATATGGTTCTTACCGCACCTATTACACTTAGGAGGTAACTTCCCCGTGTTGTCCTTCTTTGTGAAATCGAACCTGCCTTGCTTACTAAATGTTTATGGATGATCTTGCTTCCTTTTTAAGTCCTTCTTCTCTTTGCCTTTCATTCTATCCAAGTCTGCTTCACGAGTACGTGCCCTGCTTAGAAGATCCTCCATGTCGGCGCACTTGAAAGGTGACACTATCGTACGAATTTCATCCTTGAGCATCCTTTGAAATTTGTCAACTTTAAGTCTCTCATTGTTAAGATACTCCGGGCAATATTGTACCATATCACAAAACTTTCCCCACAACTCATTTACCGATTCATCAGTTTGCACAAGGGAATGGAAAGCTTCTCTTATTTTATCAATTTCCTCCGCAGGAGCATACTCTTTCATGAACACTTCCTTAAATTGATCCCACGTGCACGATTCTCTCCAAGCACTACCTTTCTCATTTGCCTTGCCTTCCCACCATACTTTAGCCCGTTCACGAAGGTAATTAGTAGCAAAGTTCACCTTATCCTCTTCTACACAACGACTCGTACGAAAAGCCCCTTCTATATCAGTAATCCATCTAGAACTCTTTAACGGATCGAGAGTCCCCGTAAATGTGGGTGGAGCACAAGCAGTAAAGTCTCGATAAGTGGATTTTTCCTTCCCTACCCCGGGTCTAGCATTCGAGTCATTCACTAATTCCCCACTCTTCTTAAGCTTCTCAATCTCTTCTTGAATTATCTTTCGCAAATTCTCGGTTGTTTTGTCGACATAATAGGGCATAACATTTTCGATAGCCCTTCCTACTCTATTAGTCACCAAAACGTCTAATTCTTTCAACTCCGCTTTCGTAAAACTTTTAGGGTTAAGATTTTCCGGTAGTGGTATTGACTTGACACTAATAGAATTTCCCTCATCATTTGAATCATCATCATCATGGCGGGAGGAGGTCGTCCGTAACACCTCCTTATTTCGGATAGCCGCCATCTTTTCTACTAAACTGAAATTTAACAATTCACACTATTAAACAAAATCACAATTATATTCGATGCATGAATGACATATCTATCCTTATACTAAACACCCTAGAGTTTATCATCCATGTATAGCCTAAATGATTTCATTCTCGCATATGTGTCATATTTTTATCACTACGGTGGCCAGGCGTAGTCATAAAAATACTTAACATATGTGTTCCCGAAATCACCCAAACAATACACAAATAACAAACACCTATACTAAACGCGTCTACACAAGGCCTAAGTCTAGGAAATCCTAAGGGGAAATCCTAAATCTCTTAGACCGAAGCTCTGATACCAAGTTGTAACGCCCCGTGACCACTTATACCAAAAAATTTTAAACTTTATACGCGGAAATGATTGGCTAAAACGGACTCATACAAATTCTTCATCTAATGACCAGAATCTATGACATTTAACCTTCTAAAAATACTTGCAAGAACATATACTCGAAGACCCTTTAAAACGTTTCACAAAATTTCCTAACATGACCAAACAACCTTTCTGAGACCAAGATACGCCGCATCCTTTTTAAGGATACACCGTATCAAAGTTGAGAGACAATACGCCGTATCAATCTAAAGTGATACGCCGTATTATCCTAAACTTCTGATACGCCGCATCTATTAAATTAGATACGCCGCATCGACCTACTGAGACAGAAAATTTCAAGAAAATAGCTATGATGCGCCATATCCCAAAAGGAGATGCGCCGCATCACCTGATACGCCGTATCTCAAAGGAGATGCGCCGTATCTACCCTGCACCACAGAAATTCTGGACAGACCTACTGTCCCAATTATGCAATTTCAAAATCCTCGGCTGGAAACCTGACCTCCCGGACTCGAAACTTGACGAAACTTTCCAGAATCCTTTAGTATGTCCGTAAGATTAATTTTATGCAAAAACATCACCCGTTTGACCACCCGTAATAGTACCTCAAAATTGGACGGGTTATGCACTAATACTCAAAATGACCCATTTACACTACAAGACCATTTATACTACTACCAATTCACAAATAACTTGACCATAACCATTAACTTAACATATCAAAAGCGTTCCATGCATACATGACCCGTTAACATCTCAAAATGGGTAGAAACATGCTTATACCAAACACTCCTTAGTGAGTACTACAACCATACAAGTTCTAACTTAGACACCATATGAACATCATAACTTAACACAACTTGACCCTTGACCTAAACGTGAACAAAGACCATATATGATCACAAGACCGTGAACTAACAAAATGACCATATAAAAAGAAGTGTACCCACGACACAAAAGAACACTTGGGGGCTTCCAACTTTAATATGCTTGGTCCAAAAGAGTTCCGATCTTCTAAGCTATCTTCTTCAAGTACGAAGCTACTAATACATAATCACATAACCTTATCTTTACCTTTGCTCGATCCTTCGGTACCTATCAATAAAACATCACAACTAAACATGTAAGCGAAACGCTTAGTAAGTACATGGCATAACAAGCTAAACATCATACATAACCATAACTAGTCTAACCACTAGTTAAGCTAGCGATATAGGGGCACTTACCTCACATCGACATAGTCGACCTAAATACGATCAACCCGTAGGGTCGAACCTCATCCCATAGTTAGCCCGACGACTAACTAAGCTATACCTAGTGATGGATCCATACTAGCTAACGCACCCTATACCCTATCCTTCACCATTATCATGTAACAAACATGATAAAGCTAACACATAAACCATTATCATACCAAGATATGATAAAGCTAACAAAGACATGTTATAACCAATGTACTTACCTTGATTCTTAAGCACAATCACACTAACAATAGCTTCCCCACTTCTTACTTGCTTCCTATAACACAATCATCTCAAATTAGAGACTAACTAACTAACTAATCATGAATTATAAATCTTTGATCATTATGCTCAATATCATACATGAACCCTAATTTCATAATTTTGGGGAAGAACACTTACTTGATGAAAGGATCACAATTGAGGGTTCTCAAGGCTTGATTAATCACTTAACAATGGAAGATTTAAGCTTAATTAAAATCTTGCTCTTCCCTCCTCTTTTCTCTTATAAGCCGATCTTCACCAAAAGGGACCAAGATAGAAAGGCCTGGACTTTTCTAAAATTATCTAGGCTAAGACATTTAATTAATGAACTTTGCCCATTTGACAATCTTAACCCTTCTAGTTTCATTCTTTCTATAATGCCCTCACATTTATTTATTTATTTAGCTAACTCATATCACAAAACTTATAATATACAATACATATTATTTACATAACTAGTACCTTATCGGGATATGGGTGTAACATATAGAGCAAAAAATGGAGGTATTTTTGATAACGTTATGAATATTGTGAGTTTTAAAAAAACTGAGTTGGGGCTTATATAGGCCAAAGTTTGGAGATTTGACACTTTTAGTCCCTTAACCCATTTTTCCCATTCAAGCAAAGTCCTTATGTGGTAAAGTTATGACAGTCGACAACAACAGCCCTTGAGGTTTGCTGTTGTTTCAACCTTGGTCCAATTGGTAGTAAACTTTAGTAATTAGCATTTCTCCCCCTTGAACTAACACATACTTTTAAAATTTTATCAAACTTTTATTTCAAGAGATCACGAAAACGTTGCGTGATGAAGATTTTTGTAAATTATGAAGATTTTGATAAAAGTGTGCAAAAATTATAAAAAATTCTCCCCCTCAAAATATGTTCGTGATTAAAATTGATGAATTTTGAATTACAAGAACATATTTTGATGCGTTTTGAATTTTGCACACTGAAAAAGAGATGAAAAAATATTTTTATTTATTTATTATTTATTTTTTTCATGTTTTTTTTTTGTTTTTTTTTGTTTTTTTTTTGTTTTTTTTAAGAATAAAACTAGAAAATCTTTTTGCGTTTTTTATAAAGTATTTACAAAGATAGTTTTGATGTTTGACTCTCTTAATTTTGTTTAAGAAAATTGTTTAAATCCTCTGGAGTCAAACACCGCATACCAATTTGGTGAACTAATTCCACAAATCTTGCATGGGGCAAGGCTTTGGTGAATAAATCTAGCAATTGGTATTCAGTACCCACAAAATATAGTTCAATAGTACCCTGATCCACATGCTCCTTGATGAAATGGTATCGAAGTGCGATACGTTTGGACTTCGAATGTTGAACGGTGTTGCATGAAATGGCAATGACACTCTTGGAGTCGCAGTACATGGGAATCTTGTTGAAAACGTAATCATAGTCCATCAGTTGTGATCGCATCCAGATGACTTGAGCACAACATGTTGACATGGCTACATATTCAGATTCTGTTGACAATAATGAGGTACAATCTTGCTTCTTTGACTGCTAAGACACAAGTTTATCTCCTAGAAATTGCACTCCCCCAGATGTACTTTTACGTGTATCTAGACATCCTGCATGATCAGCATCTGAAAAAGCAATTAGTTCTAAGCCAGAATCCTTCGGATACCAGATCCCTAAATGCATGATTCCCTTTGTGTATCGAAGGATTCTTTTAACCTCAGAGAGGTGTCTTTCAGTAGGTTGAGACTGATAGCGGGAGCAAAGATATGTTGCAAATACAATATCTGTTTGGCTGGCTGTTAGATACATGAGTGACCCAATCATACTTTAGTATCTTGTAGGGTCAATTGGTGTCCTATGTAAATCAGCATCCAGCTTTGGAGATGATGCAGACATAGGAGTATTATATGTGTCACAACTTGTCATGCCATGTTTCTTTAAAATCTCTAGAGCATATTTGGACTGGTTTAGAAAAGTACCACGGGGGGATTGATGAACTTGAAGTCCTAAAAAGAACGTAAGTTCACCCATCATAGACATCTCAAAATTTTGTTTCATTAATTTTGCGAAAGCATTTGAGTACTTTTTATGTGTTGACCCAAAAATGATATCATCAACATAAATTTAAACAATTAAGATGTCCTCCTCGTGTTTTTGAATAAATAGTGTAGGATCAACAGATCCTTTGGTAAAGTGATTAGCAAGCAAGAATGCAGACAGTTTATCGTACCATGCCCTCGGGGCTTGTTTAAGGCTATAGAGAGCTTTCTTGAGTCTGTACACATGGTTTGGATGTTCTGGATCGATGAAGCCCTCTGGTTGTGTGACATACACTTCTTTACGGATTTGCCTATTCAGGAATGCAGTCTTCATGTCCATTTGATAAACGGTGATGTTCTTGTGGGCAGCATACGCCAGAAACATGCGGACAACTTCAAGTCTAGCCACTAGTGCAAAGGATTCTTCAAAGTCAATACCTTCTTCTTGGTTGAAACCTTTGGCAACCAGACGAGATTTGTTACGAATAACTGTTCCATCAGCATCCAGTTTGTTTTTCCAAATCCATTTAAGTCCGACAACGTAGACTCCATCAGGTCTTTCTACCAATTCCCAAATTTCAAGACGTTTGAATTGATCAGGTTCTTCTTGCATTGATTCAATCCAATTGTTATAAGTTAAGGCTTCTTTAATATTCTTTGGTTCTGCTTGACAGACGGTAAGTGCATAAATGCATGTTTCACCATCTGTGTGAAGTCTTTTTCGTGTCATGACTGGATTGTCTGGATTACCAATCACATTCACTAAAGGATGATCTCTTGTCCATTTGTGGGTAGAAGGGTAATGTTGAAAATTTTTGTGCATATTAGACGGATCCAAGTTGCTCGTTGATGACTCAGCAATATCGGGAACGGTTGGAGCCGGAGCAAATGGATTAAAGAATGCATTTCTGTCATAATGTGTAGGTGTAGGTACTTCTTGTTGTAGGGGATCTTCAGCTGCATTCTCAGTATTGGAAGCTGTTTGTTCTTCTGTTGATGGTGATTCAGTTGGGGGTGCATCTGCAGCAACTGTTGTTGTAGTAGCAGGTGTATCAGGTACTAGAGTATGATCAGGTTGTGCAGCAGAACTTGTAGATACATCTGGTGCACGATTTGCAAAAGAGTCATCGAACAGTGGAGCAAACAATGTTTCCAAATCCTTACGGTTGAGGGAGAGTGGTGCAGCTGATTGATTGGGAAAATTCAGACGGTTAGTAGCGGGTCCTAACCTGTTTTGCTCAGAATCCGTTTCTGTGAGCTCATCAAAATTAGCATGTATTTTCTCTGGAATTTCTCTAGTGTGACGGTTCCAAATACGAAAACCTTTAGAATTCTCACAGTATCCAACAAAGATTTCAATGTCGCCCATACAAGACTTGCAACCTGTGTGTTTACAATCCACTGCCAACATAGTATGAATAGTACAAGTACGGATATGTATCAATGTATGAATAGGACTCAAACTAAAACAAGTATAGATGTGTATAGAAATACGTATCAATGTATGAATATGGCAAGTACAGATGTGTATAGAAATACGTATCAATGTACGAACATGACAGATGTGTATTTGAATACCAATCAATGTCATAAATGAGTCAAGTAATTCAAATATATCAACAATGCATAATATATAAGCGAACAAATATGTATATAAATACGAATCACATAACAAGTATTTTGCAAAAGTAAATAAGTATAGTTTGAGCATGTATCTCCCCCAAAGAGTTGTTAAACAATTTAATAATAGAAACGGAGGGGCTATGACTCACCTTAGCTGTAAGGTTAAAGTACTGTTATGTCAAAAAGTATCACGGGAACGGCTCCAACACACGACAACGTCAAGAAGAAAAGTGTTTAAACGTTTTAGTTTGGTCATAGAGGCACTCGAATAGGATTTGAGAGAATGAAATGAAAATGTATATTTCCTACATATGTTATACGAGTATATATATATATATGAGATTGAAATGTATACATGGTAAGAAATGTTACACGTTCAAATATATATTGCATGGTTAGATTAGATTTTGCATGGCAAATCTAGAAACCATACACGTACATATGTTCATTTGTTGCTGCATTACATGGTTCAAATATCTACACGTTCAATATCTATCTTACACGTTAAGATATGGAGAAAAATAGTACACGTTAGGTTCATTGCAATGCATGCTATGTGGCATATTTTAGGACCTACATTATTAGTTTAGGGTATAGTTTGATCCCGGTAATTACTAATGTTAAGTCCTTAAGTCACGAAACTTATAACCGAGTAACGTAAAAATATAACGTTTATAAAAATATCAAAGTTTATTAATATACTCTAATTAATTATATTAGACGTGTGATAAGTTTAACGGATAGCGTATATGTTAATAAAATCTAATAGGTTTGAGTATTCGTATTACGTAAAGAGTATAGTGTAAAAATATAAAAATAAAAAGTGGCAAACGTTTCATATAAAATATATAGACTTATCCTAATCTTGTGTTGGTCGTGAGTAAAAGTCATACGATTAATCTTTTGTGATCGTTTCTAAAAGTAATTTCATTTAATAAAAAAACGTAATAATAATTGGCAAACTTTTAGTTTAAATGTTTAATAATCGTAGTTTAACGAATTAATGTAAAGTGGTAATTAAAAGTTGAAAATTATTTACTTGAAATAAATATAAAGTATTTTTATTAGAAATGTGAGTTACGTCAAATTAGTTTGTGGTTATGATCAGATAAACTGGTAACGTTTAAAAGAAATTTTAGTCGTAGAAAATGAGTAAGTATTAAATTAATTTAGTGGAAATTTACCGGTGATTACAGTCTCACCTCCTTAACGGAATCTCGTCCCGAGATTCAGTCTGTGTTATCTGTTAAAAGATGCTAATGAATAGTGGATGTGTAAAGTTTAAAGTATTAAGACAAAAACTTACGTATCTAGGGTAGAATATGACTTTGTCTATGGAAAGCGTACCCATCATTTGTTAGCTGTATTCAATCTATACTTAATGTTCTCACAAAAACCCCGCTACTAGCTGTTATCCTAAAGGGGTGCCAATGCCGATTAACGTACGCATGATTACATATGTCCACGTGTGTCGTGATGCACTTATAATTACGTTGGCCACCATAATTATACTTGTCTCCTTTCACACGTGTACATATCACCAAGCACACATATCTCGACATTACTTAAATGGTGTAGGGTGATAAACCCTAAAAATATCCTTAAGAGAAATCCCACTTTTCAGCAAAATCATCAAATTTCTCTGCGGCTAAGTGATAACCTTTATTTAACTTAATCCCATGTCTCATCAAACAAGAACTGTCACAAGATTAAGTTAAATAACCAGTTATCACTGATCTCCACACCTTTGATGACTCGACTAAATGATGAGGTTCCTCTTTCGGTGCAGATACTATAATATTTAACAGAGCATACATAAATGGGAAAAGTTCTACGTATGCAAGGCGATAGAGATAAGAGTCTTAACATATATAATAGTTATAGTCTAGGCTCCTAAATACAACCTAGTTCTCTATAACCAAGGCTCTGGTACCAATCTGTAACACCCCCAAAATATCGCAGCGGAACGATAGTGTCTATGGGGTGCTACTTCTCAATATAAAGCACAAGGTATAGAAAATGACCTCTAAATGAGACATTTTGAAAAGTTACCATTCAAATTATTTAAATCAGAGTTATTACATGAGGTCCCAAAGTATACTAATACATAAGAGTTTTCAATATAGGTTGAATGGTAAATGATAAAAGCATAGACTCCAAAGCATGCAAATGACTCTACGATCCATGCATCCGCTATCGCCTTACTAACCTGAGATAAACATGCTAAAAAGTGTCAACCAACGGTTGGTGAGTTCATAGAGTTTAGTTTAAAATGTAAAGTATTGAATAAAGATTTCACAGCAAAGGCCTTGTAAATCCACTCAGTCCCAAGCCCCGCCCATACAAGACTTGCAACCTGTGTGTTTACAATCCACTGCCAACATAGTATGAATAGTACAAGTACGGATATGTATCAATGTATGAATAGGACTAAAACTAAAACAAGTACAGATGTGTATAGAAATACGTATCAATGTATGAACATGACAGATGTGTATTTGAATACGTATCAATGTCATAAATGCGTCAAGTAATTCAAATATATCAACAATGCATAATATATAAGCGAACAGATATGTATATAAATACGAATCACATAACAAGTATTTTGCAAAAGTAAATAAGTATAGTTTGAGCATGTATCTCCCCCAAATAGTTGTTAAACTATTTAATAATAGAAACGGATGGGCTATGACTCACCTTAGCTGTAAGGTCAAAGTACTGTTATGTCAAAAAGTATCACGGGAACGACTCCAACACACGACAACGTCAAGAAGGAAAGTGTTTAAACATTTTAGTTTGGTCATAGAGGCACTCGAATAGGATTTGAGAGAATGAAATGAAAATGTATATTTCCTACATATGTTATACGAGTATATATATATATTTGAGATTGAAATGTGTACATGGTAAGAAATGTTACACGTTCAAATATATATTACATGGTTAGATTAGATTTTGCATGGCAAATCTAGAAACCATACACGTACCTATGTTCATTTGTTGTTGCATTACATGGTTCAAATATCTACACGTTCAATATCTATCTTACACGTTAAGATATGGAGAAAAATAGTACACGTTAGGTTCATTGCAATGCATGCTATGTGGCATATTTTAGGACCTACATTATTAGTTTAGGGTATAGTTTGATCCCGGTAATTACTAATGTTAAGTCCTTAAGTCACGAAACTTATAACCGAGTAACGTAAAAATATAACGTTTATAAAAATATCAAAGTTTATTAATATACTCCAATTAATTATATTAGACATGTGATAAGTTTAACGGAGGGCGTATATGTTAATAAAATCTAATAGGTTTGAGTATTCGTATTACGTAAAGAGTATAATGTAAAAATATAAAAATAAAAAGTGGCAAATGTTTCATATAAAATATATAGACTTATCCTAATCTTGTGTTGGTCGTGAGTAAAAGTCATACGATTAATCTTTTGTGATCGTTTCTAAAAGTAATTTCATTTAATAAAAAAAACGTAATAATAGTTGGCAAACGTTTAGTTTAAATGTTTAATAATCGTAGTTTAACGAATTAATGTAAAGTGGTAATTAAAAGTTGAAAATTATTTACTTGAAATAAATATAAAGTATTTTTATTATAAATGTGAGTTACGCCAAATTAGTTTATGGTTATGATTGGATAAACTGGTAACGTTTAAAAGAAATTTTAGTCGTATATAATGAGTAAGTATTAAATTAATATAGTGGAAATTTACCAGTGGTTATAACTACCACGAGCAGCTCTATACTGATGATGCTTCAAATAATCAGACAACAACCCATAAGAGGCGTTGTGTAGATTCTTTGCTTGACGAAAAAAGGTAACATACATCTGCCAGTCAGGACCAAGACAACTGAGGAACTTTATGTTTACTGCAATCCTTGGTAGAATAATGTTGTGCCTGTCCTAGTCGTTTATGATGTTGGTGAACCTATGGTAATAAGACTCTAATGATTCTCCTGCTTCAATCATGAACATTGTGTATTCAAGATAGAGTTTTGATTCCATATCTTCTTGGTTCAATTCAGTGCCTTCCATGAGAAGATGAACGTGTTCCCACATGTCCTTGGCAGTCTTCTGTGCATCAATACTTCTGAAGATTGGATTAGGAATTCCTTGGAGGATGTAAGACATTGCAAGTTCATTGGCTTCTTTATGAAGTACTTGTTCTGCTGTAAGCTGAGCATCAGGAATAGGGGTCACAGTTGCTTCTCTTGGAGGAATGGCATTTGGATCTCCAGGAACCGTTGTTGTTGGCACTTGAAATGGTCCTTCAATGATAGCCTTTTTCATGTATTTGCCATGCGGTTTCTTGAGTTCAATGAACTATAAAAATTGACTTGCCCATTGCATGTGGTTACCCAGAATGAGCATAGGAGGTGTGTCTAAGGATCTAGCCTCGTGTCTTGATTGTTGACTACTTATTGCTTCACACATCTGATCAAACCAGTGTGGTTGTTTTGCTAGAAGTGGGTAGGAATGCATTGGTTGTTGTTGATATGGTTGTTGTTGAGGGAATTGTTGTTGTGGGAGAAATTGATGTTGTTGCATGAAGATTTGTTGTTGCGGATACTGTGGTTGTTGAGGATACGGTTGTTGCTGACGATACTGCTGCTGTTGATTGTAGAAGTAATTGTAGTTCGGTGGTTGAGACATCTTGAAGAAGTAACTTGTGGATGATGGATCTGTTAGGATAACGAAGGTTGTTGTTGTAGATTAGATCTCTAAGTAAAAGATATGAAGAAAAATCCTTAGTAGAAAAATAAAGTCCTTGCTCGAAGAATGGAGTATGAAGAAGTATATGTTCCCTTACTCGAAGAAGTTAAATCCTGATAAGTTCTGATTTCCTAACTCGGAAAGTATATCCAAAACTTTGTTACTCGAAGAAAACCCTTGCTCGAAGAATTTAGCTTGCTCGAAGAATCCTTGTGCAAAGGATGCTTGCTCGAAGGATGAGATTTCACCAAGTATATAATCCCTAAGTAGAAGGATTATAAATGAAGAAGTTCTGATTTCCTAACTCGAAAAGTATACACAGAACTTAAGATTAATCTTCTTACTTGAAGAGTGTTGCTCAAAAATTCTTCTTACTCGAAGACTAACTCGAAGGAACAAGGCTTACTAGAAGGACTAACTCCTTACTCGGAGAACTTCAACTCCTTACTTGAAAAACGAAAGCTTACTCGAAGATCTAACTTGAAGGATCTCTTCTAACTCGAAGACCTTCAAGTCTTACTCGAAGATTGCCTTCTTACTCGAAAGGGCGGTACGCTTAAATCTTCAATATTTCTACTAAATTTAATCTAAAAAACTCTAGTCTACCCCTTGGCGATTGATACCACTTGATAGGTCACAAATCTAATCACACAAGCTACTAGATCTAGAGAGAGAAAGAATGGAAGGAACATGAATATGAATAATGAAATATGATAACACATGAACCAACACCCTCTCCCTTCAAGGGAGGGGGTATTTATAGTGTTTGTACATATAAGGGGCATTGCCCTAATAAAGAGATAAATAAAAGGCCACGACCCATGGACCTTCTACATAGGCCGAACCTTAATAACTAACATAAAGGCCTAAGCAACCTATTACAAAATATGACTGATACTTGATAATATATAATGTGTTCCCAACATGGTCCATGTATCAAATTACCTATGAAGCGGAATGTAATATGAAAAGTATTTCTTTGTTTTTCACTTATAAGTTTTGTTATTACATATAACTTGTTATACTAGCTTGAATACTTATTAAAATATAAGACGTATCCCAATCGAAGGGATCCATGTGTCAAAAATGCTTAAAAATGTATTCAGTGCAAAAACCCACTTTTCACGGATCCGCGGATCCATATTTTACATGCGCGGATCCGTGGGCTGCATTTTCAGGTTTTAGCCAAACTTTAAAAATTCATAGAAAATCAACCGTGCGTCGGATTTTAATGAAGTAAAAACCACTCTTGAAAGTTTTGAATGAACTTTTCAATAAAATTAGTTTCAAGACTCAATTCAAAAATAAATTTTTGGACAAATTTGAAAATGGGGAGGAAACCAATTTTAAAATAAAAATCAAGCTAAGTATACATTGTTATATTTGATAGACAAAATGAAGTAGATTATTCTTGTGTGATATGCTTGATTGTTTTATTTTGCATCTTGATATTGTTAGTATATCTTTTTTAGTGCTCATTGCAACTTGTCATTATACTTTTTGGATCTAGAAACCTAAGCGTTAACTGCCTCATGTTGGCTATTGATTAGTTTTTCGTAGTTATGCATTAAGAGGACTTATGCTAGATTTTTTGCTCTAAGATGTGAAATTTCCCTTGCATTTCTTATAGATATAGGCCACCCTATTTACAAATGTTATATCAATATCTTGTAAATCATGTTTAGTAAGTTAGCTCATTGCGTGGTTTTGTAACCTTACAACAGGTTTTACCTCTCGAGGGATCTCAAGAGGCTTACAACCCCACCAGGTAGTGTACCTGACCGATGTAGTATAGTGTAGTGGTAAGTACGGGGGATTGATCGTTCTCCACAGGGAATAGTGTTCGTTAGGTATGAAAGACTACTCTAATTAGGTCTAAGGGTTGAGGAAGATTCTTTTTATGTTTTTATATTTTTATGAAAGCAAGTAAAATCTCGGTTTTGATAGAGTGGGCGGAATTAGTTGCTAGTCAACTAACCCAAATTACTACGAATGCAAATAAAATAAAATAACAAAAATGAAAATGTGGTGAGAAACTTATGTGTAGAGAAATGTGTTTACTTAGATTTCCTTACTCCCTAACTATCTTTTACCGGTTAATTAGTGTGTATTAGTTGCGTGGATGACGGGTGTATTCCTTAATACCATTCGTGGGGTGGCGTACTTACTTCCCCAACTCTACAAGCTCCTACTTCACTCCTATGTCGAGCCGGCTAGGAAGCTCCTAACATGGGATCACTAGAATTCGCTTGTGCATTAAATACAACCATAAAAACCTTTAGTACGCGTTTGGTTCATGTTTCTTAAGACGTTCAAGCAAGTTACCGAATAGGAAGTTAGCCAGTTTTCTTAAGCCTAACATAGATAAACAATCATCCAATACAACTAATAACACATTAACAACCAATAATCAATAGCTAGGTTTCATTAGATCTAAGCAAACACAAGATAAATTTAGCCTAACATGTTAAACAAAAGACAAGAATAAGATAGAATCAAACAACACATAGACATATTGAGTGATTAATTGATAACTTATCTTTCAATGAAACATGGAAGATCTCAAGGCAAAAAGCCCTGAAAAAGTAGCTAAAATCGTCTTAGGGTTTTCTCCCAAAATTCCACACACTAAGCTCTCCCTAATGACAAAAAATTAGAAAACTATATATAGATTTTTGGATCTGACGGTGTCACCTTATGGAGTGTGACGCCGTCACCTCGCCGCTTTTAGGGTTCCCGGATGACCATCTTGACGCCGTCCCTCTTTAGCTCTTCAAAAATCCATTCTGGCTTATCAAGGCTTGACGCCGTCGAAACATGAACGTGACGCCGTCCCCTTATGATTTAAGCCGTGACGCCCTCGATCAAGTTAAAGCGTGACGCCGTCAGAATTCACATGCTATTTTCACTGGCCCGTCATGAGTAAATTTCACGTCCAACTTTTCTTGCCAAGGCATGACGCCATCTGGAGTAAATCTTGACGCCGTCAAGAGTAACTTTTAGCCGATTTTTGAGACTTTGCCGTTTTCTTCACTTTAATGCTCCAAAAACGTCCAAAATGCCTCCTTTTCCAGATTTCTCCTCAAAAGTACCTAAAATGACAAAAGGAACGATTTAGGGCAATATTTGATCAAATAAATACGATTTAGGGCTTAAATGACCCCTTAAAAGTGGTACACTTTTCGCTTCATCAAATACCCTTACACTTGAGATTTGCTTGTCCTCAAGCAAATGCGCTTTTATTCTAATCAAAATACAAGTTAGGGGTCATTTAATGCTAACATAAAAGTAATTACAACAAATAATCGTTCCACTCTAATCATAATAAGCACGGAGATTATAAACTAGCACCTCACAAGTAGTGTTTAGATACTCACATCTCTCAAGTGTCATCAAAATAAATCTCATAAATGAAAACGGAAAATATCTCTCACTACCTGTCATAGCAAATAGATTACCATAGGCTTGGGAAAGGATCGAAAACCTCCTCCACTAGGCGTAAGCACCTAAGATAAACTATCAAAGAGGGCTTTTAAATGGGTTATAACGTAAGGTGTAGGGAAAAGGAAAACACGGGTTTGTTGGATACGGGATATTTTACTGGTGGCGAGTTAAAGATCTTGATCAATTACATGTACTATACAATGTTGCTAAGCCAAGACTAGACTCGATCTTAAGCTAATGATAAAATAACAAAAACATAAAATAAACATAAAATAAAACGGGATGGTAGTCCATATGTTTTTTTCTATTTTTCTTTTTCTCATTTTTTTGTATTTTTCTTGATTTTTTTTTTTTTTTTTTTTTTTTTTTTTTTTTCATACACTTTTACCCTACCATCCAAAATAATACATCATAGGGGCATTGCATCCCCTTACACTTGAATTTTTACATAACTTTACAAATAACTATTCTAATGACTCGAATTAAGATAATTGAAAAACTTGGAGTACTTTTAAAACATTTAGCACATATGGGGGTAATAAATGATGTTCTTCCCCATTACTCCATTACACTAGTACTTTACCCATGAGTCCCAATCGTCCCAAAACAATATGTACAAGGATATGACTCGACTTAGCAACCATGTAATCAACTAGATAATTAACTTGGGTTTAAACAAATGTTGTCACAATAATGCACTAAAAATGAGTGCATACAAGGTAGGCTAAGGCGATTTGGGTGTACATTTTAGTGGGGTGTAACAAATTCTTCCTTTAAGTAAAATGCTTAAAGGTCGAAACGAAAAGATAGGCTCTGAGGGGTGTACTAGGGGTATCGTGTACTAAAAATGAGTACAACGCAAAGGGTGTGGGAGAATTACTTGACCAATGTAGCCAATGTAATTATAACAAAAACACAGGTGTAAAACAATGGGTTAATCCTAATGCCTCTTATCATGTAGTAAATCTAACTACACGAATGTAGTCTCACTTGTGGCCTTGGAATGGTCCTAACGCAAGTTCTAGAATCTAAGTGCTACCGGTACACACATCATAGCATAAATGCTTTTCCTACCAATTCTAGGGGCGAACCTCACATATTTGGGGGTGGAAAATTTTTTTAGTGGTACGGTTTTGTGCTAGTCATATAACTCCTATCCATGAGACGCTCATTAAGATCAAAGTTTCACTCCTATATGTTGTAAAAAATTTTAAATTTGGCACTAAAATTACCTTAACAAGTATTTCTCTCAGTTTTATTACACATCTACTATTAAACAAACAAAAATCAAGCGTAATAGCATTCTCTAATCGTACTTTTACCCTCCCCTTACACTTAAGATGAACATTGTCCCCAATGTTCAAATAATAAGATGTAAAAGCAAAAAGTAAAAGAATGAAATCAAATACTCCCCTGATTCGCTCGGTGGATAATGAAATTACACGGTTAGATCTTCCTCCAAAGAGAATGTTGAAGCTCCATGACTAATGCATCGCCACAAGCTTGATCCAAAAACATCTCCTTGTCCAAAATAACCTGTTAAACCTGAGAAAACAAACACGAAAACCTGCATAACATCGGCGGGAAAAATCTATATATAAGGATATAATGCTTGTGGACTGATAATTTTGCAGATTCCTGGAGATTATAAGTTGGAGATTTAATAAAAACTTTTTATGAAAACAAAACTTTCAAAAATTTCTGGAAATTAAATCTGACGCCGTCAGGTTATAACCCCTGACGCCGTCAGAAATGACCTGACAAAAATTTTCATTTTTAGTTTCCGGAAAATTTCTGGAAAAACCTTTACCTTACTTCCTGGAAATTCTGCAAAACATCATTATGACTCGATACAAGCATTTGACTCAAACAATTACTAATATGTATGCTAATTTATTATTATTACGATTCATGTTAATTTGTGTTCTAATAAACTGATTTAGATTTCCCTTACACTTATCTTTTGCAAAATACCTTTATATGTAGTTAAGACGAAGTTAAAAACAACATAAAGCATTTTCACAAATTACTTTTGAACATGAATCAATAATAATAAAAATTAAACACACATACGGAAACAAATAAAATCAAACAAACAAATAAATAAACACACAAAGCAAATAAAACAAATAAAGCTTGGGTTGCCTCCCAAGAAGCGCTTTTCTTTATTAACGAGTCTTGTAGCTAGACTCAAAGTCACGTACATTACGTGACTCCATCATTCATAATGATGTATCCCTGATAGATATGATCCTTGTTATCAGGGTGGTGGTGTCTCAATCGCTCGACATTCGCAGTTACTTCACCTCCTCCTCTGCTGGTCAAGCTTACTATCCCATCTTGGTGTAAACTTTTAATTGTGAATGGTCCGTACCACCAGGGACTTAGTTCATCGGTAGGTGCTTCTGTTTCTGAATGCCTTAGGAGCACTGAGTCTCCTTTTGTAATTTCAACGGGGTTATTGGGTTGCTCATCAGCCTCAATATAATTGTTATTTCCATCCTTACATTCCCTAATCTCATTTTCCATATAACTCTTAATCCTTGCCTCCCATGCAAGAATTTTCTCTCGAACATTACCACGGACTATATTAGTGTTAGCCTCCATCTTCTTCTGCAGAGCAACATCTCGTATATGTCGTGGGATCGTTGGGAAGTTTATTGTTTTCTTCCCCTTCTTCATTTGGATGGTGCTATTTTCGTAATTGATTTGTGCTCTAGTGGTAGCGAGAAAGGGTGCCCCAAGGATTATTGGCATATTCATATCATTTCTCTCAATGATCATGAAGTCGACCGGATACAGGAATCCGGCAACGTTGACCAACACATCTTCTGCAATTCCTAACGGATACTCATAAGAATGCTTTGCAAAGGAGAGTTTAGTATGGGTGATGGATGGCAACTCATCGGTTAACTGAACATAAACGGATAAAGGCATCAAATTTACGTCGGAACCTTGGTCAGCTATCGCATCCAGATACTTGTGTTTTCCAATGCTGCATGGTATTTCAAAGACCCCGTAGAATTTCTGCTTTTCCACTAACTTTTGTCCTATGAGGCATTCATACAACTGCCCACCGGGTAATATGTCAGATTTATCATCCGGTTCCACCTTCTCGGACTTCTTGTTGGGTAGATGAATACGTCGATAGTTTCTCACCCAATCGTTTATGGTCTCCTTGTTTATTTCGTGCTTCAAGTAATGCTTCACTTGTTGTGACACTGGCGGTTCAACCAATTGGCGCTCCTCAGAGGGCGCCTCCTCTCCCTTGTCGGAATCGCATTTGTACGCATTGGTGTTTCCATTATTAAGTGGGATGAGGTCAATTTTGTTAACTTCCATAGTTATGGATTTCCCTCTTCCATCATTTCCGCCCTCTTGGACAACGGAGGTGGCCTTGACAAATTTAGTGTTAGGAACATCAGCGTCATTCCTCACCAGCACCTTTTCAGGGGCTTTTGTATTTGTGTATTCTTTCAAAAGATTCATCATCTCCGCCATCTTCTCTTCCATTTCCTCCTTTTGTTTGTAGACGGCTTCCTCAAATTTTGCCAACCGTTCGGAGTGTTTTGACATGTACTCTCTCATTCGAGCTTCGAATGTTGGACTAAGTTCCTGAGGTGGTGAGTTGGGTGGGGCGTGCTTATGGAAGGGTTTAGTATTTTCCCTACGGGGTGATTCGGACAATGGTATTTGCTTAATGCTTGAGACTGAGTTAATTGTTGCTTTTTGTGGACTTAAGGGTCTCTTTTGCTTTTCCATAAGATATGCAACCCTTTTCTCAAGTTCACTAACGCTTTCCTCAGTGATTTGATTGGCTGTATCGGGCGATGAATATGTCTTGACTGCCGAGCGCACGTCGTGGGAGACTTGCCACAATTCATCATCGTCGGATGCAAGCTCATCAATGATCTCCCATGATTCCTCGGCGCTTTTGTCGCGCAATCTGCCCCCGGCGGCTCGATCGATGGCACGCTTGGTGTGGTAATCAACATGGTCATAGAAGATTTGGATTTGAAGCCATAGATTAATGCCATGGTGAGGGACTTTTTGAAGTAAGTCCTTGAATCGAATCCATGCCCCGTAGAGGGTTTCGCCTCGACGTTGTTCAAACATCAAGATATCCTTCCTTAGCTTGGTAGTTCTCCCCGGTGGGAAAAACTGAGCAAGGAAACGAGTGGTGAGATCATCCCAAGAAGTGATGGATCCTGCGGGTTGACGTTCTAGCCACTGACTAGCTTGGTCCCGCAGAGAGAATTGGAAGAGACGCAATCGGGTCGTCTCTCGAGTGGCAACATCAAGGTCTATAGAATCAACGATTTTAAGAAAGTCCTTGAGATGTTGATTAGGATCTTCAGAACGAAGTCCATGGAATGCGCATCCGCTTTGCACCAACCGGATGGTGTCGGATCGCAAGGGTGTGATATTGGCTCCTTGAGTGAGCTCAATGGTGTTTCGATAGCCATGGTGGCTAGGACGGGAATACTCTCCTAAAGTACGGGCTCTAGGAGGTGGTGGTGGTTGTTGTGGTGGTGGGTTGTGTGGGTTAAGGATATTACCATCTTCCATGATGTCGGACGGTAATGGTTACGAACAAAGACACGAAGAAAATAGATAGACTAAAGAAAATCTAGAAAAATAAAATAAAAATCTCACTAGAAAGGAATCTAGTGAGTAGACCTAATAGAAATAAAAATTCAACCTAAACAATAACTATTCCCCGGCAGCGGCGCCAAAAACTTGATTGCGTGGTTTTGTAACCTTACAACAGGTTTTACCTCTCGAGGGATCTCAAGAGGCTTACAACCCCACCAGGCAGTGTACCTGACCGATGTAGTATAGTGTAGTGGTAAGTACGGGGGATTGATCGTTCTCCACAGGGAATAGTGTTCGTTAGGTATGAAAGACTACTCTAATTAGGTCTAAGGGTTGAGGAAGATTCTTTTTATGTTTTTATATTTTTATGAAAGCAAGTAAAATCTCGGTTTTGATAGAGTGGGCGGAATTAGTTGCTAGTCAACTAACCCAAATTACTACGAATGCAAATAAAATAAAATAACAAAAATGAAAATGTGGTGAGAAACTTATGTGTAGAGAAATGTGTTTACTTAGATTTCCTTACTCCCTAACTATCTTTTACCGGTTAATTAGTGTGTATTAGTTGCGTGGATGACGGGTGTATTCCTTAATACCATTCGTGGGGTGGCGTACTTACTTCCCCAACTCTACAAGCTCCTACTTCACTCCTATGTCGAGCCGGCTAGGAAGCTCCTAACATGGGATCACTAGAATTCGCTTGTGCATTAAATACAACCATAAAAACCTTTAGTACGCGTTTGGTTCATGTTTCTTAAGACGTTCAAGCAAGTTACCGAATAGGAAGTTAGCCAGTTTTCTTAAGCCTAACATAGATAAACAATCATCCAATACAACTAATAACACATTAACAACCAATAATCAATAGCTAGGTTTCATTAGATCTAAGCAAACACAAGATAAATTTAGCCTAACATGTTAAACAAAAGACAAGAATAAGATAGAATCAAACAACACATAGACATATTGAGTGATTAATTGATAACTTATCTTTCAATGAAACATGGAAGATCTCAAGGCAAAAAGCCCTGAAAAAGTAGCTAAAATCGTCTTAGGGTTTTCTCCCAAAATTCCACACACTAAGCTCTCCCTAATGACAAAAAATTAGAAAACTATATATAGATTTTTGGATCTGACGGCGTCACCTTATGGAGTGTGACGCCGTCACCTCGCCGCTTTTAGGGTTCCCGGATGACCATCTTGACGCCGTCCCTCTTTAGCTCTTCAAAAATCCATTCTGGCTTATCAAGGCTTGACGCCGTCGAAACATGAACGTGACGCCGTCCCCTTATGATTTAAGCCGTGACGCCCTCGATCAAGTTAAAGCGTGACGCCGTCAGAATTCACATGCTATTTTCACTGGCCCGTCATGAGTAAATTTCACGTCCAACTTTTCTTGCCAAGGCATGACGCCGTCTGGAGTAAATCTTGACGCCGTCAAGAGTAACTTTTAGCCGATTTTTGAGACTTTGCCGTTTTCTTCACTTTAATGCTCCAAAAACGTCCAAAATGCCTCCTTTTCCAGATTTCTCCTCAAAAGTACCTAAAATGACAAAAGGAACGATTTAGGGCAATATTTGATCAAATAAATACGATTTAGGGCTTAAATGACCCCTTAAAAGCGGTACACTTTTCGCTTCATCATGTTTAGTAAGTTAGCTCACTTAGGAATATGAACTAAGTATGTTTGACAAATCTATTGTAAAACATTACCTTGCACAACCACCCTTCAATAGTTCAAATGTTAAAATATGTCATCACTAAACATACAACACTTTCATCAAAGTTACAACAAGGTCTTTAAAATCATTACATCATCTCATCTTGTTTGACCATGGGTTGTCTAAATAAGAGAACACTTCATATTAATACATTAGTATTTAAGTAAAAGAAAATGTATCTTTGAACTTAGTTCTTGCTTGTATTAATCTAAAACTCACACACATAAAATGTCTTCCAAATATGAAGTATTTTACAAAAGATGATTGTATATAAAAATGGTTAGGATAATCTACATACACATGAAATGTCATAAACTATGCATTTTGTAAATATAGTTTCTCGAACATACATAGTTGTTAACATTCTTAAAAGAAGCAAGTGAACGTGTCATTACAAATAAACTCAAATTTAAGACAAGTCTTAGGATAAATGAAACACATTCCAAAAATCTTTGTTTGCTTTCTTTTAAAAGAGTGTGCGTGACTGTCAAGAGAGATTTCGGGATTATATTAAATCTTTATTCAAATTATGGTTGATACCATTACCGAGTCTTATTGACATGTTTTGAGTTTGGATACTAAATCGAGATCATTATTCGTCATGACGAAAGATAATATCAAATCATAACTCAAATTTATGACCAAAGATATTATCTTGAATCTACATACTCAATCTCACTCGGTTGATATGAGAATAATGAAACCTTTTCAAATACGATAAGGATTTACATCGGATCATAACTCACACTTGTGTTGATGTTGTAATATCGAGTTTATGTGTCCATGGTTATGTGTTCTTAACATTAAATCAACTAGTTTAAAAGGTGAATAAAATACACAATGAAGTAGTCTTGACGACTTGGATATTTCGTCCGAAACGTTCAAGTAATTTACCTTGCAATGCAATTAGTAAAGTTGTCATGAACGAAAATCCAAACACGAGAACTTTACAACATATGTAAACTTCACATAACATCTAAAAGCAAACTACTCTGTCCAAAATATACAATATAAGTTTCTGTTTAATTTTTTGGTTTTGGCGGATCCATATCTTTGGATCCGTCTGTGCAAATTGCGGATCCGCTCCCTGTCAAAAGTTGTTATATCCCTTATTTTTCATGACACTCTCCTTTCACTTTAACCTCTTCTCAATTCACAAATTGAGCTTGATAATCCATTTCATCAAATTGTCACTAAGTATACAAAGTGTTTAATATTACTTATATATGTTGTGTCACACAAAATATCCTATCTACCATCATACTTAGCATTAATCATCGAGAAAGTCACTTGCGTATTTGAGTACATCTTAAAATAGAAATCACCTTTCTTCATTCAAATAACATGATGTTTAGGAGAACATTATGTCAAAGAAAACATGTACTTCTCGTGTCAAAAGGTTCATAAAGGATAACCTATATCCTATGCATCCTGTTTTCTTTGTAACATAAACGGTTGTGTTACAAGAGAACACACTATACCTTGTTTACAAAATGTAGGATTCTAGAGTTGAAAAATAACCCACTACAACATACGTCATATGCATAAACAAGTAAAACTCATTAATCATTCACTTAATCCATCATACGTGTCGAGATATACAATATGTCTGGTTTCAATCATGCATCATAATCATACCTCACTCATAGTCTACCATATTTATTATTTAGTCTTGCACTTGCTTAAGGTCTAACATACATATTGCTAATCACTAGTACTTCATTTAGTTTCCAATAGAGCTCACATAAGATCTACGACCTTAATTAGATTCTTCTTACAAGAAATGCAAAGGTGCATTCTTAGAATACTCTCAATATAGGATCCTCTACATTGTCACACATGAGCACATCCTTAGGTCCTAGAAGAACCAATCATGTTAAATTCAAATGTAACAACTCAACATACTAGATGTCATCCTTTAAATCATGCTATACGTCATCTAAACCTAGAAACTTCTAGATCGAGCCATCTTACTTGCTTTGTCATCTAACCCTAGCATTCAACACACCTTTATTAGGGTTGTGTGTGAAACATGTCATCTAGGTCAACCGACATTAAAATATGGTTAGTTGAGTTATATAAGTCCAAGTATTAAGCATACAAAGCAAATTTCATCTTTGCTTTGCTTCAATAAGCAAAATATAGGAATTCGATTTTATCTAACATGAGAATGACTACTGAAGAACCTATCGCACTAGAAATTCAATTTGACTTAACAGTAGAATTGATTCCATGAGAGAAGTTGGGTTCGTGGTATAACCTGTAAAAACGTTCGTGTTTAGCCTTAATTGAGCACAACTAGTGGTAGTCTCATACTCATTTTCTAACTTGATTAAATGGCTCTTCCAAAATGTGCCTAAAGTTAGTTTACATTGATCACCTTTGTCTCTAACTATGATCGCACATTAAATAAGTAGTAATTAGGATTTTCCTTAGCGAACCTAGAATATTTACATCCTACATATGTACCTTGAAATCTCTAAATGATAACTTGTTTTTGTGAGATATGATTGTATGTCTTCATGCTTTCTTGGTGTTCAATGATTATTTGATTAATAATCGAATACATGATTATTAGATAGATTTTGTCTTTATAACTCCGATATAATATGTCTTGATGCTATCTATATGATACATGCTCTTAAATGCTAAATGTTATCATATCTTACATGATATTTGCATTTGTTCTTTATGCAGCCTTTTACATGATTTACGTGTTAATTGTGCACCCACTCTATATCGATTTGATGCGTAATAAATTAGGTATATTAATCACGATAAACTTTTGGATGTCGCATAGTCCTACGTATTAATCTATTAGATTTTTATGTTAATACATGCCTAAGTACACTTATATGCTTAAATGACTATTCCATGTGTCTTTTGCAACTACCCCATAACTCTAGGATTTTGTAGTATACTTGATAAAAATTCTTCCAAACATTTACGCCGTCTTTAGTCAACTCCCGTAGATTTTATACACACGTCTCTTTAATAATCATCTCGATTCCTTCCAAGAGATCCACTATTTTGTCAAAGGGGAAGTTAGATACAAACCCTATTCATCTCAAAGTAGGTTTGACAACTTAAATATTTCATCCGAAATAGTCAAGTATTTTAACTTGCGATTGCAATCGTTAAAGGTCATATCTAAAAATTCATATTCATGCCTATTAACAACATATGTTAAAACGCTCATCCGAAAGCCAATATCTAGACGTCAACCTATTCGTATTTCCTTTCATTACCATGTAAATATACACTCATTGCGACCAAGTATATTCATTCCCATCCAAAGTCAAAACGTACTTAACAAACGTTTATCAAATCACGTGAATCCTACCAAATGAACCGAAAATTACATACCTGCTATTTCCAAAAACCAAACACCTCCGGAAATCTTATTGCTATATACGATCACCTTGAGTCTCGTCTAATCCATGATGATAAATTTATTCATCTAACCTTCATTCTAACGAAACCACTCAAGCATGAAACCTTCAAATTCCTCCGTTTAGGTTTAGGAATGATGGAACACATCCCATAAATTTGAATCTTTTTAGGACTGACGTACTGTGATTTTCGTCCAAAAATCGTAAATAATTCATCGTTAGAGACCAACGACAAAACGTCATAAGCTAAAAATTCATCACAAGACTCATTACAACATATGTAAGAGTCTGATGATTAGTCTTAGTCAACACCTAGGATCTAAAGTGCTCGATACCTAGCTTAGTATCGGTAAACTTGTAAGCGGTTGGGTGGTTTATGTGTTTAGGACACAAAACACAAGGTTTGTTATGTTGGGCCATAGAACATAACGAGTTTGGTTGTACCTGAAGAAGGACTCGATACTTAGCTTAGTATCGGTAAATAGCGACGGTTGTAAGGTTTTCTCCGCCGAGAAGGAAGCTTGTTGATTTAGTGAAGTAACTCTCGAGTTGGGTACACGAGGAGTGGAGTAGGGCGAAGAGGAGCTTCGTGACCAAACCCCTATAAATCACCGTGTCCGGTTTGCATTCCCCTTTAATTATCACCTTACATTTATATTCACATTTATCGCTTTATACTTGCATTGTGTTGATGTGTGTGCTATGTCTTTGTGATGTGTTTATGTTTGTGTTGAGATGATATGATTTACTTGATGATCATTATAGTCATAGAACTTGTGGAAATCGTAGGGGGGGGGGGGTGAATACGTTTCCGTTTAAAAACTTAAAAAACTTTAGTATCAAACACCCGATCAAGTGTGACACAATATGAAAAGTGTCAACTATTGATCTACAACAACTAGGGATAATGTTAAGTAGATCACCACACAAGCATAACATAAGTATCATGCCACTACACTAACATAGTCAACACAACATAAGCAACAATCCACACAAACATAAACACAATGCAAAGATAAATGTAAAGCAATAAATGCAAAAATAAATGTAAAGAGATAAGTAAAGAAAGCGCAAACCGGACACGGTGATTTATAATGGTTCGGTCACGAAGCTCCTCTTCGCCCTACTCCACTCCCCGAGTACCCAACTCGAGAGTTACTTCACTAATCAACAAGCTCCCTTCTTGGCGGAGAAAACCATACAACGTCGCTTACAATATTTTCCGACACTAAGCTAGATGTCGAGTTCTTCTTCGGGTACAACCAAACCCGTTATGTTTTATGGCCTAACATAACAAACCACGTGTTTTGAGGCCTAAATACATAAACCGCGTCGCTTACTTTATTTTTCGACATTAAGCTAAATGTCGAGTACTAATCTAGCTAGTACCAATCTCACCCACGATCTACCCGATCTTCGCAAATCACACAAACTACAAGATCCACATGATCTACACTCGATCAACCCGATCTACTCACGATCAACCCGATCTACTCACGATCTACCCGATCTACCTTATCTTCACACAATCTACCCGATCTACTCACTATCAACACAAGATCTCTCCAATCACTACAGGATCACAATAATCCACACGAACTAGCTAAACAAGATGATAGACAACCTGATGTATATCAAGATACAACAAGTACATAACAAATGTTACGAGTGCACTACACTAACACTATAACACTTTGTATCTTCGTGATACGATGTGTTCTTCTCTTGCACTAATAGAGGAATGAAGGTGATCACTTGAGTGGATGATTGGATCACTCTAAAACAAACTAAAACTCACTAAATGATCAAAGAAAGTGATCTAAATAAGAGAGGATTAGACCAGAGAAAACTAACTGAAAAAATCAAGTTGGAAGTGTAAAATGGTCCACTATTTATAGGCAAAGAAAAACTAGCCGTTACAGAGGGCACGGTACCACTAAATGCCTGACGATACCACTAAACTTAGTGGTACCGTCCCAGACAAGGACGCTCCAAATTTTGTTTTTAGTGTTGAAAGTTTATTTGGGAAAGTTTGGAGTTGATTTGGGGGGGGGGGATAGCTGTTGGTGATTTTAAACTTATTTTTCAAATTAAAACATTTCTTTTTAATTCAAAAATAAATTGTAAAATGTATTTTTTAAAAAATGTTTTGTCAAAAATGTTAAGATTAGAGGAAAATATAATCCTTTGATCATTAGTCAAGTTGTAGATTTGTTTGTTCATACCTTGAGTGATTTACGTCGGGATGGAAATCTACGACTTTGTTGAAGCATACTTGAGACGTCGAGAGGTGTTGATGTAAGTATGCATTGATGATTTACGTTTTCAAGTAACTTGCGCATTTTACGTTATGCATTACAAGTTACATGTTTGTCATTATTAAAACCGAAGAAATCGTTTAGTTTAAATATCGTAATATTTGCACTAACAATCTCCCCCTTTTTGATGATGACAAATATGTAAACCGTAACACACAGTAAAATGTAAAAGTTACCTGTTTACACTCCCTTCTCCCTCTTTTGTTGAAGCAAAAAGGTAGTTGCCTCGAACTCTCCCTTGAATTCACTCCCTACTCCCCCTTATTACACTACTTTCCTTTCTTCCCAAAAAAAAAAAAAAAAAAAAAAAAAAAAAAAAACGAGCTTGGATCATCCCAGTGAAGTCTTCTATCACCACTATTAGAAAGACCTCGTGCTATGTATTCAAATACTTCCGAGCTCCCCCTAGCTCAATGCTCCCTATGGTAATTGTATTCCCTTCTATTTTTACCTTTGTTTCTAGCGAATCCATGGATCAAATTCTTACAAAGGCTTTTCCTACATCAAGGGTTAGCTTCGTGCAACATAATATATAAAAGAATAGGAGCAACATTATAGGGATAGAATACTCATAGCAAGACATGCAAGGGTTAAACTATATTAAAACGTAGATACAAAAAAAAAAAGAGTTTAATGAGCATATCAAAGTATACAAGAAGTTAGACACGTGATGAAAGTGTGCTGAAAGGATAAAAACCAAGATGAAAGCCCAAGAAAGTTGAGCGACACAAAGATGTGAATGCGTAATGCAATTCAATGACACTAGAGAGTCACAACTTGACCGACAACCTAAGGTGTAATTGTTCAATCAATCACACTAACAAGAACGAGATTCGTTCATTGACTGACACACAAAATGACTTCTTCCAAGTTTTCATTGGGAAGGCGAGTTTTAACAAACCTTTTGAACGACATAATCATCTACCTAAGATGATTGGTGTTAAGAATAGTTTGTTGATAAGACATACTCTAAGTGAGGTAGATATATGCCAACATTATTATGACGAATCATGTCACAATATAGACTCGACGGAAGATATACTTCAAAGAAAAGTGAAAAAGAGAACGATACGCACCTAGATGCGAATGGAAATGATTCCATAAGATGGGAAGTGTTGGATTTGACCTTTGAGAAAAGGTGGGAAAAGACGGTTTAGATTAATATATCGTTTGCACTGACAATGAGATGGATGATATATTTCAAAGGAGAAAAAGAAAATGTGCAAGTGTTCCTAACAGGGTTGTGGGCGAATATCTCTAACAGGGTTGAGGCAACGAAGTTCTAGAATTCTAGTTTTGAATGATCCTAGCTGTAAGTTAGAGATGATTTGGTGTATGAAGGATTTTGTGTGATTGTGTTGTTTATACACATTGGGTATAATGATTGTAAGAATTGAAGGTTATTGAACTAACTATCACTATCAAGAGTGAAGGATAGTTGTGAGGTTTGAGTGTAATGATTGATGGGTTAAAGGTTCTTAAACTAAATATCACTCTCAAGAGTGAAGTTTAGTTGTAAAGGTTGAGTGTGATGATGAATGATATTAATGTGAGGTTTGATGTGAGGGTTAAAGGTGTTTGTATAGAACAAATATCTAGGTGGTCACAAAGAGTAGAGGTTAGGAAGCTAGAACCGATTACGGTTTTGTGACTGAGGTTTTGCTAAGTAGTGGGTACTTAGGAGGTGAGTGTTTTAGTAGAGAATTCTAGGGAATAAGAACCACATTTGTGTGTTCTTGAGAGTGTTCGGTGAAAGACTATATGAGTGTGTTTTCGCTCCCCCTTAATTGATGACCATCCGGACAAGATGTGTTGGAAAAAAAAATAAAGAGGAAAACAAACGTTGACGGAAGCGATGAGCTTAGTAACGTCATGACAAATGGTGGATAGCATACAATAAACTTCACCTTTGAAGTCATGTAGCTCTTCTCAATCATTGTGAATATTCATAGAACATTCATATGATGAGGCATGTGATTACGTGGAAATGTGCAAAAGGTTAAGATGATAGAATCTTCAAGGTTGTGGAGTTAGTGATAAGGTTCTAGTGGGGTTATCTTTGATAGAAGAAACTATGTTGATGAAGACGGGTTATCTCAACTTATACTAGCGGTTCTTCGCTAGAAGTGTGTGGAAGATGAGTGGAATTCGGAAGCATTGGTAGTGTATGTAACCACCGATAAATTTCACCTTGTATTAAACTAAAACAATATTCTAATGAAAGAATACTTATCCATTTTCTACATCTAATTTTTTTTAAAACGTTATCAGATCACAACAACCACCTAATGTTACGTAACTCACATCCTTCGTGCTCACATGTGGACCGACACTAACATGCCTTATGTTTATTTCAAATAAATATCCTTATATGTCAAGTATTAAAGTTTTCAACTTCCATTTACCACTTTAATTTATTTCGTTAACATACGATTATTAAGCATTCAAACTAAACGTTAGCCATTTATTAGAGTTTTCACGGAACTTTTCTGGTTATTAAATTAACTATTAACTTCTATTTATTATCACTATAAATTTTTAGTTTAAATAACATTTAAACACTCCGATAAGCCACGACTCAGTTTCATAATTGAGTATATTGATAAGTTTTGACATTTTTATAAGTATTACATTTTTATGTTGCCCGGTTTTAAGTTTCATAACTTAAGGACTTAACGTTAGCAATTACTGGGACCAAACTCTACCATCTAAATACAACACTATATAAATAAAACAATCCCTTTTAATCTTTATATATTAAACTAATACTAACTTTCAACTTGTATGGCAACTGCTCCATATGATCATATATATACATTGCTCCATGTCACCCTCTTCCTGCAACTCTAAAACTTATGGCCATATATACATACATGATCAAACCAAGCTCACATGAACACCATGTTCCACATCTTCTTAAACAAGTATTAAGAGTTTTAACCATTCACTGAATGGAACCTCTAATACTTGTGGCTATATAAACGATCAAACACAAGACACATACTCACACACTCTTACTTACTGAAATCAAGCCAAAAAACACAGGAAAAGGGATTAAAGAATCATTCAGGATTTGATTGTGAGTCGGGTCGAGATTTTCCTCAACCATCGCCTCACCAACAACATCACCACAGCCACCACCATCGTGTGCTTCTTGTGAGTATGCCGAAAATCCATTAAGCTCAGCTTGTTGTTTTATTTTTATTTGAACCTAAGAATTGATGTTACGTAACAATTAATGAGTTAAAATGAACTAGTAATTGTTTTGAAACAAATTGTATCATCGTTAAATTCGTTTGTGGTCTAATTTGTATTATGACCCTAAGTGCTTATTTATAAGCACTCGGTGTGCTATTTAGTGCTTATTTGGTCATGGTTGTATGTGTTTAAGCTTATTTCATTATGTTTTGATTCGGGTCGGGTCTAAACCCGCATATGGTTTGGTTCGGATTTGTTTATCTACCACTTATTTTGAAACTTGAGGCTTAATAAATTTGTAATAAGCTCGTTGAGCTTATTTAGGTGTGTTTGGGTCTCGGTTTATATAGGACAGTCGAGGGGCGTTTGGGTTGGGGTTTCGACCATCACTGAGAGCCCCACATAGGTGTGCGATTGGTTTGTTATCTCAGTCCTAAGAGGATGTTTTTGTTGCTTACGGATCAGCTACAAAACCCGAGAGGGTGATTGTTGGTTTGGTTCAAGAAGACACCCAAAAGGGTATTTTGGTGGGTTCGACTCAGCAAAGGACACCCCAAGGGAGTTTGGTTGGGTCTCAGTACAGAAACAACCCACGAAGGATGTTTGTTTCTACAGTCTGAACTCATCAGGGGGAAGGGTTCGTTCATTGCTCAGTCCACGACACCAGCAACCCAAAGCTGTTGGTTGTTGTTGTTTGTGTATTTTGTGTTTATGCCAATGGGTTTGGTTCTGCTTATTTTTGGTCCCACAGCCCCAAAAAGAGTGCATTTGGTTGCTGATTTTTCAGCACCAAAAAGAGTGCATTTGGTTGCTGATTTTTTTGCACAAGAAGGGTGCGTTTGCTGGAGATTTTTCTGCACGAAAAGGGTGCATTTTGATTGCTTATTTTTTGCACAAAAAATAGGTAATTGGTTGCTGCAATACAGCCCCAGCAGGGGGTGTTTTGTTTGTCATTTTATAGGCCACCAGGGGTGTTTGTTCTTGCATGTCACGACCCCGAAAGGGGTGCGTTTGGTCTGGTTGCTGTCGTAGCCAAAGAGGCTGTTTGTTTGTTGTTTCTGCCCAGCCTAACAGCAGCCATAAAGGGCGTTTGGTTTTGCTTGTTTCCAGCCCACATCACAATGTGTTGGGTTTGGTTTTGTTAGCCCACACCGCAAGATGTTTGTTTTGCTTATTTCAGCCCTCGAAAGGGTGTGATTGGTTTTATTTGTTTCGGTCAAGAAGAGACACTCGAGAGTGGTATTTTGTTTGTTTCCTTCGATGTCAAGACATGTCCCAATGGGGTGTGTTTTGAGTTCGGTTCAAGTGAGATACCCACAAGGGTGCGTGTGTTTGTATTCTGTTCAAGTGACAAACCAGCAAAGGGTGTGCTTTGGTTACGTTTAACAGCAAGACACCAAGGGGGTGTTTAATCTTGTGCTATAACTATATTTTGTATATGTGTTATGTGCTTGGAATTGTGTTGGGCCTAAGACCATGAGGAAGTTTGGATTGTTTACCAGGCCAAGCCCATGGATAAGGTGCATTGGGTTTGTGCTGGGCCAAAGCCCATTCCTTTTGTGTTTAGTTTTTGGTTAGAAATTATTTTACAAAGTTTAACTTATAAATATTTTATAAATTCAGATATCGGACTATCATAATTAATCTTATCGACTTATGAAATTATTTCCAAACTTAATTATGATTATTGATTGTGATTCATTTAGTATTTCGGGAATATTAATTTGCAAACCGGATCATATTTGAATTGGACAAAAACTATCAAAACGAAAACTATAATATTTGACAGCATATTGAGAACACGCATTTTAAATCAAGTCTACACAAATTAGAAGTTATGTAAATAAATGATCTCTTAGTTGATTGCTATTTGATCCTTACGTGTTTATTTCCTTTTATACTTGTGCTATATGTTTTATACTTTGGTATGTGTAATCGAGTCTTAACACTCAAACCACCATACGAACGATGATACAAAAACCTTTTTACAAACAATGATACAACATCTTTTAACTCATACGCATTACTTGAATTTAGCGTGACATATTTATAAGATAAGTTATTATCTTCTAGGTCTTGCCGACCTATACGGTAGTGCTTTACTAATTGATTCTATTTTGCAATGCTTACGCCACTACACGTTAAGGTGAGTCATAGCCCCTCTTTTCTTATTTTGAATTCTTTGGGGGAGATACATGCTCGTTTTACTTACAAATCTTACTTGTTATTCATAAACATTCTACTCGATTTATGAAACACTCTATTTGTTTACTGAAACTTAATACATGCTGAAGACCAGTATTTTTCTGTATGCTATCTTGATTAATATTTCCTAAGACACCCTTTTGCCACTAAAAGTCCCTCATATCATGAGCCATTAATCACTTGCGAGTGAATGCGAATTTAGTGAATAGATCTATTGGCAGTTGACGCCCCATTTGTGTTGCTGGAATAGTAGCCAAATGCACTTTATCTGAGACTAAATAGGAAGTTGGCAAACTCCTACCCGAGGGCCTTGTTATTTACATTTTTATAATGTCAGTAACTTATATCATTTTATGATATCACACAGGTTAACGTTTGAGCTTCATGAGACTTAGAGCAATATTACGGTACTGTGATGATACGGTACTGTCACCACTGAATTTGTAGGTGCAAACACGGGTCCCACTATTTATTAAACTTGAAACTTGTGTTCAACTGATTTGCATGCAAACACTATGGATTTCACTCAAATTGTTACTATCGAAATCAGCTGTTTTACTTATAAACTCTATGAACTCACCAACATTTGTGTTGACACTTTTAGCATGTTTATCTCAGGTCCATAATGAACGAGGATGGCACGGAGGAGCACGGATACTGATAGAAGGCTAAAATTTAATTATCATTCGAAACTTATTTAAAAAACTGTAAAACTACTCGGACCTCATTTTGTAAACTCCGATTTTTATAAAATTTCGAATGATAAATCTTTTAAAACGACTCAATTAGAGATCGTTTTCTATTATTATAACTGTTGTGCCATCGAGTAACACCTAGCTTGAACTCCGCTGCGTATCCCGAAATTGTGGGTGTTACAGATTGGTATCAGAGTTATAGTTATAGAGAAACGGGTCTAATTGAGACTTAAACTGTTAGGAATTAAATTTAAGTTGATATTGACAAAAGATGAAAGATGGAGGAGACTTATGAAGACAAAGATAAAGGACCTTAATTGTAATAATTAGAGTCTTTGTAACCCTAAATCTCTATTATATAAAGAGATAGGTCGTAGGTTTTTATAAACAGGTCTTCCACAATGTAGTCATTAAAGGGGTGTGTGTGTCTAGGCATCAAGTCCTCTAATGGACGCCTAGGGTTTGTAAGCTTGATGACCTTGTTCAATAATAATGATTCGTTTGATTATTCCGCTGCATACAATGATTGTTATTCATTATTATTGTGTTAATTCCTAGATGAGGTTTAACAAACCTCGAGCAAACGATCTTCACAAGTGGTATCAGAGACAGGTTGCTCTTGATATCTAGGATGTTACAAGGTTTTCTGTCGAAAAAGAAGCAGTCTTGATGAAGATACGAATGGAGCAGAACGATTTATTTGGTCATTCGATTGTTGTCTTTTGCATAACGCAAAAAGGTAACTCCATATTGTTGTGAATTGAATTAATTATGGAACGTGGGAATTAATTCTTCAAGATGTGAGCATACTGTTCGATTTTATATATGGCGACAAATATCAATCTCTTGGTTTTCAACTTGTCATACAATTGGTGCAATTAATATGTTCTAAGTGTGAATGCATCTTTACGTGGGGTTGATCTTATGATTTGTCGCATCTGATCTCGTACTCATTAATTCTTGTCGCATGTGGATTTTTAATGGGTCGAATATTATGAATTGGTCGGATGAATTAATTTCTATTAATTGATCAGTGGAGGTTTGATTAATTTGATTTGTCGTATGATCCAAGTTTGACAGTAGCAGGTTGGAGCAGATATTGGTGTTAAATCATATGGTTATTAGTCTAACAGTTTATACTGCTCACTTTAAAAATTAATACTGCTCATTGGCTACTATGTAGCAGTTTGTACTGCTGGATTCACCAGGTAGTACTGCTTGGTATTCTATGTTAGTACTGCTCAAAAACAGTTTGTACTGCTAGCTTTGGAGGATGAAAAGTTTATACTGCTGGTTATAAACTTTGTACTGCTGGTTTGTACTGTTCGAGCATGGGCTTCTCAAAATAAGGGGAAGCATTGGTTATTGATTTGGAACTGGTGATTCCGAAACACACACACACGAAACACACAAACAAGATGATGATTTGATTTCTGTTCGTACAGATTTATGGCCCGTATTTATTGGCGAAGTGGATTAGTTATTGTTCATTTAACGGTGAAGTGGAATTTTTCAAGTTTGTGTTTTATTATATCTTAAAGTGGTTGCAACACACTTTAAAGATAACTTATTCGTTCATTCAAGACTACGAATTGGCAAAACACTTGAAGGAGTTACGTTATTGTGCTCAGTGATTTTTGTCAGGAGATTGCGATCTCCTTATAGGACACAAAGGTTGGTTTATTCTACTTCAGCATCGAATTGGTAATGGTTAGTTTTCTTCTTCAATACATCGAGGTTATGTGCTACATCGAGGTGAAGGTTTTTGTGATTATTGGTTGGTATTCTTACTGAAGATTTGAAATTTTTATGTCTTGAGTTAATTTAATAAGTAAGTGTTTTGGTGTTCTTAATGGTGGATAATTCAAGACATTAGAAGACTAGATTGGACGTATGGTATTGGTTCGTGATTATAAAGATCAAAGTTGCATATTTCTTTTTATTTTCCTAGTTGAGTGTGACAAAAAGGGGAAGAAGTTATTGAAGATTGCAGATTGAAGATCCTTGATGGTATGCATGGCTTAAGGGGAAGACGACATCTTTCATGAGCTTGGTTTTGTCATATCAACTAGGGGAAGATTGTTAGGAATTAAATTTAAGTTGATATTGACAAAAGATGAAAGATGGAGGATACTTATGAAGACAAAGATAAAGGACCTTAATTGTAATATTAAGAGTATTTGTAACCCTAAATCTCTATTATATAGAGAGATAGGTCGTAGGTTTTTATAAACAGGTCTTCCACAATGTAGTCATTAAAGGTGTGTGTGTGTCTAGGCATCAAGTCCTCTAATGGACGCCTGTGGTTTGTAAGCTTGATGACCTTGTTCAATAATAATGATTCGTTTGATTATTCCGCTGCATACAATGATTGTTATTTATTATTATTGTGTTAATTCCTAGATGAGGTCTAACAAACCTCGAGCAAACGATCTTCACATAAACTATAACTGCTTTTCCACAAAAACGTTTAATAGCCTTTCGCTCTCCGTGCCTTCCATCCTCCAGATGATTATGTGACTTCTAGGTAATTTATGCTACACAAACACTTTAGTATATTGATATATATATATATATATATATATTCGACATGTTTTCGATCACTTTATACAAACAATGGAATAAACATATCTGCGTATGCCTATTCTAAGGCATTACGACTCAATCACATTTTCTCGATCTTGTACCTACTCCTACATTTCGTGATTTACGAAGTCTTCCCAAGACATTGTGGGTTGCACAATTTTTACCTTATCTACGTTAAACATATACTCACTAACTATTTTGAGTACTATGCCAACTTTCCTTGATTATCTTACTCCCATCTCTAAAGATGAGTGTAAATACTCGTTCCGTACTTTCGGAACACCTACACACTAAATTACCTTGTCGATTAAGTATGAGTGTTGAGTCAGAAATTCTTAAGTATGATGATTTACAATGTCTTTACTTAAATGAATTGGGACGCCTTTCATTTAAATAAAGAAATTACGAATCGCCGAACCATAAGTTTATACTTCTTTATTTACGTTGTTTGGGACGCCTCTCTATGTAAGTAATGAATTATAAATGAGTGGGCTTATTTGTATCTGAAATGACTTGAGTACGAACTCGAGGATCACAAGAATTCATAAAAAATATATGAAAAACACAAATAACGTAACTTTTATTAGAATCCACGAAATTAATACATAACGATATAATTAACATCGGTAGTGCTAATGTTACAAAGACCACTAAGTAAGGTAAAGAATCGCCAAATGGTTGACCCACCAAGCTAATGAAAAACACCACTACACCTACGAGAGCGAGAACCACGACTGGATGTATCACCATGAATATTCTGTACGATAAATACGAACAAATCATTAACGCAGTATCAAAAGACATGGTCTTATGCATAAAAACAAACAATTCTTATTACACATTCATTAAAGATTACATGAAAACATAACAAAGACTTATTTCAACATTCCTAACGCAATACTATTACCCCCATATTTTATCCACGCCGATGGCTAGAACCACGAGTGGGACGAGAAGCGCTAACACCACGGCCAAAAATTCATAATCTTCATCTGGAACGTAGGCCAAGTAGATAGCAGCGACAACAACATACACAATCGCAAGGATGGTAATAACATGCGGCATTTTGAAAAATTAATGAGTGAAATATGGGTGGTGGAAGAATGAAAATTAAAATGGGGTATTTATAAAAAGAAAACTAGCCGTTGGGCTACTGTTCATGACCGTTTGAAATTACTGTTCATTAAAAAAAATCTTTACTAAGGAACAAACTGATTCATCATCTACAAAACTGAAGTTCAACAACTTTCTCTACATTAATCAAGTTCTCATCCGAAATCTTCATTGTTAAAAAAACAATTTTCGACATCAATAATTTGATTTTTACAAAACAAGTAATTAGGAACCATGTTATTTTCAAGACTAATCACTAAAACATGATAAACCTTATAAAATAACAATCTTCATTCAAAATGAATTTTTCCTAAGTCTATTTAACCTTCGGAATAGTATTTTTCTCATGTAAAATAATAAATTATAACTTATAAATTTTCACAAGTGAAACCAGAATCAAACATGCTCACCTAGTCACATGATTAACATAAATCAAATCAGGAGAAACATTTATTTGATAAAACATTCAGAGGAAATTCAGTACAAAGAAACGACAAATTAAGATACATCACTAGCTATTTTATAAACCAATTGACAGAAGAAACCATAATTAATCGTCAACATCATTTCAACATCTAACGCGGACTGAATCTCGGAACGAGATTCCATTTAAGGGGGTGAGACTGTAACCACCGGTAAATTTCACCTTGTATTAAAGTAACACAATATTCTAATGAAAGAATACTTATCCATTTTCTACGTCTAATTTTTTTTTAAAATGTTATCAGATCACAAAAACCAACTAATGTTACGTAACTCACATCCTTCATGCTCACATGCGAACCGAGACTAACATGCCTTATGTTTATTTCAAATAAACATCCTTATATGTCAAGTATTAAAGTTTTCAACTTCCATTTACAACTTTACGTTATTTCGTTAACATACGATTATTAAGCATTCAAACTAAACGTTAGCCATTTGTTAGAGTTTTCACGAAACTTTTCCGGTTATTAAATTAACTATTAACTTCTATTTATTATCACTATAAATTTTTAGTTTAAATAACGTTTAAACACTCCGATAACCCACGACTCAGTTTCATAATTGAGTATATTGATAATTTTTGACATTTTTATAAGTATTACATTTTTATGTTGCCTGATTTTAAGTTTCATAACTTAAGGACTTAACGTTAGCAATTACCGGGACCAAACTCTACCATCTAAACACAACACTATATAAATAAAACAATCCCTTTTAATCTTTATGTATTAAACTAATACTAACTTTCAACGTGTATGGTAACTGCTCCTATTGATCATATATATACATTGCTCCATGTCACCCTCTTCCTGCAACTCTAAAACTTATGGCCATATATACATACATGTTCAAACCAAGCTCACATGAACACCATGTTCCACATCTTCATAAACAAGTGTTAAGAGTTTTAACCATTCACTAAATGGAACCTCTAATACTTGTGGCTATATAAACAATCAAACACAAGACACATACTCACACACTCTTACTTACTGAAATCAAGCAAAAAGGATAGGAAAAGGGAATAAAGAATCATTCGGGATTTGATTGTAAGTCGGGTCGAGCTTTTCCTCAACCATCGCCTCACAAACGACACCACCACAGCCAGCACCATCGTGTGCTTCTTGTGAGTATGCCAAAAACCCATTAAGCTCAGCTTGTCGTTTTATTTTTATTTGAACCTAAGAATTGATGTTGCGTAACAATTAATGAGTTAGAATGAACAAGAAATTGTTTTGAAACAAATTGTATCATCATTAAATTCGTTTGTGGTCTGATTTGTATTATGACCTTAAGTGCTTATTTATAAGCACTCGGTGTGCTATTTAGTGCTTATTTGGTCATGGTTGTATGTGTTTAAGCTTATTTCATTATGTTTTGATTCGGGTCGGGTCTAAACCCGCGAATGGTTTGGTTCGGTTCGAATGGTTGGGGTTTTGACCATCACCGAGAGCCCCACATAGGGGTGCGATTGGTTTGTTAGCTCAGTCCTAAGAGGGTGTTTTTGTTACTTACGGATCAACCACAAAACCCGAGAGGGTGATTGTGGGTTTTGTTTAAGAAGACACCCAAAAGGGTGTTTTGGGGGTTCGACTCAGCAAAGGACACCCCAAGGGATTTTGGTTGGGTCTTGGTACAGAAACAACCCACGAAAGATGTTTGTTTCTGTAGTCTAAACTAATCAGGGGGGGGGTTCGTTCATTGCTCTGTCCACGACACCAGCAACCCATAGCTGTTGGTTGTTGTCATTTTGTAGTTTACAGCCCAAATAGGGCGTTTAGTTCTGCTTATTTTTGGTTCACCACAGCCCCAAAAGGGTGCGCTTGGTAGCGTTGTCGAAAGCCTATGCAACCCACAAAATAGGGCGCGTTTTGCTTGCTTATGTTCTGCACAAAGGGTGCATTTTGTTTGCCGAGTTTCTGCAAAAAAATGGGCATTTGTTGGCTGCAAAACAGCCCCAACAATGGGTGTTTGTTGGCTGCAAAACAGCCCCAACAACGGGCGTTTATTTGTTGTAATACAGCCCCAAAAAGAGTGCATTTGGTTGCTGATTTTTCAGCACAAAAGAGTGCATTTGGTTGCTGATTTTTCTGCACAAGAAGGGTGCGCTTGCTGGAGATTTTTCTGCACGAAAAGGGTGCATTTTGTTTGCTTATTTTCTGTACAAAAATGGGTAATTGGTTGCTGCAATACAGCCCCAACAGGGGGTGTTTGGTTTGTCATTTTATAGGCCACCAGGGGTGTTTGTTCTTGCGTGTCATAGCCCCGAAAGGGGTGCTTTTGGTCTGGTTGCTGTCAGAGCCAAAGAGGCTGTTTGTTTGTTGTTTCGGCCCAACCAAACAGTAGCCATAAAGGGCATTTGGTTTTGCTTGCTTCCAGCCCACATCACAAGGTGATGGGTTTGGTTTAGTTAGCCCACACCGCAAGGTGTTTGTTTTGCTTATTTCAGCCCTCGAAAGGGTGTGATTGGTTTTATTTGTTTCGATCAAGAAGAGACACTCGAGAGTGGTATTTTGTTTGTTTCCTTCGATGTCAAGACATGTCCCAATGGGGTGTGTTTTGAGTTCGGTTCAAGTGAGATACCTACAAGGGTGCGTGTGTTTGTATTCGGTTCAAGTGACAAACCAGCAAAGGGTGTGCTTTGGTTACGTTTAACAGCAAGACACCAAGGGGGTGTTTAATCTTATGCTACAACTGTATTTTGTATATGTGTTATGTGCTTGAAATTGTGTTAGGCCTAAGACCATGAGGAAGTTTGGATTGTTTACCAGGCCAAGCCCATGAATAAGGTGCGTTGGGTTTGTGCTGGGCCAAAGCCCATTCCTTTTTTGTTTAGTTTTTGGTTAGAAATTCTTTTACAATGTTTAACTATAAATATTTTATAAATTCAGATATCGGACTATCATAATTAATCTTATCGACTTATGGAATTATTTCCAAACTTAATTATGATTATTGATTGTGATTCATTTATTATTTCGGGAATATTAATTTGGAAACCGGATCATATTTGAATTGGACGAAAACTATCAAAACGAAAACTATAATATTTGACATCATATTGAGAACACGCATTTTAAATCAAGTCTACACATCTTATAAGTTATGTAAGTAAAATATCTCTTACTTGATTGCTATTTGATCCTTGCATGTTTATTTTCTTTTATACTTGTGGTATATGTTTTATACTTTGGTATGTGCAATCGAGTCTTAACACTTAAACCACCACACGAACGATGATACAAAAACCTTTTTACAAACAATGATACGAAAACAATGATACAACATCTTTTAACTCATACGCATTACTTGAATTTCGCGTGACATATTTATAAGATAAGTTATTATCTTCTAGGTCGTGCCGACCATGTACGGTTGTGGTTTACTACTTGATTCTATTTTGCAACGCTTACGCCACTACACGTTAAGGTGAGTCATAGCCCCTCTTTTCTTATTTTGAATTCTTTGGGGGAGATACATGCTCGTTTTAGTTACAAATCTTACTCGTTATTCATAAACATTCTACTCGATTTATGAACCACTCTATTTGTTTACTGAAACTTAATACATGCTGAACCCCAATATTTTCTGTATGCTATCCTGATTAATATTGCCTAAGACACCCTTTTGCCACTAAAAGTTCCTTATATCATGAGCCATTAATCACTTGTGAGTGAATGCAAATTTAGTGAATAGATCTATTGGCAGTTGACGCCCCATTTGTGTTGCTGGAATAGTAGCCAAATGCATTTTATTTGAGACTAAATAGGAAGTTGGCAAACTCCTACCCGAGGGCCTTGTTATTTACATTTTTATAATGTCAGTAACTTATATCATTTTATGATATCACACACGTTAACGTTTGAGCTTTATGAGACTTAGAGCAATATTACGGTACTGTAATGATACGGTACTGTCACCACTGAATTTTTGGGTGCAAACACGGGGCCCACTATTTATTAAACTTGAAACTTGTGTTCAACTGATTTGCATGCAAACACTATGGATTTCACTCAAATTTTGACTATCAAAATCAACTGTTTTACTTATAAACTCTATGAACTCACCAACCTTTGTGTTGACACTTTTAGCATGTTTATCTCAGGTCCATAATGAACGAGGATGGCACGGAGGGGCACATATACTGATAGAAGGCTAAAATCTCATTATCATTTGAAGCTTATTGATGAACTCAAATAAGTACATTTTATTACCATCATTTATCCTATTTATTTGACTTGTTTTATTATATTATCTGTGAGAATCGATACGTTAATGTTTACTTTTGTAATTCTCAGGTAAAAACAAGTATTATGTGAAACTTGGCAATTTTGGACTAATTATGGAGCGAAACAAGCAAGATATTAAGAGTCTACTGAAATGTACAAGATCAAGATCATTCTGCTCCAGATACGCCGCATCCTACTTCGTACATACGGCGCATCACTATCAAGATTTCACAAATTACGATCCAAGACAGCAAAGGACATGCGCCGCATATAGAAATGGAGTTACGCCGCATCTTCTGGCGGCGCACGAATATTCCTAAATATATTAATCTTGGACCCCACGCGAAGTTAAGTCAATGCGCCGCATCTACTTATTCAATGCGCCACATCTAACCCTCAGACAGAAACTATAAATACCCCAAAGTCAGACGAATTCTGTGTGCAATATACCTAGTACGAGACTTAGCAGAAGACAGAAGAAACCCTAGGACGAAGTCAGACGTGTTAGCTGCACAAGACACACCTTGAACGAAGATACAAGAGCTGTAAGAAGGTCCTGCATGTATTCAATTCATTAAGTAGTTTTATTTTATTGTATTAGTACACTTTAATTCATCAGGATTGATGGGCCGATTCCATGCGACTACGGAAAACCATGGGCACCCCTTAAAATTGCTTTCCCATTAATTAAAGTTTATATGTTGATGTCTTTGGTGACTTTTATTAGTGCATTGATAACCTCTGTGTCTAGCTGAGCATTGCTTGGGTCGTCATGCCCCTTCCTCGCCTATTTGTTTCAGCGTCTCTTAAATAAATAGGATAGACATAAGTAATCATTAAGGGTTTACTCGCCGATAAGATTAGAGCCAACGAGAAAGGGTTAATTATATACACTTCATATAAAACTAGCAATAAAACAAGTGACAAGCTACTTAATTATCAGGACAGGTCTTCTTATTGTCTCAAGTATC